>FPAK01000021.1:0-600000 GCA_900116095.1 Euclidium syriacum
CATGACGCACATCTCTCATAAGGTGGAGTCCAAGGAGTTCCTTGCTACCTTAAGCGTCTTCGATGACACCGGTTTGGACATAACCGATGAAAATCGAGGCCGCATAAGCTTTAAGATCCACGGGAGGAATTACGAGCTAACAATGGCACAAGTGGGTATGATCTTCAACTTCCCAGCTGGTGGTGAAGTCTATTCATTGAACCTCGATATGAATGAAGCACAAGGAGTGTGGAGATTCATAGCTCGGGGTGAATACAAGAAGGGAGTTAGCAAGGGAACAGTTCTCTGACATCCGGCAATCCGGTATGCTCACAAGGTCCTTGCTCACACCTTGTTCGCAAGACGGGAGACGGGAAATGTGAAGGAAGAGAAGTTTGCTCTCTTGACCGAGGGAGTGAAGCCCTTCTTGCGTACCACGGGAACAAGTGTAGATTGCGGATATGAAATCATTGGACAACCAAGACCTGTCAACTTCGCTCACTACCTTGTGAACCAGCTCCTCTTATTTCAAGATTGGGTAACTTCGAACAAAGACAAGACTCCCCAGCTCAGCATTGGAGGACTCATTACACCAATCTTGACAGCTTGCGGAGTAGAGATCCGCTCACCCGAGGCAACACTACCAATCATGCGGTTAGACATGTCTTATCTCGCCACATCTCACTTCCTTGTAGGGCGCAAAAGGAAGAGCTTTGGATACCGTTTCTATGTCACCGAGAACGAGAAGAAGACCGTCCTCCTTCCCAACACGGGTATCACCACATTCGACACACGCGCCAATCTCTTGTTCAACCCGCGACCATATCTCCTCCACGATCCAGCTAGAGACGGGCCCATCTCTTCTATTCACCGGACCCGAACCGAGCTACCGCGCGAGGAAGACGAGGAAGAGCTTCCCGGGGAGACTTATGGAAGCAAGCGGTATGATTTTGAGCCTTACGCCGATCCAATCACGGGAGATGCTCTAAGGGCGGCACATAAGCATATTGGCCTCTTCAAAAGGCTAACTAGATGGCAAGGCAAGCAAATCAAAAAGCTTGTAAAGTCGGTAAAGAAGCAAGGGAAACTAATCAAAAAGATCATCAAGGACTCTAGCTCTTCACCAAGGAGAACCGAGGAGGGTGGCTCGAGCATGGCGATGATCATAGCCGCACCACAAACCGACGAAGCCACGACATCTTCTCACGGTAGACAGCCAAGACAAAACAAAGAGAAGGCACCACTCTCGCCTTCTAGTAGCGGCTTGGGAAACCGCTCATACTCCATGGACTCCTCCCCTTCTCATTCTTATTAGGTACCCATTTGCACCATTGTAAATATATTTTGATTTTCTTGTTTCATTGCATGTTTAATTTTTCTTTAAGACTCTTCCTCGAATTTCTCTCACACCGAGCCGGTGTGATTTAAGTTTGGGGGAGAGTCTTGCATTTGAAGTGGTTTTTTGTGTTCTTATTTTTCATTTCAAAACTTGAGTCTCATGCATTGTTAGACTTTCATGCATTTTTAGTTCAATTTTTCAAATTTTAGCAATTTTCATGTAGGATTGAGTCTAGAATCCCTTGCATTAAGAGAATTAGCTTAACCAAGGTATCACAATTTGACATTAATTCAACATCCTAGTTATTAATCCTCTAATGCTTCACATGTTTTGTTTGAAATCAAGAAAGAACCATTCATGGATCATGTTCATGATAACCTTGCTTAGGTTCAAACTCTCTCTATTTGAAGCTAGCCTCACCTAAGTGAAAACCATAATTTGATCAAATAACTATTGTGCTTATGCTAATAAAGTAAAAACCATGGATCACTTGTACATATTTAGGCATTCTTATCCCTTTTTACCACTCTTGTGTGCCTAAGTAGCCATTTATGGTACCCCACCAAGCTTCATCATTAAACCTTCTTTCTAGCCAATGCATCATTTGTGTGTGACTTTGTGAGGCCTCTTCCGAGCTAACTTTACAAAACGTGTTAGGTTTAGAGCGACAAGGGAACACTTTTGTGTAGATTTAGCTCTATCATCAAAGAGCTAATTAGGACTAGGCTAGATTATGTGGGAATGTGGTTTAAATTCAAGTTTGGGGGAAAATGAAAATTACAAGGAAAATTTTTGGTTGAATTGGGAAGAATGAAGAAAGGTAAAGGTAATGAAAGGGGAACAAAAATGAGAAGAAAAGCTTCAAGGTAAAGCTCCAAGGAATACAAAGGAAAAGAAGCCTCAAACAAGGAAAGAAGAACTCCAAAGCAAGAAAAAGGAAAGAAGCCAAATGGTGAAAAGAGAAAAGAAAGAGGAAGTCAAAGCAAAATAAAAGGAGCCAAAAGAAGTAAGAAGAATCCCCATTGAAGAGAAGATGAATGAAATGGGCAAAGACCCTTGGGTAGAATGGCAAAATGCCTTAGGTAAACAAAAGGGTAGATAGGATTTTTGATGGGAAATGGGCTAGAATATGGCTTAGGTTAGAGAAACATTAGGCATTTGGGGTAGACAAAGGTTTTCCCTTGTATGCATAGGTTGCTCTTTACCTTTATCATTTTGTTAAAGATTGGCTCATTCTTTGAGAGATCCCTAAGCTAACAAGCCAATATATTGATGAGATCATATTCATCTCATAACCTTAACCCTTAGCCAAATGGTTTGATCTAAATTGGTGTAAGCACAATTCACAAAATTTCATGAGCTAATGAATGTTAAGAGGCTAGTGGATAGGATGGATTGTCTAGACCAAGGTTTGGTTTGATTATGTATTGGGATGTGCATGGCTAACTTCTTTTGAGTAGACAAACTTTGATGCATTTTAGGCTTATTAACTTGGATGTTGAGTTGATTTCTTTTTGTGATGCCTTGTTGATTGATCTACTCCTCCCACTTCATTATCTCTCTCTTAGGCTTGTTTGTTTGCTTGAGGACAAGCGTAAGTTTGGGGGAGTTGATATTAGCATAACATGCATCATTTAAGCTTGCATTAGAGTAGGGTTCATTTGCATATTAGACTAGTTTTTGTTACAATTGTCATGAATTTCATTGTATATAGGTTCTAGGTGATACATTAGGTCCTAGTAGAGTCTTTGGTGCATTTTGGGTCTCTTTTAGGTGCTAAATAGGAATGGAGTGGAGCTAGGAGCTAAGAAGATCAAGTGGAGGAAGAGAAGCTATTGGATGAACAAGAGAAGAGCAAAACCAAGCGCAGCGGTCCAAGTGCAGCGGTCAAGGAGTGACCGCTGCAATCTTCTGGAGCCACCACAGCGGAGTCACAGCGGTCAAGGAGTGACTGCTGCAATCTTCTGGAAGGTTTTATCATACCGCAGCGGTCACTTGCAGACCGCTGCGGTTTAGTCCGGACAAAAATAATCGGGTCGAAACCCGGTTTGTCCCGGGTCGACCCGGTTTGACCCAATTTCATAAAAACCCCTTCTTTCTCACTTACATTTTTATGCTTAAATTTTCTAAGGGTTTTAGACTCATTCTCTCTTTTGTTTTTGAATCTCTAGTTTGAATCTGAATAAAATTTGTATTTCCTTTAAGAAATCTTTGCTTTTTACATTCCATCATCAATTTATCTTATTATCCATCATGATATCTTCTCTAATCAAGCTTGGTTTTGGGAAAATCATCATCGGTCTTGAGTAGTCTACTTAGGGTTTGAAGATGAGTTAGATAAGGGGGATCTAAGCATGGATTAGGTTATTCTAGATCTTAAATCAAACATTCCTTCCTCCTCTAAGAGATCTTAATGCTTTTGTACTACAGCGTACAAGGGTAATTGGTGACCCGAAATCCGATTATCATGTATTTTTATATTTTCTGTTAATGGGGCAAATATATAGGGGTCTTATTTTATGATATTCGATATATGAATTTTTTTTGTATGATATCACTTATGATATATCTCATACATAATATAAACATTAGAAAATAACTGAAGGTGAATTACGTATAAAAAATGTTTTCATCCCGCACATGTCGTGTGGACCCACCAACTAGTATCATTTATACAGCATACTTTATATCGACATCTCTATGATTAATCAAAGTAATATAGATGCAACCCTAATTTTATAAATAAATATGTTTTCTATGATTGAATTTAATCTTTTTGTCAAATTTAACATATATTAATTTTTTTAACTATTAAAAATCATCCCAACGGATTCATAACGAATTTTTTTCCAACAGATATTCCGTGGGATTCCGTTGTTAAATTTTTTCCTATATATGCAACCAAAAATTTCTTCTCATTTTCTCAAGTCTCCCTCTCTCTCTAGCTCTACTCTCTCCCGAGTCTCTCTCTCTCCTCCATGTGAACAACACACAAATTGTAAGCTTTTTTCGGACTTGTTTCAGAAATGAACCCCAAATTGAAGTCAATTGTTGAGAGGAACCCCTTGTTGTTGAACTTTTAAAATGACGTAAATTGTCCTTTCCAGCTTGATTTATTTACGAAAATACCGTTTTTGGAAGTCTCACGATTCGTTTAGAAAAACAATTACCCTCTGAGTTATCACATAATTACGAAAATGCCATCTTCTTCAATGCCATTTCCCAACCACCATTATCAACTAAAATTGAGCTCCAAAAGCTTCAAACAACCGAATTTAGAGATGTTAATGCAGCATATTTGAGCTAAAAGCTTCATTTTCATCGATCTCCTCTTCAATTTCATCCATTAAACTCTAAAAATCTCGTTTACAAAAATTACCATTCTTAGATCTTGCGATTTACAATGATTTTTTTTCATTCATACAACTGGGTTTCTTGGGTATTGGTGGCTTATGACGTTCTGGACCGTCGATGGAGCTTAAAACGAGCTAAAAATAGATTTTCGTAACTTTTTCTTGTTTTTTTTTTTTTTTTTTCCAATTTTTAGTTCTGAATCCCGAGAAGAGACTTCATTATTAAGTCTCAATTTGGCGGAGACTTCACCACGAAGTCTCAATGGTCAAAGGGGTCTAGTTTTGCAATTAACTTTTTTCTTCTGAGACTTCATGATGAACTGTCCAAATCTCCTTTGTAAACAAAAAAAAAGGAGTTGAAACTTCATGGATGAAGTCTCCGAGAAGGGGTCTAGTTCTGTAATTGACCAAATTTTGACTTTTTGTGAAGACTTCATTCTATAGTCTCTTGAAAAAGGCGGGTCTACTTTAACAATTGACCGCTAGTTTGACTTTTCGATGAGACTTCGTTCTGAAATCTCTGTTAAAAAGGGGTCTAGTTCTGCAATTGACCAACATTGACTTTCCGGGAGACTTCATGATGATGTCTCAAATCTTCGGAAATTTGGTAGACTTCATCATGAAGTGTGGAATTAATAAATGAAATTCGGTCGATTGCAAAACTAGACCCCTTTTTCATTGAGACTTCAACATGAAGTCTCATGACGTAGTAGACTTCATGGTAAAGTCTCAGGGAAAAGTCAAACCTACGGTCAATTGCAAAACTAAACCCTTTTTTTGTGAGACTTCATCATGAAGTCTCAATAAATTATGAGAGTTCAGGATGAAGTCTCACCGAAAAAGTCAAACCTACGGTTAATTGCAAAACTAGACCTCTCTTTATGAAACTTCAAGTTGAAATCTCAGAATCTTTTGAGATTTCAATATGAAGTTTCATCAGGAAGTCAAACTCTAGTCAATTACAAATTTAGACCCTTGTTTGAGACTTCATAATGAAGTCTACGCCGAGGAGGCAAGTAGACTTCATCTTATCATTTTCTTGTATTTTGGAAAAATAAAATTTAAGCCGTTTTGTAACTTAATTTTTTTATTTTCTTGGTCTAACACATGCGTTACTAATGTCTTCTGATGGTGTATGAGTTGTAGCTCATTTTGTCACTTAGTTATTTTTAAATAAATTTTTAAAACTTAATAGGTAATTAGCTCATATGACTAAGACTTCCCGCCAAAGTCTATGTGCAGACTTCGGTTTGATGTCTCCGTGAGTAACTTTTTAAAAATGTTTATATAACTAATATATGTTGTATTCGGGGATTATATATTTTTCCTATGTGTATTACTTATTTATGTTGAATATGTATGAGTTTCACAACTGAATACTGTATAATCTAGCTTTAATTGATTTTAAGAATTTTGTTAATTTTGAATAACCGTAATAGACTTCACTATGAAGTCTACTGGTAGACTTCATGATGAAGTCTCATTTAATAATTATATTAAAAAAGGGTTTTATGCTTATTTATAGAGATTTTTTTTAGCTCAATTACGTTTGTAAATGATATTTGCTTCCTTTAAAACCTAATATGACGTTAATGTCTTCGTAATTATTTTAAAATGACTGTTCTTAGATTTTGAGGTAATTAGCTCATATTTCCGAGACTTTAGAATGAAGTTTCGATGCATAACTCATATGCTAATGTGATGCTTATATACTTGTTACTTTGTGTTGCAGAAAATGGTTCAGGTACTTGTCTTCTACGGAGAATGGGTGATGAGAGACTGTAAGTGGCACTTTGAGGTGGATTATCCTAAAGGAGGAAATATGGTTTAGGTACATGTCTTGTTCTCATATGTTTGTTACTTATATAAGTTTATGTTCTCATATTGTTGAGACTTCAGCCTAAAGTCTCCTGTCGATGAATGTATTTTTTTCATTAAGAGTATGGAAACAAAGGAAGAAAATTCATAACTTTGTGATTTGAACTCCTCTGACTTGTGATTTGAACTCCTCTTACTTGCCAAATGAGCATTTGATTTATGGTTGTGACTTTGGTTTCTTTAGTATCTTGTGATTTTACCAAGTTAATTAAATTAAATAAAATTGAAACCAAATTTATTACCTCTTAAACATTACAAAACCTATTTCAAGTCTCAAATAAACTTTAAAGGTAAAAAACTTCACCACAAATACATAAGTTCCTATTGCAAAACCTACACAAGTTCTCATCTGATTAGAAACTTCAGAAATTGGACACGTTTCTTAGTATAGAGGAACCCATCATCATCTTTCTTCTCTTCGTACACAACTGACAATATATGCTTACTTCTTCTTGTCAATGGTTGGTATATCACTCTTCTCAGCCTTTTCCACAATCACCTGCATCCCACAAAAATACAAACATGAATTATAAAACCCTTATCTACATGTATAAAAAGCGACCCATTAAATCATAAGGGCATAACCAAAGACACGAAGAAGATAACTGAATATTGTATACTTTAGTTTTAATTGATTTTAAGAATTTTGCTAATTTTTAATTACCTCGATAGACTTCACGGTGAAGTCTACGCCTGAGACTTCACGGTGAAGTCTCATTTATTAATCATGTTAGAACATGGTTTTAAACTCAGATTCAAAGGTGAAATATTTATTGCAGTTATGAAAAATCTAAAGATAACCTCATCGTGAGATCTCACCATTTATTTACCAAGTTTAAAGATTAATGGGATAGTGTAGAAGCACACAAATTTCACTACGTGAAACAATTACCTTCACTCTACAGCCACAAGAAAGTAGTAAAAGTACACCCAAATATGATTTTACTTTCATCAAGACGTCCTTCAAATTCTATTCGAACTCGACGGCTCAGATATGTTTTATAGAGAGAGTAAAATCCATCAGGTTATGAAAAGATGAGACGAGAGGCTTCTCTATGCAAGATCAACCAAGTGCACAAAAAATGGAGAAAACGGAGAGGCTAAAGAAAGGGAACGAACCTGGCCATGACGAAATAGACGAGCGGCGGATGCGGAGGATTCAAACTGGGCGGTGATGGCGGTGCTTTGTTGACGTCGACGCGAGGTCATACATGGCAAGGCTGGTGACAGAGAGACACCCTCTGAATCTCAGATGACGGAGGTGACGAGGAGATGGCGACCGTCTAGGGTTTCGGCCATGTTTTTTCAGTGTCGCAAGCTGTGGAGGAGGAGGAGAAGGACGAAGTGAGATCGAAGGCGACGACAGCAGCAGATCTGGTCGGTAGCAAAGAAGAAGTGAGAGAGTTTTGAGGAGAGGAACTTTTTTTTTATGGTTTTCTCTGAGAGAAAAAAAAAAAAAAAAAAAAAGGTGTCGGCTAGGTTACAAAATTTAAGGGTTACATCAGTGTAAATATGTTATATACCCCTGTTAAAAAAAAAATTTAATATTTAGGTATTTTTTGGCGTCTTTAATTTCAGATTAGGTTAAAAGTTCCCGCTTTATGAGACTTCACCGTGAAGTCTCACACAGAGACTTCATTTTGAAGTCTCATCTAATCCCTAAATTGAAATATAGGTTATCTAACAACTTTTATTAATAACCCCTGCCAATTACTTGCGTTTGGTATGAAAATAGTCTTATTCCACACTAAACCTACTGAATCTATTAACAATTGTCATTTGGTTAAAAAAATTCTAACCCCTACCTCCAACCCTAGACAGATATACATGTATTCTAACTATTTGTCGAACCCTAAACGTCTTATGCCAATCCAAATAAGATGAAGTTATATATTTTTGTGTAATTTGATGAAGTTATATATTTTTAATAATTATGTTTGTTATGTAATGAATTATCTATCAAAATTTTTAATCTAAATATGTTTCAATAATTTTTTAATTTAAATTAACAAAAAAAAATTAAAGTTTGAGACTTCATGATGAAGTCTCGATGAGAATTACAAGTTTAAAATATAATTAAGCTAAAATGATTTTATTTTATGAATTTTTGTGAAATTTTTATTTATATACCCCATATTAGAACAATATTAATTTTTGTATTTTAAAGTTTTACAAAAAGATTTATTTACTAATGAGACTTCAAAGTGAAATCTTTATACCCTAAAGTAGAACATAATCAATTTTACATATTTAAATATTATTGAATTGATTGAAATTTTAATTGAAAAAGTTTATATTTGATTAAACATAATTTAAGTATATCAAATTATAGACTAATTATTTTTAAATATTTTTTTTAATTTAAATGTAAGATTTAAATACAATGAGACTTTTTTTTAAACGGACTTCATGATGAAGTCTTAGAAGACTTTTGGGAGACTTCCATTTGAAGTCATAGGACGCGCGAGGGCTGAAATCATAATTGCGACTTTTTTTTTTTAACACACATAAGGGAGTCAAACGTAATTTTCCTATCCCAGAGATTTAGTTTTGCATTTGTTTCAATTTGGGATCCACTTTTATCATAAAACCTAATTTGGGGTCTATTTTTAGTAATTCCCTATTTTTATTTATTTATTTAATGTTTTTATATTTTATGGTTAGTGTAGATTATTTATAATTGTTAGGTTAATTAATTTAGTTAGTAATTGAATGGTAGATGTTAGAAAATAGTAAGGAATTTAAGATATATAATATATATGAAACGGGATTTATAAATAGACCTGTCATAAATAAGTGTTGTGCATACTATAAATACGCATTATTTACATTTTTAGGAAAATTGGTTCGAGCTTGTCCGCCGATGACATCAATGATTTCAAACCTTTCGGGCGTTTGGTGTTTGTTTATCTTGTGTTGTTATGTTTATGTTTTTTTAGATTTTTTGTTTTGATTCCTAGACAATTATTTTATTTTGTATGTTTAAAACCTTTTGTTTTAATTTTTTTTATACCATTATACAATTTTTATAAAATTAATTAAAAATACAAAATAATATTATTTAAAAAATGAAATATTATTTATACGTTGCTAGTCTGTTGGAAAATTATAACAAAATAGTTGTTAATAGTAAATTGGAAAATTCCAATGAAAATTTAGTTGATAATTTGATGAGAATTAATGAAAAATTATTTAATGAGATTTTGTTGGGAATTTTCCACAAAAATTTCGATGAAAATCAGTGAGAAAATTCTAACGGATTTTCAACGATCTTTCAACCGCCGCATGTCATTGGAATTCCGATGAAAAATTTTCAACGAATCGCATTTTCAATAGCCGCATTCCATCAATTAATTTTCCGCTGGGAATGCGTTTTCAACGGATTCCCGAATCCATCTATTAGAAAAGACAGTGTTTTCTTGTAGTGGATTTACCATTTTTGCTTGGTGTTTTGGCTCCTAGATCTATATCTTACCTTACTATTTTACATATGAAACTCACATACCATACCTTACTATTTTACAGGTACACCAACATAAACAGAAGCACACATTACTCCCACACAATGTTTTTACAATAATCAAACAGTAACATTCTGTATAATTTTGCTGAAGTAGTAAATTTAAAACTTAATGATATCAGTCTTACATAGGCAATCGACGTCCGATCTTCTGATCGGATTGTTGCAAGTTGTGTGGTTGTGGTCGGCGCTGTGACAACTAGACCACTTATTCTGAGACGTATGCCGCTTTCCATCTCCCTACAGTGTGGATTATAACATGTTAGTACTTTAGTTAGGCATAATACAAAACTTATTCCACTATAACTTAAGTGGCTTATCCCTAACTCTCTTGTTGACGTTATACATTTCTCGTGTCTTCTACCTGGCGGAATACGTGTCAGTGGTGGAAATCGTTTCACTTCGCATACCGATGCGGCTATGACCTCGTCCGCGAGCTCTAGAACCGGAGACGTTTCCCCCTCGTACGTATGTTTCCATGTCTGAAGGTTGTGGCAATCACTTACAAGCGTATGTGTGGGCATGCGTGTTGCCTAGACGGCTGCCAGTGTGTGAATGAAAGTATTTACAAGATTTCCAAGACTTTGCAGCATTACCTTTTGTTTTTTTTTATGTGCACGTCACTAGCTTTGAATCTCAACACTCCAAGCAAACGCCAACCCTACTCCAACTTTTTTTCTATTTTCAAGCATTTTTTGTAATTTTTTATTAACTTCTGGAGTCAGCTTTGACCTCTTCTCATCTTATCTTTTCTGAACATTTTGCTGCATAGTGAACCAACTCATCATATTGTTCTTAATTTCTCAACAAGGAGACGATAGTTAAGTCTTTTGACTTACGAATGACATTATTGAGCGATTTGGAAATGTTGTTGCTCATCATATTGTACCGATTACCCCGCAGTGAGCCATAGACCAGTGATGGAATCCTATCTTCTCCAAATATTCGGCACATCCTGAATTTCACGTCTCGATCTCTCCGAATAATTCGTTAAATCATATTAGTCGGTCCACTTTAGCAGCTTTCCCAACAATATTAGCCAGTCCTTCGCGCTTGAATTTAAATGCTACATTACGCTCCAGGATTGACAAGGCAGAACCCATGACCAGCATTAGGGAATACCTTCGAGATCCCATTGTGGATTTGAGCATTTTTGTCCAAAACAAAGTAAATGCATATGTATTTCCCTTATTGCTCATACAGATTGAGGAAAAACCACTCCTACACCAAATCAATTTCAGTATCCACAAAGCAAAGCTATTGGAAAGACTTGAAAATTTTCATCTTGCATTAACATTGTCAATAGGGCCCCTTTTTACTTGCATGTGAGTTGGGTTCCATCAACAAAAACCTCCTTACGTAGATAAGCAATCCCTCTAGCTGAAGCTCCCATAGAGATAAAACAATATTTGAACCGAGGGTTGCTTTCTTCATTAATGCATTTCTCCAGCTTGCAAATAATGCCCGGATTGTATTTCTGCAGAAGATAGAGGTACACTGGAAGCAATTAGTACCTGCCCTCAGCATATCCATGGATTGAATCGATAGCCAACTCTTTGACACGCCATGCTTTGATATAGAGATATCAGGGATATCTCTAGGTCGCGGACCGTTATCTCCACTCCCGTATTTAGACTTCATCAGTTCACATTTAACTCTGGCTGTTGCATGATTATTGTACTTCTACCTCGACATAATATTGCACATGTGTCCAAGGGTTGCTTTCTTGATTTCGAAATAATCTGAATAAGCTATAATTTTTGCCATCACATACCAATCACAGTATGGATCCAAGCATTGCAGTACCAGTTCTTCGTAGATCTTGTCTGCTTGAAATGAAACAACCTTTTAATTGCATAGATTGCTAATGTTATCTGAAACGCTTTCTTTGACTGGAAGCTTTGGCCCTCATAAATTGAATTGTCCGTCATATTGATATCTATATGATACAGCTGCTTCTCAACTTCCTCAAACTCTTCGAACACATGGGGAGCTTCGACCAAAAATAATACATCTGCCTTTCTTACTTCCGCATACATATCATATTTTGAGGTACGTACGTCCCTATGTGATCTATTTGACCCCTTTCACGCTCATGTCACGTCGAGGTACTGCAGAAGAAAAAACTGCAAAATTCGCCCAGATGTCCAGCTTGTGTGAACCCAGGTGGTCCTTTCTACGTTTCAGGAATTTCTTTCTGCCCGTTGTTGATCAGATGTTTTCAGTGGTCGAATCATATCCATTATCATCGTCATCTTTGCTATCGTCCACATCTGCACCCTCCACATCAGGTTATTGTTCCCCGTCACCAATATCTTCAATTTGACGCTCATGTTCCTCTATATACGATTCCTCACCAAAATCATCAAAAGGAAAATCTGATGATTCCCAAAGTCAGATGATTCTAGTGATTTACTCTGTGGAATCATCATATGATGATTTCGATTGGGTGTTCCCAATCTAAGTGCCTTTATATGGTTCACCATCAACAAAAACGTGAGCATTTCGTTTCCTTTTTTCTACTCTGACTTCTTTCACTGGAGCCTCGTGTGTTGCCAATAAAGAGGCAGTAGTTTTCTTCTTTAGCAATTTCTTTATTTTCTCAGCATGGCGGAATAGCATGTCGTCATCTATTGACAAATTGACATCAACTAAGAACCATAAAGTAAACCAAAACTTGGTTTTGAACTCGTCGAAGTGTTTTTTAAGCACATCCCCACCCCACCCCACCACCACCCCCCCGTTTTAGCCAAAAAAGCTAGCAATCGGTTTCCTCACCTCCTCGAATTTAACAAACACGTTTAGTGTTTTGTCTCTCTTCCTCCCTTATTCGAAATTTGCGAATCTCTCGACGATAGACATATCCGAACGGATGGATTTTTACACAAAGCCAATATAGTAATGCCTCATGTAACCATGTAGGTGAACTTTGGAAAAAATTCATCCACATTCAGCTGAATTCGCACATGACAAGATCTACAATTTGTTCGTATTTGCTACACTTTCCCAAGTCAATGCAAGGGCACAAACTCTCTAGATTTGTGTCGAACTCCCATTCAACGTCGGGGGAAAAGTGTCATGTCCCTGCTATGACTACAACTGGGTCCTGTTTGACGCCCTACGCAAAAAACGATATCACTTTTTAGTTCCACAACTATTTACTTATATTATTAAAAATTAGCAATTTATAATACATGTCATGACGTAGATGTATTTCTTTATGACATATTCCTTTTATCAATCTGAATAATGTAACATATAATTTCCAGGTATCATCTATATACGTCTACATAACTCTTTATTCGACAATTTTTCTTAACCCATATCGAAATACAAAATTTTCACCTCCTTCCATACATTTTTGATCAAATTTAAATCGAGACATGGATAAATAATAATAAAATATATAAAAATAGCGACCAAATTGCTTTGTTTCTCTCATGCTATGCCATCGATCCGAGGTTTAATTTGTGCTTTATGTCACCTCTGAAGACGTCTAGAACGCGACTTGTCTGACACAAAGGGGATCTCCGGGCAAAGCTACAGTTAAGGTTTTTCTCGGATTATAATTCTTTCTTGGGGGTATAATCGTCCGCAATAGTATGATAAGTGCTAAAACCCGAATGGTTTTGAAAATGTGATAACAGATGAATAAAACTTTAAATAAAGTGATAAACACTGAAATTCACCCTTGATCTAAAACACGGCCAACGCAACCACGGAAGCGGCAGCCCTCCGCCGGGATTTTTCCTAGTCAGTAAAAAAAAGTTTGATTTTTTTGCTCGAAATGTGATTGTTAAGGCCAAATCTATCAATTGTTTGTTTAATTTAATTGAAATGTGAAGAAAACGGTTGAAAGCGAAGAAAAAACCAGTTGGCGGCCATATATTAGGGTTTTTGAAGGTTATAATCGTGTGAAGAAGATGAATATAAATTTACGAAATTACTCCTCATTAAAATAAATAATCAAATAGCAGAAAAAAAAATAGTCAATTGCTTAAACCCATGACCTTCCCTCATTTTGCAGAGTCCTTAACCAGTAGAACAATCATAACTTTCGTAATATTAACTTCAAACAATATATATAACCACTATATTTTGAACTTTTAACATTAATTAAATATAAACTCCAAGACCTAGGCCCCACGTAATCCCCGATTACTTTCGGCCGCCTGATTAGTGCCTAGCTAGTATTAGAGCAAGGCTTTGTATTGTTTATAGAATTATAAACAAGTTCTTTTTTTTTCATCACCGACTAAAAACAAGTTCAAGTGGTTAAATTAAAAGGTGAAAAATTTGAGGTGATTTGAACATTGATTATAGTTTTAGAGGGGTTTTTCGTTTATGCAAATGACCCAAAGAAAAATAAAAGAGATAGTGTGAAACACTCCAACCCAAGTTTCCTTAGTTTTTCTGACTTAGTCCAATTAGGTTGCTCTGTTTTAACTTAACATTTGAGGTTCATCAATTCATAGGCTGATTCATGCTTAAACATATAACTTGAATTACTTGAACATACAATTCTGATTACAATGAAAGTTTGCTAATAAGCTATTACATTGCATCAGTTCATCAATCCAAAGGAAACTAAGACTAACTACCATCCTTCCTTCCCGCCAGTCTTGTCCCGCGATCCTAGCCACTTTGGTTCTTATCCTTTCATGTGAATCATCAGAGAGAGCGGAAGCAAACAAATTGCTTAGTGAGTGCGCTTAAGCCGCTCACCGAGCCAAGTCAATAATCTGTTTCATGCAATCAGTTCTTTCAAGACAGTTACTAGACAGAACTCGGCAAGCCTAATCATCCAGGATTCTCTGGATCGATCATCAAGCCGAGTAGCAGAATCAATGAATAAGTCAAGCAACATGAAATCAAAGAACAAGCAAGAGACAAACTAGACTAAGCAAGGTCTGAACACTCACCTTGGAGATTCAGAACGGTTGATTTGGTTTCTAACACCTCTTGATGCGAAAACACTCGATCGATCCGCTCAGCATGGTCGCGTCGATCAGTCCGGTCTAAACAAGCCTTCCCACTCGAAATTCCTTCTCTTTCCCGTTAAATCGCCCCTTGAAATCTCTATACGTTCTCTCTGTGTTCATTTTCCCAGAAAATCGATAATGATCGTGAAAACTCGGATTGTCCTCATTAATCCGGCGGTTACACGAGTTTTTGCCCAAAACCGCAAGTAACCGTCCACACAATCCGGCACGCGTGCGGACGCGCTGAATAACCGTTCCCGCCTAAACCAAACACGCAGATTTTAATCAAGGCGGAAATTGTCGAGCTGACTGGATAATTCAATCATAACCGCCCTGTCTGAATCCCACAATGTTGTCTGGACCAACTGTCTTGTCCGAATCCGATAAGACCTGTCCGAAAATCCCGCGCTGTCAACATAACCGCCCAGCTAGCCCGAAAATCACGGACTGATCAATTCCGACTCGGAACCACCAGATCGGACTGAATGTCCCATTGAACCGACGAGCTTGGGGACCGATCAGTCAAGCTATCGATCTTTCCTTCGATCCAGTCAAGTCCCTCGAACATTCGAATTCCCTTAGCTGGATTCCCATCGATTCGATCCGGTCCATTTATTGGACCATGTTCCCAGCATGATCCGGATGAGTAACACTATCCCGGTGCCCCGTCCCCATCCAGTTCCCCCACCGCCCAGTCGGTCAAGGATACCCACCCCCCTATATAGCTTAAATGCCATTTCCAGATGTGACAGTATAAGACATCAATATGTTTGTAGGATCACCACCCTAATTTCCGAATTAAATATTAAAAATAAATAATTCAAAATCAGGGTGTTACAAGTCTCCCCCACTTATGCTGAGATTCGTCCTCAAATCTTTGTCCTTTCTTGGCTTGTTTTTCCTAAAGGCTTGCTTGGGTTGTTTTTCGAACCACTTAGGATATTTCTCCTTCATCACTGTTTCTGGTTCCCAGGTGATCTCTTCTACACCTTCACAATCTCATTCAACTTGAATCTTTCTAACCTGCTTACGGCCTTCTACTTGAACGCTTCGTCCAACTATCTGAACCGGTCTTCCCAGAATTGTTAGATTTGCTTGCAAATCCGGTGTTGGTTCTATGATCACACGGTCCCCGGGTTTGATGCACTTCCTTAGCAACGAAACGTGGAACACGTTATGGAATGCTGCCATAGACTGTGGCAACTCCAATTTATAAGCAACCGGTCCAACTCTTTCGAAAATCCGGAAAGGTCCCATGTACCTTGGGGCCAACTTCTCGGTTAAAGCAGTTCGGTCCTTTCCCTTGTAAGTGACCGTCTTTAAGTATACCATATCTCCCACCTGAAATTCCAACGGCTTCCTGCGCTTATCCGCATAACCTTTCTGCCTGTTCTGAGCCGCTTTCATGTTTTTCTTTACTTCACGGATCTTTTCTGTTGTTTCCTGGACAAAGTCTCGGCCAAATATACTCCGCTCCCCCACTTGGGTCCAACATAAGGGAGTTTGACAGGGCCGTCCATACAAAGCCTCAAACGGCGACATTCTAATGCTAGCTTGATAGCTATTGTTGTATGAAAACTCGGCCAAAGGTAAGTATTGTACCCACTTACCACCCCAGTCAAGTATACAAGCTCGCAACAAATCTTCCATTGTCTGAATCATCCGTTCAGACTGGTCATTTGTCTGGGGGTGATAGGATGTGCTTGACCCTTGTTCCAAATTCTCTCTGCCGTTTCCTCAACAACGACGATGCAAACTTGGCATTACGATCCGAATCAATGCTCGCAGGCACACCGTGTAACTTGACAATTTCATTCACATAGATCACCATCAATGCCTGTGAATTGTCTAGTCGGTTCACTGGAAGAAAATGTGCTGACTTAGTCAGTCTGTCTACGATCACCCAGATCGCATCATATCCATTATGCTTGGGCAAACCGGTCACAAAATCCATTGTGATCAACTCCCACTTCCATTCAGGAATGGGTAAACTCTGTAACAGTCCACTAGAAACCTGATGTTCCGCCTTAACCAGTTGGCAAGTCGAACAAGCAGTGACCTAGTCTGCCACATCCCTTTTCATGCCGATCCAATGATAGTACCTCTTCAAGTCTCAATACATCTTCGTTGATCCAGGATGAATTAAGAACTTAAAGTGATGGGCTTCCCTCAAAATCTCTTGTCTCAATTCCTTATCATTCGGAACACAAACCAGGCCATTCACCAAGATGGTACCATTATTCGAGATCTGATACTCGGTCTTATCATTCTGAGGTACCTTGATCAGATTCGCATCCTTCTCTTGAGCTAACCTGACCCGAGTCAACATATCAGCTTGATATGCCCCCTAACCCTAACGATTCCGGCTAATTTGTCATCACAGCTAACCGTAAAGTTCCAACCATTCCAATCAAACCTTCCATATCCCTTTCAGAAGCCGCACTATAAGAAGCCGCAGCCACTCTCTTCCGGCTTAGTGCATCAGCTACCTGATTTGCCTTTCTTGGATGGTAGGCAATATCAAGGTCATAATCCGCAACTAGTTCCATCCATCTTCTCTATCTCAGGTTCAGCTCAGGTTGAGTGAAGATATACTTCAAGCTCTTATGATCAGTAAAGATCTGTACCTTTCCACCATAAAGGTAAGATTGCCAAATCTTAAGTGCAAAAACCACAGCTGCCATCTCTAGATCGTGTGTGGGATAGTTGCACTCATGCTTTCTCAACTGTCTCGAGGCATAAGCAATCACCTTGCCATGCTGTATTAGAACACAACCCAATCCAGTTTTCGATGCATTCGTGTATACTACATACGGTTCATCAGCTTCAGGCAAAGCTAGAACCGGTGTGCTCGTAAGCATTTCCTTCAACCTAGAGAAACACTTCTCACAGTCTTCAAACAAGACAAACTTCACATATTTTCCGGTCAGGTGGATCATCGGTTGTGCCATACTCGCAAATCCCTTGACAAAGCGTCTATAATACCCAGCCAAAGCCAGAAAACTTCTTATCTCTCAAGCGTTTCGCGGTCTAGGCCACTGAGCTATAAACTTGATCTTTTCTGGGTCAACGGACACTCCCTTATCTGAAACTACATGACCCAAAAACCCAATCTCCCTTTGCTAGAAGCTACACTTACTCAGCTTCGCAAAAAGCTTATGCTTCCTTAGTCTTTCCATCACTGCCCTCAAGTGAACTTCATGTTCTTCCCGACTCTTGGAGTAAACCAGGATATCATCAATGAAGATGATCACTGATTCATCCAAGTAGTCCCTAAAGACTCCATTCATGAGTTTCATGAATGCAGCTGGAGCATTAGTCAGTCCAAATGGCATGACCACAAACTCGTAGTGTCCATACCTAGTCCGGAAAGCAGTCTTGCGAATATCCTGCTATACTATCGGAATCTGGTGATATCCCGAAGCCAGATCAATCTTGGAGAACCACTTAGCTCCTCTGAGTTGATCCAACAACTCATCTATCCTTGGAAGAGGATATTTGTTTTTCACAGTGACTCGGTTCAACCCACGGTAATCAATACATAACCTGAAGCTCCCATCTTTCTTCTTGACAAACAATACCGGTGCACCCCAAAGTGAACTACTTGGCCTCATAAAACTCTTTCCGAACAACTCACTTAGTTGCTTCTTAAGTTCGGCCATCTCTGCTGGTGACATCAGATATGGTGCCTTGGATATCGGAGCTGTACCAGGCTCTAGTTCTATCGTGAACGGATCAGAACGAGCCGGTGGTAGTCCAGTCAGTGATTGGAATACATCCTCAAACTCACCAGCGACTGGAATACTCTTAAGCTCCGCATCCGGACCTTCCTCCGCAATGGTGATGGTCGCTAAGTAAGCTTCACATCCCATCCATAACATTTGTTCCTCTTGCAAAGCTGAGATGTAGTGACAGTCTGCAATCGGCCTGATTCCCTGGAAGGTCAAGACTCCTCCATCAGTCTCAAAGTGCACTCGCGCTCTGTAACAGTCCACATGTGCCTTGTACTTTCCAAGCCAATCCATTCCAAGGATCACATCATAGGACTTCACTCGGCAGATCCTCAAATCCGTTGGCATGTTCACTGATCCGATCATAACAGCGATGTAACTGACCGTTCCAAGTGTTGGCATGACTTGTCCACCAGCCGCCTTGACTGTCACAGCTTCCCCCTCAGGATCCCTCTAGAATCCTCTTATCCCAATCATATATGGGTTAACGAAGCAATGGGTTGATCCGGTATCAAACAAGACATGGGTTGCCATACCCTCCATGACTAATGTTCCTACACATTCACCTAGAATGCTAAGAACCTAGCAACAAGAAATCATGCAATTTCACACAGAAATTATTATGCAGTAAGTTAGTAATACTAACCAGTGATTGGGCGAGAAGTACTCGGTTCCAGGGCAGTCTCCGCAGAGTAGACACGTGATGTACTGTTATTTTTACCGGTTTTCACGATGATATTTTATGCTGTTTTGGAGTCTTTTCTGTATTTTATACAGGTTAAATGGAAGATTCCACATGCTGAGGTGTTTTGCAAGAATCTAGAAGATTTGGAGCTATAATGAAGAATTATGATCCGAAGCCCGAGTCGACCGACTGAAAGGAGGAGTCGACCGACTCAGGGGCCGCTTTAGTAAAAAGGAAATTCTTTTTGGGCTTTCTTTTCGACACCCTAACTTCTAGAACTTCTTGGCCGACTTATGCATGACCTAAATGAGCTATATAATGGACTTTAAGCAGAGAAGAAAGAGAGAGACAACTTCCATCAAGCTTTTGAAGCATTCAAGAATCTCTTTGCCAAAAATCACCAAAAAGTTACTTAGATCTTGTTTTCAGGGAGCACCCTTGTGTGAAGGTTTTCTTGTTCCCCTGTTCTCTTGGTTTTACAGAGAAAGAGCCACGTTTTGCTCTGATCTCTATTTGATATTACTTTCATATTGCAAACTCTTGATATTAATGATTATGATTGGTTTGTTTGCTATGTGTGAGTAGTTCCCTAGCTAGATCTAGGTTTTCAAAGGTTTTATGGGTCATTAGGTGCACAAATTGTTGCTGAATTCGTGACTACTCTCTGCTTTAATATTAATTCATACAATATTTTGGCTTGATCACTTAAAATATTGAATTTTAGGGTTTGTTGCATCATACACCTATTTTACACTAAACCCGGAGCCTTGTTTTTAGCAGGTGATCTCGTCCTTGTACAAACGAGAGTTTGTCTTGGAAGATCATGAACAATCAAATCTATTCCCAATGCATGCATTAGCTATTTAGGTTGAAAAGCATCCTTTATGATCTGTTGGTTGATTCGTAGTGCAATACGCAAAGAGATTTGGTATTGTATACATTTGGCTTTTGTGTTTAAGAGTAGAGCAACATTCAATTTCGTGCATGACCCATATTACCCGCAATTTACCTAAGTCTAGCGTTTTTAATCCATAAGTTACACAACTAGTTACCCAACTCTACAAGGGAACCTACATTCCAATCCTAAGGAATAAGAAGCATGTGTCCACCAAACAATCATTGTTTGCTGCAAGAATTGAGATCGATGAATTAGTAAAGAAAACTGAGAATGAAAACAAATTTGTGGATCTTAATGAAGATGATGATGATGAGGATTGTGAAGATAATCCTATGGAGGAACATGAAGAAGATCAAGGAGCTGAGATGAGCTCTACCAAGTGAAGGATTCAAGTCAGACAAAGTCAAGCTATTGACTGTAAAGAAGTGCTTAGTGGGAGGCAACCCACTTGTGAGTCTGTTTTAGTTTAATTCTTTAGGATTTCGTACTTTTAGTCCCAATTTAGATTGAGTGTTTGCGAAAAAAAAAAAATAATAATAATTTTATTTTTGGGCCCAGTCGGTCGACCCTGCGTGGAGCAGTCGGTCGACTTGACGGTCGAGTTCTATTAAACCCGAGTTTTTCATCATAATTTCATTAAAACTCAAATCTTCAAACACGATTTTTTCTCTCAATTTTTAACCAAATTTTGTGATTCAAAGTCCACTAGGATCGAAATTTTAAGCTCTATCATCCTGTATTAACGGTTTTTACGATCTGCAAGATGTCTTCCTCTGATTCCGGGAGTGATGCCAGCATTTGGGACAAAGCAGAGAACGAGAAGCTCGAGGACCCATTTCCCGAGAGAAACCACGCGGATGTTGTTAAGGACCGCGCATGCCGGACAAGACAAAACCGGGATTCGGATGATTATGACACGGTTTTCTACAACCGTTACACGGACATTCTCATTCAGCCGATGCGTTTCCTGGACATCCCTTACATGTCCCGTCTGAAGTTGAATAACCATTTGAAGCGGTTGATGAAGAATTTCGGTATGGGGATCATTGGTTTCACCTGCTATGATACATACCCGGAGGCGGCGAGGCAGTTCTTAGCCTCGATGTATTTGGAGATACCGCGCCGCTGTGAGGACGTGAACCAATGGAGTCTCCATTTCAAGATCCGTGGTGAGCATTACTCGCTCACAGTGGCGGATATCTGTCGTATTTTCGGTTTCCAACGACGGGGAACCGAATATTGGAGCCTGAAGAGCTTTGGAGAGCGTGACCAGATGTGGTCTATTATTGGGTCTGGAATTTACGAGCCGACGAAGACGAAGCAGTCTTTGATCCGCCATCCCGCCCTTCGGATTTTGGCTAGAGTTATCAGCCACACACTCTTGAGACGGACTGAGGTCGGTCAACTCTACGAGCCGGAGTTGACCTTACTTTACTATGCCTTGGGTGATTCATTTATGCTTCCAGACGTACGTAAAGATACTGATTGGAACATGGGTGCCCTCTTTGCACGCCATTTGGTTGATACGAGGAGTCACGTCTTCTTGGGAAACGCTACTTCCCAGAAGAAGGAGACCGTGGGGAGCCTTTTGACTCCCATCATGAAGTGGTGTGAGGTACCACTTGACCTATTCACCAAGGAGGCCGTCGATGCGACGAAGATTACTCTAGATGAGGCCTCACTTGATCATTCTAAGATTGTTCGTATGGGAGGATGGTACGAGTTTATTCGGGATGATGGCGCGACTTGTTTGTTTCGCCTCCCGAACAAGAGTCATGTTCGGCTCGATTCACTGGAGAATATTGGGTTTCACTCACCTGCTGACTTGCTGACGGTTATAGCCGCTGCACCGACTTTGCTACCAGAGGCCATGCATGCCCCACCTCGCCATACCAGACGCGCCGCCCAGCCACCGCGTACTTCTACTTCCCAGCCGCGTGATTCACACCGATCTGATGACTTTCCATTTGCTGGAGCGAGATTCTCTACTGGCGGAATGCCAGATTTCTTCGATTTACTGGAGCAGCCACCATTTGATGCGAGTCCAGAGGTGAAGTACGAATACAAGATGGAGCGCCACAGGAGGAAGAACAAGATTGCTCGCTGGTTTTATTCGTTTTTCACAGGTTGTTCGTCCGACCAAGTAGTCCACGAGCCAAGCAGGAGAGTACCAGAGCTGCACAGAGCCGGAGATACTGAGGACCGACAAGATTATGATGATGCGGAGACCGAGTCGGACGACTTTACCTTGAGTCGGTCGACTGCGGCACAGAGAGGAGAGACGATGCAGTTTTCCACAGCGCCCAGCAACTTGACGAGTTTCCCGGATTATCCGATGATGATGAGCCACGTGCCACCACATTTCTTTGGAGGCACCAGTTCTTCTCACGACTTTGACCCTACAGCTGAGAGGAGACGCACCCGCAGTCCTCGCGATTAGACACGGTTCCATCATTTTATTTCCCGCAATTACTTTTCTCTGGATTTCTCTTTGCACTTTTGTTTTGACTTGGTTTCACTGGGACAGTGAAATTTAAGTATGGGGGAGGGAGTATTATGACTTTCTTTCGTTTTATGGATCTTTGGTGCACTATTTGTTGTTTGATATGATGCTATTATCACTTTCCACCTTCTTTAACTATGATTGAGTGACTCAGCAGTATTGACAAGGACCAACCATATAGAAATCCAGAGAGCTTGATAGATACAATACGGAGTAGACCCACATGGTTTTCTTGAATTTTTTAGCAATGCCATAGCACAATACAGTTAAGTCTGTATCATTTCTTCTGTCACATTTGCCATTATGTTTTGCTAAATATTCGTTCACAAGCATGATTTTCGATCTTCAGCTCTCCCTAAAGACAATTTGATGAAAAGTATGTATTTGGTAAAAACCTAGTGATGAGGTAGAGGGAAATTCCTTAAAACACCAATTATTCATCACTAGAAGCTCAGGATCTATGCGGTTAGGGAAATTCCCGGCGATACCATGATGCATTTGAACCTTTGAGAACTCAGTTGACAGCGAGGCTAGGAAAATTTCCTACGATGCAATTATTCGCCTAAACTTTGAGAAATTTTGAGTTATAAATTGAATGATTAAAAAAGGATAAGTCTGGGGGAGAGCGAAAAGACCATCTTGTGCTAAATTAGGTGAAGATTGATAAGCATTTTTTGCCATATGATGACAGTAGAATGAGTTGCTTTGATGGTATCTGAAATATGGTCTTCATTTTGGTTGGGATAACTCTAATTTGTTCTTAATAAGTTTTTCATTGGAGAATACAACTTGGTCTGCGTATTTGTTAGCTGTTGGAGATGTCACAATGAAAAAAATGGTTGCTGAAAGTTAATAGCTTGATCACGGTAAACCGGATTTGTTTTTGACCACTAACTAGATCTTTATTTGCTCGAGGGCGAGCAAAAGCTAAGTCTGGGGGAATTTGATGTACTGTTATTTTTACCGGTTTTCACGATGATATTTTATGATGTTTTGGAGTCTTTTCTGTATTTTATACAGGTTAAATGGAAGATTCCACATGCTGAGGTGTTTTGCAAGAATATAGAAGATTTGGAGCTAAAATGAAGAATTATGATCCGAAACCCGAGTCGACCGACTGGAAGGAGGAGTCGACCGACTCAGGGGCCGTTTTAGTAAAAAGGAAATTCTTTTTTTGCTTTCTTTTCGAAACCCTAACTTCTAGAACTTCTTGGCCGACTTATGCATGACCTAAAGGAGCTATATAATGGACTTTAAGCAGAGAAGAAAGAGAGAGACGACTTCCATCAAGGTTTAGAAGCATTCAAGCATCTATTTGCCAAAAATCACCAAAAAGTTACTTAGATCTTGTTTTCAGGGAGCACCCTTGTGTGAAGGTTTTCTTGTGCCCATGTTCTCTTGGTTTTACAGATAAAGAGCCACGTTTAGCTCTGATCTCTTTTGATTTCACTTTCATATTGCAAACTCTTGGTATTAATGATTATGATTGGTTTGTTTGCTATGTGTGAGTAGTTCCCTAGCTAGATCTAGGTTGTCAAAGGTTTTATGGGTCAGTAGGTGCACGAATTGTTGCTGAATTCGTGGCTACTCTCTGCTTTAATATTAATTCATACAATATTTTGGCTTGATCACTTAAAATATTGAATTTTAGGGTTTGTTGCATCATACACCTATTTTACACTAAATCCAGAGCCTTGTTTTTAGCAGGTGATCTCGTCCTTGTACAAACGAGAGTTTGGCTTGGAAGATCATGAACAATCAAATCTATTCCCAATGCATGCATTAGCTATTTAGGTTGAAAAGCATCCTTTATGATCTGTTGGTTGATTCGTAGTGCAATACGCAAAGAGATTTGGTATTGTATACATTTGGCTTTTGTGTTTAAGAGTAGAGCAACATTCAATTTCGTGCATGGTCCATATTACCCGCGATTTACCTAAGTCTAGCGTTTTTAATCCATAAGTTACACAACTAGTTACCCAACTAGTTACCAGATAGATTGCATTATAATAGAATCGAAACTCGACATAATCTTTGTGGGATCGATAACCTAAATACTACAATTGTACACTGTGCACTTGCAGTTAATTTTGGGTGAATAACTTCACGCATCAACATGCGGGGTCACGTTTTTTCTCTTAACAGGAGGAGCAGAGCCATCACTTGCCCGTTTCCCAGTCTGTTGTTGTCCCAACTTGGGACAGTTCAGCTTGATATGTCCAACTTCACCACAGTTGTAACATGCCCTTGCATCCCCATCTCTCCCTTGACCTTTTCCCCTCTTGTCTTCCTCAGGACAGTCACGGACCTTATGTTCCATGCTACCACATGGTTGACAAGCTCCAGAGGCGGATCGACATGCACCCTGATGCATCTTTCCGCAGGTTGCACACTGAGTGCGTCCAGCAGATGGCTTCTCTGAGCCTGAACCCTTAACGCAACCTTTCTTCTGCCCACTGGCATTCCCAAACTTCTTAAAGTGCGAAACAATCTGGGATTTTAGTTTATCTCCAGCCAACTCGGCTTCCTTATTCATTCCCTCCTCCAGTAACGCAGCTTTTTCCACCAGCTCAATCAGACTACCATAATCGCGGACCACACACCTATTATGCAGCTCCAGCTTTATACCTCGCAGGAATCGACGGACTTGAGCTCTCTCAGTCTCATAGTCACGTCCAGCGAATACTTTGAGACTGTTAAACTTGGCCTCGTATTTCCTCACCGTCATCGACCCTTGTTGTAGTTCCAGAAACTCAGCATTCAGCCTATCATAAGCCTCTTTCGGAAAGAACTTAGCCCGAAACTTTTCCATGAACACATCATAGGAACAGTTTGGGTTTTTCATCTGCGCATACACCCCACGCCACCAGAGGTGCGCATCACCTTCCAAATGATGCACAGCAATGTCCTTCCGGTATTGATCAGGACAACGAATGGAGTTGAAGTTCCTCTCCAAATGACTCCTCCACTCCTCTGCCTCCAGCAGATCATTCCCACCAGGAAAGTTCTGAAGGAATTTGAGTAGGTTTTAAAACATTTCTTAAATCCGAATGATTCCTTTTAGCCCTTAAGATCATGTTCATTGAATCTATGTTATCAGATCTCGCTCATACCTGGAGTTTATGAGCAGCGGAATTGATCAGGATGGCGAGATCAGGACCGCCTCAGATGCTGTGCCTCTACGGAAAGTCCACACGCACACAAACTGGATCACCAGGATGCTAGTGCCGAAAAAGCTCTCGGGATTCTGTGTTTCAAGGTGGCTGCAGATCTAAGTCTAACTGGAAATTTTGTGCCTTTATATCTTATATAGGGACCGCGAAAACCTAATTAATAACCAGGCTAAACCGATCATTAATTAGATCATTAAACCAAACCAGTCGGTTTGATTTCAGTCACTGTGTCGATCAACACAACTACTTGTGTCGGTCGACATACTTAGCCAAAACACATAGTAATGTATATCAAATATACATCAACTTGATCATTACATTAATGATCAATCCCAATTTTGTTTATCCAGTTTGCTTAGGTGTGTGACCCTGTAGGATCATATAATACTAGCAATGAGTTCATAACTCATAAGTTATAAGCGGTTTCTAGCAAAGCATTATAACTACCTAGTATCACATGATAGTCTTATCTCGACTTCACAACTATATTAGAGTGAATACAAGTATGATATCCAAGACATTCCCTTCAATCTCCCACTTGTACTGGAATCAACTTATTCCAATAATCCCTCTGTCTCTATATCTCGACTCAGCATAAGGCAAGAACTCGTGTCATCCTTATAAAGCCAAATCACGTTTATCGAACTCTCATTTATACTGATAAAGGCAAAAAACTGACATTCAGCTTGTTTGAGTGTGGTCACACATTCCTTCGGTACCAAATCTTCGATAGGCCCAGAGATATTTAACTCTCGTTATATAAGATGAAAAAATCCCGTCTTGTTCCATCCCCTGTTCCCCACACACTTCATGATATGCCCAATCAATGTCTGAATAATCACCAGTTACGGATGACGTTTGACAAAGTCAAAGCAGACCAATTCATATGCAGGAAATCATGATGAACTCAGGTCTAAGGACTATACTCTGTAGTCGTAATGAGAAACTCATATGACACTCATATAACAATTTTGTTGAGTTCTCATTAGCGGGTCACATCCGATACCATGTTCACAACACATATCTATGTGATTGACTTTGATACTCCTATCAATGACACCATGAAACTTGATTTGGGTGCAAGCTTATCAGATATCAATCGCTTGACATAAGCTTCGCAACCCCATATTTTAAGAAAAGATAGACTTGGAACCTTTCCAGTCCACATCTCATATGGAGTCTTTTCAACTGATTTTGTTGGAACTCTGTTTAGCGTAAACGCAGACGTTTCAAGATCCCCAAAAGGACAACGGCAGATCCACATGACTTATCATCGATCGAACCATATCCAATAAGGTTTGATTCCTCCTCTCAGACACACCGTTCCATTGTGGTGTTCCAGGAGGAGTGAGTTGTGAAAGGATTCCACAATCTCTAAGATGATCATCGAACTCTTGGCTCAAATACTCACCTCCACGATCAGATCGAAGAGCTTTGATACTTTTGCCAAGTTGGTTCTGTACTTCATTCTGGAACTCCTTGAACCTTTCAAAGGATTCCGATTTATGTCTCATAAGATAGACATAACCATATCTACTGAAATCATCAGTAAATGTAATGAAGTACCTAAAGTTTCCTCTTGCACTAATGCTCATTGGGCCACACACATATGTATGTATAAGGCCCAACAAGTCACTGGCCCTTTCATTAAACTTGTTGAAAGGGGCATTTGCCATTTTGCCCAATAAGCAGGATTCACACTTCTCAAATGATTCATAATCAAATGAGTCTAAAAGCCCATCTTGATGGAGCTTTTGAATCCTTTTCTCATTGATGTGGCCCAAACGACAGTGCCAGAGAAAAGTTGGGTTTGAGTCATTTGATTTAAACTGTTTGTTATTTATGTTATAAACAGGCATTAATTGGTTGAGAATATAAAGCTCATTCTCTAATGGGGCGCTACCATAAAATATACTATCTCGAATAAAAGAGCGACACTTGTTCTTAATCGAAAAATCAAAACCATTCATGTCCAAAACAGAAATAGAAATGATATTCCTGCTTATCGCAGGTACATAGTAGCAATTCTCCAACTTTAAAATCATGCCTGATGGCAGAGACAAATGATAAGTTCCTACGGCTAATGCAGCAACTCTTGCTCCATTCCCAACACGTAGGTCCACTTGTCCCTTCTTCAGCGTTCTACTGCTGCGTAGGCCCTGCATATTAGTACAAATATGAGCACCACAGCCGGTATCCAATACCCAAGAATTAGAACCTGATGAATCAACATTTACTTCTATAACATAAATACATTTAGATGCCGTCTCGTACGACTTCCTCAGGTTCTTCAAACCTTCCAGGTATTCCTTGCAGTTTCTCCTCCAATGCCCAGGCTTCTTACAGTAAAGGCAAATATCAGTATCAACTGGGCTACGCTTGGGCTTAGAAGACGGCTCAGGCTTGTCCCGGTTTTCAACCTGGACAGCCTTGCTCTTTCCTTTGCCCTTAGCAGGTTTCTTAAACCTTTTACCCATTTGTACCATAAGCACATCAGGAGCAGCCTTCTTGATATTGGGCTCTGCCGTCTTGAGCATGCCATGCAGCTCAGTTAGAGACTTCGTCATATTGTTCATATTATAGTTCAGAACAAACTGATCGAAGCTAGTCGGCAGAGATTGCAGGATGATGTCCGTAGCCAACTCTTGGCTAAGGGGAGAGTCCAGTTTAGCCAGGTTATCGATATAACCCATCATCTTGATGACATGGGGGCTCACTGGACTGTCCTTTGACAGCTTGCACTCAATGAGAGATTTAACCGTTTGGTATCTCTCAGTGCGAGCTTGCTCCTGAAATATAGATTTCAGGATTGCGATTATCTTGATCGGTGACCCCGCGTTCTCAAACTGTTTTTGCAGTTCTGAGTTCATCGTGGCCAGCATCAGACAAATCACATTTGTCACATCATCTGAATGCTTTTCCCACTTATCCTTATCAACAATGGGAGCATTGGACCTGGGTTTTTCAGGAAGAGGTTTCTCAAGAACATATTCTTTCTTCTCATTTTTGAGAACGATTCTTATGTTCCGATACCATTCCAAGAAGTTGGATCCTTTCAATTTTCCTTCTCAAGGACGGATCTCAACGTGAATGAGTTTGAGTTGTTGTTGTTAGACATAGCTGAATCAAGAAAAAAGAGAGTTTAATTTGTTTTGATGTTCAAGGAATGAGAAATCTTAACATTTAAGACTACTCGCATTATATTCAAATTAATTTTCCTCAGGTTGAATATATTGATCCAAGATCCATATTTCACTGAGATTTGAGTGAGCTTTGGCTCATCGCCCAAACCTCAGTTATTTAGGTGAGCAAACATTTTGCTGATCATATCCAATATGACTCTTGGTCTTGGATTAATATCCTATATTAAATACAATCTTATTTCTATGGACCCAAAACCATTTTGATAGCTCATTCAAGCAAACCAATCTTCGAGTCATGTGGTAACGATTACCACCTACCTTACTCGTGTAATTGTGAATGCCTTGCTTTGTCAAGCCCATCACATAACAAAACAAGACCCGGCAGCTGACAAGATATGGGAAGACATCAGAGATGCTTGATATTTTGTTTGAGGAAAGGAACATTGATCTTAAACATATCACATATATGTCTAAGAAAGATTAGATTTAATTCAAAAAAAACTTTAATCTAATTAAAGTTGATTTAAATCTAGAATGCAAGATCTGCTCTTGTATCGGTCGACACAGACACCCAGTGTTGGTCGACAGACACAACTTGTTCAGAATTGCGAGACACCTGTCGGTCGACACTGACACCTAGTGTCGGTCGACAGACTTAAAACCGGTTCAATCGCGGTTAAACCATTTAACCCGATTAAACCAATCTATTTCGATTCAATCCAATTGAATCGGTGTCGGTTTATGTTTGTGTCGCCCAATACGTATTTGTATCGGTTGACACGAGCTAACCAGTTTGAAATCGTGATAAAAGCAACCAAACCATGGTTAGACTGATCACCAATCCGGTTCAATCCAATTGAACCAATTGAGATCGACGCATGTCCACAGACACGAGCAATGTGTCGATCGACAGAGGCGATTTTTGGGAACATCGATCATTGGATCGACACTTAAAGTTTTCATTCTGCTTTTAGGCTTGTGTCGATCGACACACGCTTTGTGTCGGTCGACACACGCTTTGTGTCGGTCGACACACGCTTTGTGTCGGTCGACACACGCTTTGTGTCGGTCGACACAACCATGCAGAAGACATAATTTTGAAAATTTTCGAAAAACGCCGTTTCACGAACCTACAGGCCGTGTCGATCGACAAACGCTTTGTGTCGGTCGACATGCCTTTCGCAGAAACCCTAGTTTTTGAGTTTTTCAAAACGATTTTCAACCAAAAGATCTAACGTGCATTTACTATAAAACTTATGAATCAAATTCGAATTCAAGTCATTTAAATAGCATGTTACATATTCAATTACAACATATAGCTCTGATACCACTGAAGGAATTTGAGTAGGTTTTAAAACTTTTCTTAAATCCGAATGATTCCTTTTAGCCCTTAAGATCATGTTCATTGAATCTATGTTATCAGATCTCGATCATACATGGAGTTTATGAGCAGCGGAATTGATCAGGATGGCGAGATCAGGACCGCCTCAGATGCTGCGCCTCTACGGAAAGTCCACACGCACACAAACTGGATCACCGGGATACTAGTGCCGAAAAAACTCTCGGGATTCTGTGTTTCAAGGTGGCTGCAGATCTAAGTCTAACTAGAAATTTCGTGCCTCTATATCTTATTTAGGGACCACGAAAACCTAATTAATAACCGGGCTAAACCGATCATTAATTAGATCATTAAACCAAACCAGTCGGTTTGATTTCAGTCACTATGTCGATCGACACAACTACTTGTGTATCGGTCGACACACTTAGCCAAAACACATAGTAATGTATATCAAATATACATCAACTTGATCATTACATTAATGATCAATCCCAAATCTTGTTTATCCGCTTAGGTGTGTGACCCTGTAGGAACATATAATACTAGCAATGAGTTCATAACTCATAAGTTATAAGCGGCTTCTAGCAAAGCATTATAACTACCTAGTATCACATGATAGTCTTATCTCGACTTCACAACTATATTAGAGTGAATACAAGTATGATATCCAGGACATTCCCTTCAAGTTATTTGTCCCAATCTTCCTCATCTGTTCCAACATCCTCAGATAGGATAGAACTTGATTGGCCTCATTAGCATTAGGTTGTACTCCACCAACCGGCACCCTAGTCAGGACCTGAGCTAACATGCCAATTAACGCATCCATACCCTCTGGATTCTGAACATTACGAGCTGCAGCAGCAATACGAGCAGCCTCCGCGATGCGCTCAGCTTCCGCGGCACAAGCCACCTCGGCCTTGCGAGTTGCCTCGGTAGTGCGAGCTGCCTCCTCGGCAATGCGTGCCTCTTCAGCCATATGAGCTTGTTCAGCATTACGAGCAGCCTATTCCGCACATGCCGCTTCAACAGCAGCCTCATTTTCAGTCGGATTTGCAGTGTTCACAATCTTTGGGTTCTCTCCAGTTGTCTCACTATCTTTGTTCCCACTTGAACCATAATTTCCGGTTCTTCGACACCTGGCCATCTGCAATGACCATCAGACACACTAAATTAGTCTCATACTAACTTAGACTTTTACCACATACAATATTTCAGGCAAGCAGTCTACGGTTCAACCGTTATCAATTTCAGACTATCAAGTCTTAGTAACCGGGTCCAATACCCCTATCAGTTCCGACCCCATGGCCTCAGGTTTTCGGGTTCCATAACCCTTACATTTTCTAGACCAAAAGGTCTCAGTAACCCAGGTCTCCACCCTTAACATAATCCAGACCATAGGTTTTAGTAATCCGGGTCTCAACCCTTGACAGAATCTAGACCATAAGTCTCAATATCCGGGTCTCAACCCTTTCTCAGTCAGAAAACTTACCGCGAGACATAGGCGCTGGAAAGATGGTCTTAGCCCACTAACCCGTCTAACACAAATCAGTCCTAGAATCGACCATGCTCTGATACCAATTGAAACACCCCAACCCAATTTTCCTTTAGTTTTCTGACTTAGTCGAATTAGGTTGCTCTGTTTTAACTTAACATTTGAGGTTCATCAATTCATAGGCTGATTCATGCTTAAACATATAACTTGAATTACTTAAACATACAATTCTGATTACAATGAAAGTTTGCTAATAAGCTATTACATTGCATCAGTTCATCAATCCAAAGGAAACTAAGACTAACTACCATCCTTCCTTCCCGCCAGTCTTGTCCCGCGATCCTAGCCACTTTGGTTCTTATCCTTTCATGTGAATCATCAGAGAGAGCGTAAGCAAAAAAATTGCTTAGTGAGTGCGCTTAAGCCGCTCACCGAGCCAAGTCAATAATCTATTTCATGCAATCAGTTCTTTCAAGACAGTTACTAGACAGAACTCGGCAAGCCTAATCATCCAGGATTCTCTGGATCGATCATCAAGCCGAGTAGCAGAATCAATGAATAAGTCAAGCAACATGAAATCAAAGAACAAGCAAGAGACAAACTAGACTAAGCAAGGTCTGAACACTCACCTTGGAGATTCGAAAAGGTTGATTTGGTTTCTGACACCTTTTGATGTGAAAACACTCGATCGATCCGCTCAGCACGGTCGCGTCGATCAGTCCGGTCTAAACAAGCCTTCCCACTCGAAATCCCTTCTCTTTCCCATTCAATCGCCCCTTGAAATCTCTATTTGTTCTGTCTGTGTTCTTTTTTCCAGAAAATCGATAATGATCGTGAAAACTCGGATTGTCCTCATTAATCCGGCGGTTACACGAGTTTTTGCCCAAAACCGCAAGTAACCGTTCACACGATCCGGTACGCACGCGAACGCGCTGAATAACCGTTCCCGCCTAAACCAAACACGCGGATTTTTAATCAAGGCGGAAATTGTCGAGCTGACTGGATAATTCAATCATAACCTCCCTGTCTGAATCCGACAATGCTGTCCGGACCAACTGTCTTGTCCGAATCCGACTAGACCTGTTAGAAAATCCCGAGCTGTCAACATAACCGCCCAGCTAGCCCGAAAATCACGGACTGATCAGTTCCGAATCGGAACCACCCGATCGGACTGAATGTCCCGATGAACCGACGAGCTTGCGGACCGATCAGTCAAGCTATCGATCTTTCCTTCGATCCAGTCAAGTCCCTCGAACATTCGGATTCCCTTAGCCGGATTCTCATCGATTCGATCCGGTCCAGACATTGGACCATGTTCCCAGCATGATCCGGATGAGTAACACTAGCTCGGTGCCCCGTCCCGGTCCAGTTCCCCTACCGCCCAGTCGGCCAAGGATACCCACCCCCCATATATAGCTTAAATGCCATTTCTGGATGTGACAGTATAAGACATCAATATGTCTATAGGATCACCACCCTAATTTCCGAATTAAATATTTAAAATAAATAATTCGGAATCAGGGTGTTACATAATGCCTGCTAATCTCAAGTCTGGTGTTCTTCCCATCGTTTACTTGGGATCATGGTGTTACATAAGGGTATTACATAATGCCTGCTAATTCGGAATCATGGTTTTGTCTAGTTTTGATTGGAATTCATGCTATTCAATTTTCTCTTCAGTTAGAAGGCAGCCATGGCGAGTAGGTTCCCATAGATTGAGCCATTCCTCCCAATCCAAATTTCCGAGGAAGACAACTCGGCAATGATCGAAGAAACAAAGTTACACTCATTGGGAGAGTCTTAAATCCTCAACGAAATTGGGAGATCGCATTATAAGGAAAGATCTGGGAAATGATCAATTTCAGACTGACGAAGACCTGCAAACTATCCTCAACGAAACCCCATACCATTACATGAGATGAATGATTTTGGTAAACGTGGGAACCAATAATTTCATATTCCTTCCCATCGCATATTCCGTTTTGGGTAAAAGTTCATGATGTTCCACTACACGCTTGGACTGCTACTACTCTCAAAGTGATTGGTAAGGAACTGGAAATTTACATTGATTATGATACTAAAGATTTCAGGGAAAAGAACCAATTCAATTCTCTGCGTCCTTTAGTTATGAAAAGGTCCATACAGTTCTATTCGGGAGAGGAGGTATCGATTGAGTTTAAATACGAGAAACTGGAGAAACATTGCTTTCATTGTTTCTCACAGTGCCATGAAGGTAAATTGTGCCCTAAAGCAGGAGAATTCACCCTTCAGTGAACTGACCCAAGATAAGGCATTAATCAAAAGCTCACAAGACAGAAACAAGAGGAAGTCCAAGCAAAGAAAGCTGAGAAGAAAGCTTTGGTTATGACGTATTCCGAAACTCAAAATCATAAATCTCAGCCTGTTTAGTATGGATACCAAGCTGTGAGGAGAAATTTTTCTTCCTTTGCTCGTGTTTCTAGATAAAGAGTAAGATCTGAAGCCCCAATAGAAAGATATGAAATGCCAAGAACCTAACAGAGAGCAAGATTACAGAAATAGAGAAAATAAAGCTAGTAATTGGTATTATAACTACCACGCTAAATAGAACAGCTACATAAGGGACCGATCTAACTGGAAAAAAGGTCATGAAAGACACTAGGATAGAGGAAGAGATGAAAGAAGATCAGAAAGAGTCCAAATATAAAGAAGACTAAAGAGAAACTTTGTACAGATGTCGCAAAGAGGAAGAAGAAAGAGAAAGATGCAGCTATCGATCTCCAAGTCGGAACTCTTACCTTTCTAGAGACATAGTACCGGACCGGTCTCCTCCATGACATGAAAGGGCTAGTGAAAGATCTCACCATAATCTTCATCAGGATGGATTTGGAGAACAACAGTCAAATCTTGCTTTGAAAAGGGTAGAGGAGAATGTGAATCAAGTGGTTCCCATGGTTCAGGTCTAGAGCTCTCTACGCAATGCTTTGGAAATTGAACAGACTGGTTCCTCTCTACATGAAAACCTTCCTCATATAGTTGCATAGTCATCTAGCAGATCAAGATTTCCTTCCCTCGAGCACCTAGTTGAACATCTTTTCCACAGAGAAAATTAATTCTACCTTGAGAATGGTATGCTTGATAAACTCCATGAGATTTAGAACTTGCCTGGAACGATTGAAATCTACAAAAACTCCAAGAATAAAACTTCAGCAAGGAAATCTCTGTCACTGGATTCACAAGCCAAAGAAATCAAAGAACATGAAAATGAGGAAGTCTCTTCCGAAGCAACGATAGCAGGCCTTCCTCCATTCCGCGGGTCAAAGGCTGCTACTATGTTCTGGGTAGGATCTAATGAAGCTACATATAGGAGGAAAGGAAAGATAGGTCGTAAAAGAATAGTAGTCAAAGCATCATCAAAAGCAACTACACCTAAGAGAACTACAATGAGAGGATCTATCCCGAAAAGTCCTCTCGAAGGAGCAGAAACAAAGAGCGTCTCACGACTAATCATCCCCATAGGGTTGATACTTACCTCGGTTTGAGGATATTAAACAAAATGCACTTGTGTCTACTCTTTCTAAGAATCTGATTCCACATGTACTTGTAAGGGTTCGATGCTTTTCCGATAACCATCTAATCATCAATGATCACAACCTGTTGGAATTGTGAAGGGCTTGGGAACTCCCTTACAAATCGACGCCTTAAGGAAATATGGCTGGGTATTCCCGAATATAATGTTCCTCATGGAAACAAAGAATAGTAATGATTTTATTTTGTATTCTAGTGGATAGGGTACAAGCATTCTTTAACGGTTCCACCTAATGGTCTTAGCAGAGTGATGCGTGAAGTAATTCATCTAAAACTAACTGCAAGTGCACGGTGTACAATTGTAATACTTAGGTTACCAATCTCATAGAGAGATAGGGTTGATATATGAATCTTAAGAAACCTTAGGGTTTTAAAGCAGAGAGTGTGAAAACGTTTAGGGTTGTGTTTGATTATGGGAAAGTATTATATCTAGGAAAAATTCAGTTGGTAACTAAAAATTATGAAGTAAACACTCAATCACGTTATATCTCTTGATTTTAGAACTCTAGGCACGTGTTATGCGATGCCTTAAGGATGTATTTATGAAAGCGCCTTTATATTAAAACCTAAATCTCTAAAACGATTTTGCATTATCTTTTTAACGTTTCATAAATATAGTTTCCAACGAATACACAAACATACTACTACAAAAAACATAACATAGAAACGTTTAAAAATTGCAATGTAATAAATTTCATAATCATAATAAACTATCTTAATACTATTAAAAATGAAGTACAATTAAAAAATTACCTCTACCCTTACAACTAAAATTACATCTTATAACAATGCCATTATGATTTTTTTAAAAAGAATGTAGGGGTAATGTTGTATTTAAAAAAATTAAACTAAAAAGAAAATTTTAGACGAAAACCAAAGAGTACGAACCTAACCCGACTGTATTCGGGTTAAGACGCGGATCCTCAACATTTTTAAATCTCACCCATTCTAATCTATGCTGTTGAAATATAAAACAATTATATTGAGGAGAAAACCCTAATTGAAATTTTTTAACACTCTCCTTGCCGTCGACGACTTTTTTTTTTTTTTCAACAACATACTTTTATTAATTTTGTAAAGATTCAACATACAATTCGTTCCAAATTTCAGGAGGAAGGATAGAGCCACCTCTAACAAAAAAATCATTATCCAACCTTAATTGTGCTAAACAGTAAGTAACATGATTACATTCACGATTTACATTATGAAAAGTACAAGAAAGGAACTTAAGTTTCCAAAAGGAAATATCTTTTACAAGATTGATCATTGTTCTATCTTCATAGGATCCTTCTAAGAGCTTAACAAGTAACTGGTTGTCTCCTTCAAAAGATAATGTGGTAAAGCCCATAGATCATATATGTTGCATAGCCATTAGAAGCGATTTCCCTTCTGCTTCTATAATAGAGGAAAAAACACCTAAGTTAGCATGACCCCATATAATTGTATTACCTGCCTCATCCCTTATTAGCCACCCAGCTGATGTGAGTCTTGAATCTGGATCATAAGCCACATCATGATTACATTTGAGTGTCCCAGGATCTGGTTTTTTCCATTGCTTTATAATTGTAGTCTGAGAAACCCCACTTGTATTTGAAATAGTATCAATGGAAAAAGCTTGAATCCACTCCCTCGTATCAGCAATTGCATATTGAACATCTCTCTTGGAAACTACTCGTTTATGATCAAAGATCAATTGATTTCTAGATTTCCAAATTCTCCATAGAATCCAAAATGGTAAGAAACGATGGAGAGTAGATAGACGAGAATCTGCAGAGAGGTCTATAAAATATCTAATCATTCTTCAGCATTGTTATTTGCAAAAGAAGGTAGAGAATAGGGAAAATTAGCTTGTCTCCAAGTCATCACTGAAACTGTACACTCAAATAAAAAATGAGAGATTGTTTCTTGTCCATTACAACATCTTTGGCATGTTGGATCAATATTAATCCCTCTTGTAATCAATCGAGTTGTTGTGGCCAAAGATTGGGATAAAGTTCTCCATAGGAAATGCTTTATCTTCGGAGTTATTTTGAGCTTCCATATCCTTTTCTTTAGCTCTGGATCTCCATGAGGTTGGTTAAGATTTCCAATCCTATTTTCTGAATCTTCTACTTCATATCCTGACTTAACTGTATATTGTCCCGATGTTGTGTAGTCTCATACAACCGAATCCTCCTCATTCACACAAGGTAGGTAGATAGCCTGAACAATTTCAACATCTTCCTGATTCAAATGAGTATGTAAAGCGTCTACATTCCAATACCATCTAGTATTCTGACGGTGTATTAAATCCGCTACTAATAAATGTGGATGAGCATTTGCTGAATCAGTATGGACAGCCGGCCTTGGTGGAAGGGTTGGAATCCAATTATCTGTGAAGACTCTTGTAGATAGGCCATTTGAAATATTGAAACGTACTCCTTTCTTTATCACCTCTAACCCATGAAGAATAGAGCTCCAACCAAAGGACTGTTTTTTCTTATTAGTAGCTTGTAAAACATTTGTGTCTCCATAGTAGCGTGCTTTGAAAATTCTTGTAAATAAAGTATTAGGCTTAGTTAAAAGTCTTCATGCTTGTTTTGCAAGTAAAGAATCATTAAATTTCTCCATGTCTTTGAATCCAAGGCCACCCTCACTTTTAGGTCTTTTTAATTTCTCCCAAGCCACCCAAGGTATTCCTTTATGTCCTTCTTGTTTATCCCACCAAAATCTGAGGAATAAAGAATCTATTTCGTCACAAATGCCCTTCGGAAGTTTAAAACATGTCATGGCATATACTGGTTTTGCCATGGCTACTGATTTCATTAAGACTTCTTTCCCTGCCTGAGATAAATATCGAGTTGACCAATGTGATGTGCATTTTTTAATGCTTGCTGTAATAAACTCAAACATCTCTTTCTTCTTTCGACCAAAATGGTCAGGCATACCTAGGTATTTTCCTCCCCCACCTTGATTAGGGATCTGTAATACTCCTTTTAGTCTTTCTTGAGTTACTGCATTAATGCGACTTCCGAAAGTGATCATCGACTTAGAAGGATTAATCTTTTGACCAGAAGCTTCCTCATACACAGCAAAAATTCTCTTAAGAGCTCGACAATTCGAAACATTTGCACGACAAAAAAATAGAGAATCATCAGCAAACATAAGATGTGTAACCGCCGGAACTTCATTCCCAGTCTTGATTCCTTGTATTTTCCTTTCAATAGAAGCTTGCTTTACCAAGTGACATAGAACATCTGCACATAAAATGAATAGATATGGCGATAGAGGATCTCCTTGTCTAATTCCTCTCTCAGGTATAACATGTCCTTTCGGATTTCCATTGACAAGAACCGAATATGTTACTGAACGTACTAGACCCATAATCCATTTAATCCATAAAGAGGAGAAACCAAGAGCTAACATTTTTTTTTCTAAGAAATCTCATTCAACTCTATCATAGGCTTTTGTAATGTCTGTTTTAATAGCCATGTATGTTTGAGAAACACGTTTTCTACTTTTAAGGGAATGCATTAGTTTATGAGCTACTAAAACATCATCGGTAATGAGTCTACCCGGAATAAAAGCAGCTTGTTCCTCTGAAACTATATCCGAGAGGAAACTCTTTAGTCGACCAACCAATAGTTTTGAAATAATTTTGTAAATGACATTACATAATCCAATTGGTCGATAGTCAGAGAGAGTTTTCGGATTAGTGATTTTTGGAATCAAACATAAATTAGTGTGGTTTAAATTAGGGCTTAAAGTTCCTGTATTGAAGAAGGATTTTACCTCCTTACATTGTTTATAAAATCTTGCTGTAAGCCCATCTGGGCCCAGTGCTCTATTAGACCCAATAGTGCAAAGAGCCTTAAAAATATCATCGTCACTGAAATCAGAGGTGAGGACTTGGTTTATCAATGGTGTTACCGTTTTTGGGAGATTTGTGAATATGTTCTCATCAATTCGATTGTGAGAAGATGAATACACCGTTTGAAAATATTTTTCTGCGTGATGCCCTATGTCTCTTTCGCCTTTGATTTCAACTCCATCTTGGTCTTGAACAACGCTCATTTTGTTTCGACTGATACGAGATTTGACACATGCCTGAAAATATTTTGTGTTGCGATCACCCAATTTCGTCCACCGAGTTCGGCTCTTCTGTTCCCAATATTGTTCTTCCTGACGACGACTAGACGATGTCAAAATAAAAACAAAAAAACTTTCCTCTCCATCAATCATCGAATAAATTCTCTCCTTGCTGATTCTCTTTAACTTTGATATTACTAGGTATTGTTTTTGATAAGTGCAAATATATTACTTTGTAAAATGTTTTTACAAGGCTCATACAACAGCTTTCCCCAAAAAAGAATAAAAAATAAAAGGTGTTAAGACAAAACTACACAGTTCAGACACAATTATGGCTAGAAATTAGACATAAGTAAAGCACAGACTGAGGAGGTTCTTGAAGCTCCTTTTAGTGATGTTTGCTAGAAGTTTATCCTTCAAGTGTCGATCGATGGTCGAAAAGAGAGAATGTGAGTTTGATTTGCTACCACCATGGACTCTAGTATTTCTTTCCTTCCAAATCGTGTACAAGAGAGCTTGCACTGCTAGCTTCCGGAGAATGAGATGCAGGCTAGGAGACAACATCCAACAAACCAAATCACTCCAGTCATTAAACATACCTCGATTAAGCCCAAGCTTGCTGAAAAGTCGAATCCATAATTCTACGGAGAGGGGGTACTGGAGGAATAGATGGTTTCTGTCCTCATCATTTGGCTCACATTGGACAAACAGAATCAACACCCAAGCCCCAACTTAACAGCCTAGATCGCAGAGGAAATCTTCCCAAGTTTGTAACCCAGAAATGAAATGCATGCTTCGGCGTGTGACCCTTAAACCACACAGCTTCGAACCAAAATTTATCCTCCCCCTTTGGTCTTAGAAACTCCCAAGTTAGACGAGAGGAGAACATACCTGATGGGTTTGACTGATGTGGCACTATCCAATAGAACTGGTCAGGGCCTAGGGAAGGCTGAGGAGGATCAATGGTAGTAAAAAAGATATGCAATTGCTCCGCTACATTTGATCTTGCTGGTCTTAACCTCCAGCAGTGATTAACGCATGCCTCTTTGACCACTGCCTGTCTTGGAATTCCCAAATGATTTGGCCCATTCTCCCCAAACATCTCAATAAGAGGACTTTTCTCACACCATTTATCAAACCAGAACTTAGCACTCTCGCCATTACCGATCTGGGCTGTAATGAATTGTTTCGCTAGAGGTCTAAGAGAGACGAGCTGCTTCCATATCCAAGAAGAGTTACTTTTTGCTTCAATATCCCAGTAAGAGTTATGCTTCAGATACGTGTCCCTCATCCACGCCACCCAAAGAGATCCTGATTTTGCAAACAATGTCTAGATGAGCTTTAAAGCTAGAACCTTGTTCCAGACTCTAAGGTTTCTCAACCCAACCCACCTTCCTTCTTTGGGAGACAAACTGTTGCCCATGATACTTTGATGCCAGCGGGTTTAGTAATATTACCATTCCATAAGAATCTGCTACACATCTGCTCAATCTCTTTAATACAGCCAATAGGAAGCACAAAAGCTGTCATCCAAAAATTTATAGTGCTCGATATTACCGAGCTGATCAATTGTAGCCTACCAGAAAATGATAGCATTTTGACGGACCACCCTGTGAACTTCTTAGCGATTGAATCAAGCAGAGGCGATAAGTCCTTTTTATGAAGCTTCCTGTGGAGTAAGGAGATTCCTAGGTACCGTACAGGGAAACACCCAATCTAAAAGCCAAAATCAATACTCGCTTGAATCTGTTCCTCGCTGAGGCCAGCTGCATATAGACATGTTTTGTCATGATTCATTACCAAACCCGACGGCTGATGGAAAGAATCCAGAGTATCCACAATCCCTTGAAGAGAGTTGATCTGCCCATCATAGAAAACTAATAAGTCATCCGCAAAAGCGAGGTGAGATATCTGCAGTCTGTGACACCTAGGATGAAGCCCAATAACTCCATTTTCACTGACACCATCGAGGCTACTTGCAAGAACTTCCATTGCGAGGACAAACAGGTAAGGAGAGATGGAATCACCTTGCCTTAGGCCTCTATTACCTTTAAAGAACCCACATAACTCTCCATTTATATCGATCGAATAGGAAGGAGTGGTGATACATTGAGCAATCCAGATAATAAAGAGAGGAGGAAAGTCAGAGGCTTGAAGCACCCTCAGCATAAAATCCCACTTAACCGAGTCAAAATCCTTCCTAAGGTCCACTTTAATCGCTGCTCTTGGCGAAATTGTATCTTTGTGAAAGTCTTGAACCAGCTCAGTAGCAAGCAATATGTTTTCAACCATCAATCTTCCGGTAACAAAAGCTGATTGAGTATTTTCCACCAACTCTTCGACTGCTCTCTTAAGCCTTGATGCTAAAATTCTGGAAATGACCTTATAGCTAGTGTTACACAATGAGATGGGCCTGAAATCGGTTACCTTTTCCGCATTTGTGATCTTAGGAATGAGAGTGATGACTGTTGTATTCCATTGAGTCAACATGCGACCGTTCTTGAAGAACTCCTTTACAGCAACAGTGAAATCGTAACCAATAATTGGCCACGCTGCCCTGAAGAACTCAGCGGTGAATCCATCCGGACCCGGAGTCTTATCCTTAGGAAGGGAGAAAACCGTTTCTCTAATCTCGGTATCGGAGACCGGCGCAGATAAGAACCCTTGCAGAGACTGGGAGCATTTATTCCTGGTCAGAATATCAATGGAAGTAAGATCTTGTGGCTCCAAGGGCAGTGGCTGGGAACCTAGCAAACGCTTGTAAAAGGAGAGGCAGAGATCCTGAATATCTTCCTTGGAAGATACTTTCCGGCCCTCCTCATTTATCAGGTAATGAATATGGTTCCTTGCCTTACGTCCCATAACCATTCTGTGAAAGGCTTTAGTATTCAAATCACCTTCTAATGTCCAATTCACCCTTGCTCTTTGCCTGAAAAAAGACTCTTCCGCGGAAGCAAGCTCTAGCCAAATCTGGTGCTGCTTCTTTTCCTCTTTAGCATTGTCCCGAGATGGATCAGCCAGCAATCTAGCTTGACAGCGAATCAACTTGTCATGAGCTTGATGCACTCTCTTTTCAACCCCCGAATAGTTACCTTTCCTGAATTCTCGAATAGGCTTTTTCAAACTTCTTAGTCTCTTGGGAAATGAATACATAGCAGTTCCGGAAACTGTGGATTCTCCCCACCATCTTGCAACCATCGGTAAGAAACTCTGGCTCTTGATGAGGTAATTTGCTAGCTTGAACGAGTATCTTACGGAAGAGTTTGCACAAACCAATTTAACACATGCCGGTGAGTAATCAGAAAACACTGGCTCGCCAAAATGAGCGAAGGATAACGGAAATTTCAACAGCCATTCATCATTTATAAGCACTCTATCAAGTTTCTTTTTCAGCGCACTTTTCTCACTCTTGTTCCACCAGGTGTGAGTATGACCCTTAAACACAAGATCCCTGATCTCCGCAGCCAAGACACAATCTCTAAAGTCCCTCATACCACCATTAATTCTTGTAGAACCAGAGGATGAATCTTCCGGGTTTAAAGCTTGATTAAAGTCTCCGAGCACGATCCATGGCTTTAGGGAGATGAGTGGGTTCGCAGCAAGCAATATTAACTCATCCCACAACTCTTTTCTCCCCTGCCTATCATTTCTCGCATATACAAACGAGGTAACGAATTCCTCTTCTATCCCTGGGAGCTTCACCACACACGAAATACACTGATACGACTTAGCCAAAATTGTCACCTGAACTGAAGTGTGCCATACAACCCAGATTCTGCCAATATGTGAAAACTCATAATTCCCTTCCCACTGCCAATCAGGGAATGTACCATTTAAAAACTTCTGCTTGTTGATGAGCCTCACCTTAGTTTCTATAAGGCTGCCAAAAAGGGATTTATTATTCCCCAGCCATCTTCTGAAATGTCTTCTCCTTTCTGCTTTGTTAAATCCGCGCACATTCCATACAAAAATTCCAAAATCTTCTACCATAAAAAAACTCATAGGTTGGTGGGGATTAACCCCTTCTCCTTCTCTTTATGCTTACCGGACAAGCGGTGGAGAAAGTCCTGCTCATCCTCATCAATTTCTTCATCATTGGAGCTCTCATACTCTTCTGAGTCAATCACCCCATCTTTTTTCACTGCCTCCACATTCTTACTTGCTGACTTAGAGGAACCCGCCTCATGCTTCCCAGGGGCCGCCTCATGGTATTTTTGAAGTTTCTTATTCTTGAGCATTCTCTTCCATCCTCTTTTTGGAATTTCTACCTAGGATTTATCAGGTTTTTTTTTTAAGTTTCTTCAAGGATTTGGGCTGTGTCAATTTCTTTTATAGTTTTTGGGACTGAAGTTTGACTAGGGTTTACCGTTGTTCTTTCGATTATTTGGATTTCAGTGGACTTTTTGCTCTTCGATTGATTTGTAAATATTAATATATTTGACTGAAAACTTCGGCTTGTTTGTTGTTGTTGTTTTGAAGCATATCTTGGTTGAGTTGAAAATTGAAATGCAGGTGTCTTAAAATATAATTGTTGTGGAATTTGTGGCTGTTGGATGTTGAAATGTATAATACAAAGTTGAAATTTTGATTTCAGCCGTATGGTATGAAACATATACCAGAAAATTTGGAGATTTTCTAGCTGCAGCGATCTTGAATTTCTTTGTTTTTATTGAAGTTTTGTGTAACTAAATAGGTTTAGTTTTTTTCTCTTTGTTTCTCTTATTTTAGTGTTTTGAAGAGGTCATGTTTTCCTTACGTGTCGTGGAAACACCAAATAGAGGTGGTGTTTCAATCCTCGTTTACCTACAAAAGATTTTCTAGGTTAATTTTCTTTATATTATGTTATAGTTCTAGCCAAAATTCTTGAATAACCTATAGGATCTTTCTATCTGTAGATGAATGGAGTCATTTTCTTCAGCGGGTGAAGAAGTGAAGAGGAGCTTAAGGAATCTGATGAATTAGAGGAGGAACCGGTATGCTTTTTTTCCTTTTTGCGAAAGATTAAATTGAATCAGCAAGTATTTGTTGTTAATTTTTTGATACTTTTGCAGTAAGAATTCCGCTGTTGCATTTTGATGTATACCTTTTGATGTATTTTTTTGTTGGGTATTGTGAAGGGCATAAACTTGAGTAAAGGGCTGAAGATGAGAACATTTATTCCGCTCGACTATGCTGTCTACCAACTCTTTCTAAAGCGGTCAAGGTAATATATTAGTGAATGATTTTTGTTTTCTCAGTTGAAGCTGTTAGTGGTCGTGCATTTATGAGATGCTCTTGATGTTTCTCTCTAGCATATGTGAATTGTTCGTCTCTACTGAACCGGTTTTTGGACTGGTGAAACCATTTGTTGCTCATTTGATATTTGTGGAAGAACAAGTTTCCCGAGAAATTCATTCCACCAGGCTAGAAGTTGAAAGCAACAAAAATTGCTGGAACCTGGCTTATAAAAGGGACATTCGAGAGGTTACATTCTATTTTGAATAAGAGCTATTCGGGTATTGCAGGCAAAGCTATGCTATACACTCTAATTTTTCTTGGTAAGGGTGTTTCTTATTTGTCTCTTCGAGATTATATTAAAGAATCTCCTTTTGTTTGTTTTTGATGTTTGGCAGGGAACTTATTCACCTCATGAAAGCCGAAAAGAGGCTCGAGAAACTCAAGTAAACACCGAAAGCATGTTTTCTTTGTTTCAAAATTGGTGTAAAGGTTCGCTCTCATCCTTCTTGAACTCATCTGCCTGTTTAAATATTGAAAGCAATTTTTGGTATTTTAGTATTTGTCCTATGTTCCAAACTTGGTGTAAAGGGTTGCTCTCATTTTCCATTTGAATCAATGCAGATAAACAGGTCAAGTTTACCACTTCAGATAAAACCACACAATCCAAGAAATCCATCTTCCATTCTCGGCTCGACTAAAGCTATTTTTCTAATGATGGCTCAGTTATCGTAAGGTTTTCAAGCATTTTTCTATATTGTACAAAAGATCCTGCTCCTTCCAGTTCTAACTGAAATATTGATTTATTAAAAGTAACCATTGTTGGACATATGGTGTTTTGCAGGTGAACATGAACATATAAGTACTTCCGATTGCAGCAGCGGTCTCATACAATCTTCTTTCTTATTTGATTACCTTCTCAAAGGTAAGCTTTTCATAAGGGCTCTTCGTCTTCATTGCATATTTAATATTAATATTTAGACACTTCGATGCTTGTATAGATAACTAGAAATTTACCATTATCTTATGTATAATTTATAAATTATCTATTCTTGGAGAATAATCTTTTTTACTTTTTCTAGTTTCTGATAAAGAAATTTTAGATGATCAAAGTTTTTCAAATGATTTCTCTTTGATTTGAACTTGTTATCACATTTGAATCATTAAGCATGTATATGAATCAGTGTTTTGTTGATATTACATATTGCTGGTCAACCAACTCTGTGCCTTATACTCTCAAGTTCGTCCTAAAACAAAGTGAAATCGACTTTTATTTGTTAAGAAACGAAATGGTTGTATAATGGTGATTAACATGTTAGACACATTGTTAAGAATCATAGTAACATCAACCGTTTTACTCATCTTACTTTATGGGAATTTGTGTTTTCTTTTTAATCTGGATCATCTGCTGTAGGCCCTGTTACAATCGCTGACCAAATGGATGAAGAGGAAATGGTATCGAGTATATAGGAGAATTTCCCTCCTCAGACAATGTGAGTACTCCTTTTGATTTAATGATTGAAAAATTGATTGTTGTCTCTTTTATAAATTGCAAGTATGAAATAGAAGAAGTGATTGTGCTTGAAGTATTCTTAGATCACAAAGATTAACTATAGGTGATCGGTTTTCTCTTTTATAGGTAGCAAGGATATTCAAAAAATTGGCTTCAAGAGTCCGTGTCAAAGTTTTCAGGCTATTGCTATTGAGGAAGAATAAGATGGAGGAAAGTTGTTTCAAGATGAGGTATTATATGAATTTTTCTTTACACAATTTTGGTTGTGAGTTACTGTTTTATATATGATTATTTAAAGGTTTTTACTTTTTGATTTTCATTTTTAAATATCTTTTACTTGTGTGATATGTAAACATTTATTGCGTTTTTTGGAAATGTGGACAGAGTTGTAACTTTGCTGTGGCATTTCTATAGGTTAGAAACGATGAGAAGGCGCATATGATGTGAGAAAGTTTATACAGGTCCTGACATGGAATTGGTGAGAAAGTGTTAGCATTTATTTTTCTGTCTCTTTATAAGTTTACAATATTTCCATTAACTTTTTCTGATGTTTCTTATTTTTTCAGTTTTTTCGTAGATATTACAAGAGATACACCTTTTCTTACACTTCCACCAAGTCTACTGCAACCTAAAACAAGAAGATAAATTGAATTATGTAAAAACATCTCAAGAGATTCAGGTGATGGCTCTTCTTAGAAACGGATAGCTAGAGCCATAAGGCTAAAACTGAATACTGGATACTGTTTTTTATTTAGGTGGATGTGTAATGATGGTGGCAGAAGGCAGTAATGATGGCCAAGATTTGGCAGCTTCAACGGTAGGAATTATTCTTTCTCGACGTATGGAACTTCTATAGCAGTTGCTGATGTTCTACAACTTCGAGACAACATCACTGATGTCTCCTTCTGTATCGCCAAATCCCGCCAAACAACTTCACTAGTATTGTACTTATAGTAATAATTATAATTCAAAACATTTACAAATGTCATATTAATTTATATTATTATGCTGCAGGTCAAGCGAAACGTGGCAGTTGCGTTAACCTTTATATTCTTTGGCTGCTCTTCCATCAGTTCTTGGATTCTTCCTCTGTGGTTGACGGTTTTATGAAGCCCGCTTCTTCTCTAAAGTTTTTAAAAAGTTTCTCTAAAATGCTCTTATTAACCCTTGAAAACATGAGAAATTGGTGACTGTTGATACTGGGTTCAACTTCTAATTATTTGTAATTAGAGAGGTTTGTTTTTAGGTAAGTACTTGATAAGAAAATAAAGAAGAAACCTTGGAAAGAGGGTGTATTATTATTAAAGATGTTTACAGTGCTTGTTAACTCGGAATGTCTAGTTAACTTTATCAAAGAAAAGAGAAGTAAAACCTAGGTGATTTAGTTCTTCTCCTCCCGATTCTCAATGAATATTATTATTGAGGAGGGTATGTATTTATATAATCTTAATAGTCGGTCTAATAAGCCCATGGGCTAACCTCGGAAAAATGGAATCGATTCAATCTTATACTGTCCGAGCTTAGACTTCGGCTTAGGACGATGTTCGTTTATACCCCCGGTTCGGACACTAAATCTGATCAATCTTCTCCAAGGTATCCCTCGGTCATCTGGGCCGAGGGTCGAAATTCTTGTTGTCGGGACTTATAACCTAATAGATTATTAGGGAAGAGCTAGGCAGAGATCAAACTCCAATTATTGCCAAACTATTAATTAGGGGTAGAACCCCACCATCAACAGTGACTATATTCGATCGGGTGAAATGATCACCTTTTTTAAGCCAACGTGTGCTGTTTTGATTTTATGGGATTAAAAAGTCTGCTTTTCTTATTGTTAAGAGGATTTATTCATAAGAAAAATTAATAACAATTGGTGATACAATATTGGCCAAACCAAATCTTTATCACTTAGCTTTTTATGTCGCTATTCAGAGTTTCTCCAGTTAAGAAAACGAAGTATACAAAGATTTCACTGTACATCATGTTTTTGTAAGAGATACATGTGATTATTCATGTTAGAGACTTTCCTTATCTTCTATTAGAGATGTTTTCTTCACTGTATTAAACGTGTAGATGTTTGAGTGTTTGTTGCGTTGTTGCTATGTGTAATGAAGGGGATGATGTAAGTACTAAAATAAACTCATTTCCATTTTGATAGTTTTGGATCTAAATTCTTAAAGCGTAATTGAATTAGTGCTTTCGGGTGTATATCTTTGTTTGACTTTGCTCTATTTTTTTTTTAATATCGGAGGTTAATTAGATTGATTATGAATGGAGAGAAAGTTTTTATATAGCCATAAACCACTGATTTCTTTCGTTTGCTCGACATCGTTCTACTAAATGTACCCTCTGGTATCTCCATTAAGAGAAGTTAACTGAAAAAATATAAGTAAAATGGTATGACATTAAAGAAAAAATTCCAAATTAGTCTTAGCATGAAAGGTCGAAGGCAAAGTGATTTTCAAAGCGAATGAATCATAATTTCGACGTTAAATTATGAAACAAAAGTTTTCATTCCATTAAATCAACAAATTTAATTACAAAGATAGAACGTTTCAGTAGAAAACGAAGAATGTGGTTTTCAAAGACATATTCTATAAATTGAATATAATAAAAAAAGGTTGGTCTTCTTTGCTTCTCGGTATTCAATTTTTAAGGTTTTGTGCACTATTTTCTTTCTTAAAAATATCAGGTTTTTCAATAGAAGAAGAGGAGTATTGGGAACTAATTTCTTTGTTTCCAGCTAAAAAATATTGTCGAATATTTTTGATTCAGGTTCTATATTTTTTAGTTCAAGTACCATATTTGCATGGGATGTTGGTTATATTTTTGTCGGATTTGAAAAAATATTAGGGGGCCGATTGGTAAGGACTTTCGCTTTAGGCTTTCGCTATAGATATTTGACTGTAAAGAATTTGGCTGTTAGAACTGTGACTTTCACTTTTAAATATTTTAAAAGCCTGATTGGTAACAAAAGTTTTAGAAGTTTTGACTACTATTTTAAATTATTTTCTTTTCATAATATGCAATAAATTTTAAAATTTTATGTTCTTGTCAAAAACTTAATCATTAGTAAAATATAATTTTACTCATAAATTGAACATTTATTTTAGATAAAAATATAAATTATCTATTTTTAAAAAAATATATAGTGAATATGGATCTAAAAAATAGAATTAAAAAGATAAATATTAATCAATTGAAATTTTAAAATTTTAAAATAAATATAGAAATAAAAAGAGTTAAAAGTTGTGTTAAGTGAAAAAAGAAAAAAAAAAAAAGAGTTGCCTTTGAATTTTTTGAAAGCCCAAAACCCACGCTGTTAAAAAAATACAGCAATAAAGAAGGAAAAACAAAAATTGGGCTGTGAAGGCTTTAAAAAAAATTAAATTTTTTAACGTGTGATTGGTAAAAAAATGACTTTCAAGACTTTAAAAAACTCTAAAGCTCTCACAGCCATGCTACCAATCACCCCCTAGATGTTCGTATTTTAATATAATCATATTTCTTTTACGTTCCGTGATAGTTTACAAAGTAACGAGTACATCAGTAACAATTAAAAATTAGTCTTACTAGATGATTCATTAAAAAATAAAATGTCGGAAAAAATTAAAATTAACATCTTCTTTTCCATCTTATTTTCGATTTCATTTTTTAGCTTTTTCTATCTTTCAAGTTCACAAACTTTTCATTCAATATGAAATTGTTGTTTTTCATATCTATCACTATATGTCACAGTCAAATAAGTTAATTCACTCAAATATCATCACATTATACAATGGTCCAAACACCAAATAATACGAAGACACCGAATTCATAATACCTTACTTTCCAAAAAAATTTTATCATTATCGACACATAACTTATTACATAAAAACTAATATATCTAAATTTATTGCAGCTAGAAACAAAATTAAGGAAAAAAAAAACCATCCTTTACGTCATCAAAATCTAGTTATATACTACAATAGAAAAAAAACACTTTGGCATTTATTATACAGATAAGGTAACGTTAAACAATAAATGGATCGACAGTCAACCCCACCACAATAACTCCGACTATTATTTTTCTATATTGGGAACATAGATAACTTCACTTTCCATGTACCTTGATGAAACGAGATTATTAACATAACTACTTTGTCTTAAGCGGAAATGCTTTCTAGATAACTGTTGGAAAATAGAAAGATTCCTCGAAAAGTTAATCCCGATTTAGAACTAAATTTTCCTCTCCAATGGTAAAGAAAACTCTTTAAATAATGGTAGTGAAAATGTCCACCAAATTTTTATTTCTCTCATTCACTTTTTCAAAAATATTAAACTTGGATCCAAAATGAAACCTATATCGAAATACAAAATTTGTACCTCCCTCTAAACAATTTTATTAAAATTTAAATCAAGACATGGATAAATAATAGTAAAATATATAAAAATATTGACATAATTGATTTGTCTATCTCCTGCTTTATTATCGATCCGATATTTAATTTGTACTTTATGTCACCTCTAAGAACGTCTGGAACGCAACTTGTCTGAAACAAAGGGGACCTCCACGCAAAGCTATAGTTGAGGGCTTTCTCGAATTACCATTCTTTCGTGAGGGTATAATCGTCCTCAACAGTATGACAAGTCCTAAAACCGGAATGGTTTTAAAAATGTGAGAGAGATATAAGGCGATCACTGATGCAATTATGCTACCAGATCTCGGCTGAGTTTGGTTAAAAATGGTTTGAGATTCCGCTTAATCAATTGAAAGCAACTGTAGTGAAAAATATTTTGATAAAACTGATTAAAACTATTTTAATAATTCATAGAAAACTGTAAAATATCCTAAATCTAATAAGATGACTACTTAGACATGGAGACCAATTCACTAAACATTATTAATGAAGTGAATAATATAAATTAAGAATAGCCAATAGAAGATCAAACGTTCACAATCTCAATAGAGCAAGAACAATCTCTTAACTTCTTGAGAGTCTTAGAAATCAAATAGAAAGAGTAATACCTATGGAACTAGCAACAAATGATGAATGGAAACAAGTAAACAAAAGCTAGATGATTGTATAATCGATAGTCTTGGACATGGATTCTCCAGCTGATGTGCCTAGGGTAAAACCTCCTTAAGATTTGATTCGGGTTTGATTGGAGGTAAATGAGCCAGTCTTGTAATTCCTGTCAGAATGACATATCTTCAGTGAAACGGTTGTATCTTGGGGTCCATATAACTAATGAGCTTGATTCAAATTGGATATGAAAGCTAACTTTCATATCTTCATTTTAGTATGTGGCTCGCCTTCTGGTTTGTTGGTGAAGTGGGTAAACGGTCATCCGACTTCTGGAACTCCGATTCTGCCTTTGCATCTCTTTTGCTAGTTTTACTCCAAATCACTTTACTTTACCTCTAATTGCTCCAAAACATCATGTTCTTGCAAAACCTGTATAAATACCTAAAACATACTAAAAATACTCTATAAAATCACTTGTATCATGGTAGAAAACCGATAAAATCCACGATACATCACGGAGGTTAACACTATTTTGGAAAGAAGATATCAACCTCGAAATATTATCATCTTCTCCAAAATTTATAGATACCCAAGCTAAGTATAAGCGCCATCGATTCAATATAACTTTCGTATATGGTCATCTGGTAGCCAGTATGTGTAGAGACGTGTGGAACCAAATATCGGCATTAGGATTTATGAGAAAAAACATCATGGATCCTAATGGGTGACTTTAATGATATTCTCGACAACTCTGAGAAACGGGGCGGCCTTGCTCATGAAGGCTCTTTTTTGAACTTATGAAGCTTCATCTCATAAAATGGACTTTGGGATGTTAAAAATTCGGACAACCCGTTTTCATTGAGAGGAATGCGTTATGATCTCTTTATTAGGGCACGCCTTAATAGAGTTGTCTCTGATAATGCATGGACTAAAATTTTTCCTTCAAGTAGATCGAAATACCTTTCCTTTGAAGGCCCAGGTCATAGACCCTTGGTTACTTTCTTTGATGATACCAGAGTTAAGCAAAAGGGATTGTTTCGTTTTGATATACGCCTGTGAGATAATGAAGATAGTGGCAGAGAGGTATGGGATGAACCGGCATAATCGTTGGATGAAAAAATCAATCGGTGTTGAAGAACAATAATCAAATGGTCAAAATAACATAATCTCAATAGTGAGAAATTAATAAGAGAGGCGCAAAAGAGCCTCGAAGAGGCTCTCACCGAGTACCTCCCGGACACACACAAAATTGGACCCCTAACAGCTAAACTCAAGAAAGCATATCAAGATGAAGAGGAGTTTTGGAAACAACATAGTCGAGTCCAATGGCTGCACAACGGAGATAGACACACAAGTTACTTATTTACAATCACTAGAAATTGCAGGACTATCAATAGGTTTAATGTGCTTGAGAAAGAAGATGGAGAAGCGATTCACGAGGAACACCAGATCGTTGACATCATTTCAGGCTTTTACACTAACCTGTTTACAAGTCAGAACATAGGAAATTTTGGTGTAGTTATGGAAGTTCTAAATCCCGTCATCACCACTGATATGAACTAACTTTTGATTCACATATCGAAAGTGGAAGAAGTCAAGGCAGCCTTGTTTAATATTCACGCATCAAAGGCACCGGTCCCTAATGGCTTTTCTGCAGATTTCTTCCAATCGTATTGGGACCTTCTGAAAGACGATATAGTTTAGAAGGTTCGTTCTTTCTTTATCTCCAAAAAGCTACTTCATCGAGCTAATGAGACCCATGTTAGACTCATCCCAAAGATCCTTGTACCTAGAAAGGTAGCAAATAACAGACCCATAGTTCTTTGTAATATCTACTATAAAGTGATAACAAAGATGCTCACTACAACTGATTCTTTCCGCTTATCATCTCGAAGAATAAATCAGCATTTTTTCCAGAAAGAGCTATTTCGAATAATTTCTTAATCACTTATGAAATTCTTCATTACTTGAAGAAGTTAATAGCCAAACTTCACGAGTTGATGGCAGTAAAGACCAACATGAGAAAAGCTTATAACATGATTGAGTGGGAATTCCTGAGCACGGTTTTAAATCAGCTAGGATTCCACAAAACCTGGATTGCGTGGATAAAGGAATGTGTAACATCAGTCTTGTACTCTTACATAGTAAATGGTGCCCCTCAAGGTGAAGTGATCGTGTTCTGCGGTTTACGAAAAGGAGACTCATTATCACCATATCTCTTCATACTATGCACTGAAGTTCTTTCTGGATTATGCCGAAAAGCACAAGAAGATGGATCACTACCAAGGGTGAGTGTTGCGAATAACATCCCTCAAGTTAACCACCTACTGTTTGCCGGTGACACTATGTTTTTTTTTTCGTTCGGATCACGAAAGTTGTATGGTTTTGGCTAACATTTTACGAAGATATGAAGAGATGTTGGGTCAATTTATTAATATGGAAAATTCCTCTATTGCATTCTCCTCGAAGACACCTGCTTCTCAGAGACATCGTGTAAAAAGAGACCTTCGAATCAGACAAGATGGCGGTACGAAAAAGTACTTAGGGTTACCAACTTACCAGAGACTTTCTCACACAAGAAAAGAGATATATATTCATCCATAGTGGATTGTGTGAGGCAAAAAATACATAGCTGGTCTACTCGATTCTTGTCTTCAGCGGGGAAGCTTGTTTTGCATAAATCAGTGTTATCGGCCATTCCCACTTACGCTATGTCGTGTTTCATTCTCTCAAAGTTGTTGTGCGGTAAGTTACAATCCCTTCTTACACAAGATTTTGGTGGGACAAGAATCCAGACCAACGTAAAATGAGCTGGCTTTTGTGGGATAAATTAAGACACCCCAAAGCCAATGGAGGCTTAGTGTAACATCCCGATTTATGAAGAGTAGCTGACCGTAGAAGTTAAAGGTCAAGTCAACAGAGAAATATGAATTTTTCCGCAAATTGGAAAGTTCCGAAAAGGCGAAAAGGAAGACAGAAGAAGGCAAACCAAGGCTTGAGGAATTGAAGAATCGAAGCAGCAATATTATGGAGCCAAGATGGAGAAGAATTCACACGGGAATATTTTCGTAAAGAAATATAATGATTTACGGAATTATTTTCAGTGTCGGAATTTTATAAATAAATTTATACATTAATTCTACATGCCGCGAATGAGATTAATTGTATAAATTCAAGAAGGATTTTTGGGCAAAATTTCAGAAGAAACGGAGTTCATATGACGAAACCGAGGCGATTCAAGTGGTACAAGCCCAGAAGATGAGGGAGCAAAGTCTCGGGAAAGAGATTATTTAAAGCGGGAAATTGCTTTTACCGCTTCATTCTCCTCAAACCGTGAAAACTCATATTCAAAGTTTTCTATGGAACATTCAAGATCAAACTCAAAGAAACCTAAGAACACGAAGAACATTCAAGCGAAGAACGAATAACACTCAAGCAAAGAACAAAGAACACTCAAGGAGGAGGACCACCATCGACCACCGCCGACCACCGTCAGCCCAGTGGCCGCTAGCGTAGACCACTGGCGTTGACCGCCATTGACCGACATTGACCGGCGTTGACCGGTCACCGGAGATATTTTCCGGCGAGTTTTCATGTCACTTCTATGACGTTATTTTCTCAGTCACATTGTTCTCTAGTCTCGCTGCCATCATTCTGCCATCGCCGTTGAAGTTCGCCGGAAAACGCCAATTCCGGCGAACCGCCGCCGTAACACCACCGCTACCGCCACCATCGTGCATGTCTTCTTCTCATTAAGCTTGTTATGATGGTGTGTTGGATGCGAAGTCGCCGTTGAAGCCGTCATCGCCGTCGCCAGAGTACCACACGCCGCCGTTGTCGAGCCACGCACCGGTGAACCACTTCACGCACTGGTCGGTTTGGGTTAGTTAGCCACATTGGTTAGCTAGACCATAATCGGTTTGGTTTGGTTCATTGGTTTGGTTCAATTTGGTTTGGTTTGCTTAAACAATCGGTTTAATTTGGTTTGGTTTGGATAAACTTAAACCAATTAATCACTTTGGTTTAATTGGTTTAGCTAAACCAGCTGGTCTAACCGGTTTGGTTTGGTTTAATCCAAATCAATTGGTTTAGGAGGAATTGGGTTGGTCCAGACCCAATTGACGCTGGTATATTGAAGATGAAGGAGGGTTAATCAATTAAAGGAGCAAGGGAGCAGCAAAGGAAGAAAAGGAAGATAACTTGGTCAGCAAGTCATCAACCTTAGAGTTTCTCGGACTCAATAAGGGTTCAGGCAAGAGGTTCCAATGTCACCACTCAGTTACATCAGCTGCAACTGAGCCAAGGTGAGTGGGTGCATGTTTGTTTGTTTGATGCATTAGATAGGTGCCTCTAGACCCTCACAAACCTTAGGACTATTTTAGATACATCCCTGAAATTGGTACATTACTAGTGCAAACTAGTAATGTAATTAAATGAGCATGACTAGCGGAATCCTAAAATTGGTTAGGTGTTAAGGAATGTATGGTATGTAGTTAGGGATGTATGATGGATGTTGATTGTTGGTTTTTGAGGAGTCAGAGTACAGTAACATATCCTGATAGTTTAACCTCACCTTGTTTGTTGTAGTGTTGTATCACTGAGTTTGTACAGTGAGCTGTTAGTTCCCATCTCAGGAACTGGCAGTACTTGTGTTTGCAGGTGAGATATACGGTCACTTGGCATGGTGCCAGTGAGCTTTTGATTCTCATATAGGGAATTGCAGTAGTATATGTTGAGGGTTAACCAAGTTCATAGCAAAGGTGATGATGTAGAGTCAGGCCGTTACACTTGTCTATTGATAGACAAGTGGAAGGTTGAGGTTGACTATCAGACGGAAGCTATGAACTGTGATGGTTAGGATCCGTGCATGAGTTTTCATGGGCATCGATTATATGGTCATATAGATATCGGTAATGAGTTAAATTGAGTAGGAGCCAATGAATCTATAGAAAGATCCGGTGTTAGGCTCGGGATTCGTCTTCTTGCGGGAAACGAATCCAAGGTGTGAGGAAAAAGGGGTGTGGAGGTGCACTACCAGTACTTATAAGAAGTACTGGGAGGAGTGAGAACTGTCATCATTCTGTGTGAAGATGATGGGATCTTTGGAGTTGGACTACAGGGTCTCGGTAAGAGGACTGTAGGCTCCTCGTAGCATGAGCTGAGCATGATCTATCATTTTGTGTGAGTTGATAGGCTCAGGAAGTCCGGACTGAGTTTCATTTACGATCTTACGACACGATGGACTCTTTACGGCACATCGCGTCTGGTAAGGGACGGATGTTGGTGGAGCTGCGCAGGCACTGACTCTACGCTGCGTAGCAATGGCGTGGCTGACAGAATGTGTAGTATTCTGTTAGGCCGTGAGTCTGGTAAAGCATGTCGTGCCTTGCTAGATTCTGAATCTAGCGGAGTAGTTTTGGTGGTAAAGCGGGGATCTGGAATAGCAGGGGCTATCTCTGGATCAAGCTTAGTAGTGTATGTAGAGTCATGGTCTAGTACTCCGCTAGGTTAGGATGGTATGTGAGAGAGTTGGAGCTGCGATACGACGCTGAGATATTTGGTCTGTACAACTGTGTTGTACCAGAGAGACCTGGGATCATGACCCTTGGCTTGTGGCACGAAATCCGGAGCATAATCATAGTCCTACCGCTAGTGATTATGTGTAGGGTCACCACGTATCGATGGACAGAGAACGGTGTTGGATGTTCTGATTGTACGCCTTTGTGGTTACAATTGGGTGTTCCATGAGGTGGCTGTCATAATATCGTATGTTCAGGGCCCAAAGGGAGTTAGTGATATGGTGAATGGTAGTAATATCGCTATATAAGTATTATGAATTAATAAGAGTTTGTGAACTGCTGGAAGTACGTCCCGTTGTATGGAAGGCAATTTCTTACTCAGTAGTGTAATGGGGAGTTGAATAGTTCATTTCCAAAGAGAAATGAATTATTTAATTTGGGTTTAGTAGTGTAATGGTCACAGGTTATATGTTGCTTCTTTTAGAAGTAATGTATAACCAAGTGTTGGGCTCTTCGTAGGTTGCTTCATGGGGAAGTAATCTAGGGGAGAGTTTCGATGTCTCTTATTATGATACTTCATGTGAAGTATTGTAATGTAGGGAAGTTTGCTTGTTTTTCTTTAGCTTCGGCTATTGATTGTTTATTTTTGGTCTTAAAGTGAGTCCTAGGTGGATCCCGCTCACTGAGTAACAGTTGTCCAGTTACTCACCCTCACCCTTTTCCACTCTTTAGGTTCAAGGAGAATATAGGAGTCTAGGAGGCTCTTCTACCCGGATACCTTGGTTGTTTGATTGCTTGCATTTGTTCATGAAAAATGGTTTGCACGAAACTTAATGTTTTGACTCGATTTTCATAATCGATTTTTCTTAGGAGCTCCACTAACCGTTTTCAATGTTTTCTTTGTTTCATGTACGCTGCGCTGCTTTATATTCGGTTGGTGGATCTCCATTGGTACAAGGTTCTGTCGAACCACCACAACCTTGGTCTCTGCAAGGAGGTATGAGGGAGTGGTAGTCTGGGGAAACCTCGGGAGGGTGATAGTTTTTGTGATCATTTCCCTAGCTGACGTGGAACCGGATATCATCGTATGACGTAACGACTCCGAGCAGGTTCTTGATCGAGATGTTCCACCGCCAAGTGTTCTTGTTTGATTGGCGAGGCGGTCGGGCAGGTCGGTCAGCGGGAAGGACGGTTCGGGGACATTACACTTAGGTTTTCACGATTTTGAACTCTTTAATCTTGAACTTGTGGCAAAGAAAAGCTGAAAAATATTGAATAAGCCCAGTGCCTTATTATCCCGTGTTCTCTTAGGAAAGTACTGCCATGATTACTCTTTCATGGAATGTCAAGCACTTCTAGTGCGTCCCATGGAGGGCACAGTATCCTCCAAGGTAGACAATTCCTAAAAAAAGTTTGGGATGGCTTCTGGGATATAGTGAACAAATCAATGTCTGGTCGGACTCATGGTTGTCATCTAAGGATCCTTTACAACTAATAGGACCTGCCCCGAAGTTGACTAGAGATATTCGTGTTGCTGACCTTATAGACCAAAGCTCCCACACATGGAATCTGAATAAGGTAAGGGAGATTCTACCGTTTGAAGAAAATCAAATCAAATCTATTGCTCTAAGTAGAAAGTCTTCCGAATAAAAGAGTGTGGTTTCCAAATGAAAATGGTATTTATACATTGAAATCTAGATATACTCTAGGAAGATTGGAGAAATGGAATCCCCCTAATGAGGACTTCTCATGGAATGCGGCGGTGTGGAAGGTGAAGACGCAACCAAAGATTAAATCGTTCTTGTGGAAAATAGCGTGTGGTGCTTTCTCCCAGTGGGCGATCAACTTAAACGCAGTGGTATGAATGTCCTTGTGACCTGCCCCGCTGAAATGCCTTAGAAACGATCGAACATGTCCTCTTGAGTTTCCTTTTGGAATTACAGTTTGGGAACAAACACCACTACAAGGCTTGGGATATGCTCTTAACTCGCCGTCCATCAAAGACTTCATGAGTAAAGCAAAAAGATTACTCAATCTACCCCCTTGTGGTATACCTGTTTACCCATGGATTTTTTGGACTCTATGGTGTAGCAGGAAGTACTTGATTTTTTCATATAGACGATTTACGAAAAATGGGGTAATCACAAAAGCCATTGTCGATAGAAGAGCATGGAGCAAAGCACAAAAAGCTGTAACGAAGCTTGTTGTACCAAGAACGATCGAAATCCCTCTCCCATCATCTGGTGTCACTTGTTTCATTGACGCAGCATAAGAAACATAAGTGTCGGAGTTATCTTTCGCAGTGTTGATGGTGGGGTTACCACCCCTTATCAATAGTTTGGAGATAATTGAGGTTCGGTCCCTGCCGACCTTTCCCTGATGGTTTATCAGATTATAAGTCCCTTCAACAGGATTAGAACCCTCGGCTCAGATGACCGAGGGATACCTCGGTGAAGAATGATCGGATTTTTAGTGTCCGAAGCGGGGGTATAAATAACTTCGTCCCAAGCCGAAGTCTAGAGCTCGGACAGAATAAAATCAAATCTTATCACAGATTCCCTAATCTTGGAAAAATGGAAATATTCCATTTTTCCGAGGTTAGCTCATAGGCTTGCATGACCGACTACTAAAGATATATAAATACATACCTCCCTTCACTAATTCAAGGGATTCAGAATCGGGGAGAAGAATTACTAGACAACCTAGATTTAATACTTATCTTTGATAAAGTTAACTCGGCATTCCGAGTTAACACCTTTGTAACTGATATAATTAATAAAGTTCTCTTTTCCGAGGTTTCTCTTTTTGTCTTCTATCTAATTCATTCCCAAAAACGAACTCCTCTAATTACAAATAATTAGAAGTTGAACCCAATATCAACACGCAGTATGACAACGTTAGAGGGATAGACCTTCTCGACAATCAAATAGGATATTGGCTCAGCTTTTGTAGCGGAAAGCTGGGATGTTTGCACTGCCTTGAAAAGAGCGATATCTATGAACATTTCAGAAATTTACATCCTCTCGGATTGTCAAAGACCCATCTACATTCTTATATCGGAAGAAAGTGATTCAGAGCGTTTAGCTTTATATTTTATATTCTTGTGATGTCTTTGTTGTTTAAGACTATATTTTTTATGTGTATTCGGCGTGGGGCCAATTCTTGAGCTGATTATGTGGCTAAACAAATTCTTAGAGAGTTTGAAAATTCGATGTTATTTCCTTGAAGTTATAATAAAAGGTTTGTGACAAAAACAAAATGAAAAACAAAAGAGATAATCGATAACTTGACGATAAGTCGGAACGTCGTCGCTTCGGCGTGATCCACTTAGCAAGATACTCCCAGACCCACACATAAAATTTGAGCTAGTCCAAACTCTTTGACTCCATAGTATCTGCCGTTCAGCCGCCCAGATCAGATCAAGGAGCAATGCCACTCTCACTGGTTCAAGCCGCTTCATTTTCCTACTGGAGATCCCAATCGACGATACCCACTATCTCCAACCTCTTCAAGCCCTCTGACTTGCTTCTTCAAAAGTCTATCTTTCTTGGGCTTGAATCTGCGCCGAAGCTAACCCTACAGCGGATTTTCCATTCAAAGAGAGTCTCAAATGGGTGTGTTCGTGCTTCGTTGCTCGAGAGCCCTGTCTTATGGGCTGGTCGAATTTGTGTCTTCTACGCGCTCGTGAAAGCCGGTATAGCTGGATCCAAGTCTAATCCCATCGTTTCTGGTAACATCAATCAAGGTCTTTGAATGGTTTAGCTTCAATCCTTTCTCGTTTTATAATATGCTGTTATTGGTTAATCTTTAGGGTTGGAAAGTGGTGGTGTTGATGTTGAAGATGGTAGTGGGGATCTTGGTTTCTCAAACTGGCTTCAGAACATAAAGGGCAAACCAGGTTCATTTTTATGCTCATTTAGTTCTATTTTCAATCTCTTTATTTGAGAAAAAGGGGGATGTTTGATTCTGTCTAGTTTTATATGGCTTCAGATAAGGATGCAGCGGATAAGAGGAAGCTAGTGAGCAAATGGCACCCGACGACAAAGGGAACACTTAGAAGGAACTATAGGATACCTTCCAAAGCCGAAGGAAACCGTCTACTCAAATCCATAGCGTCTCTTCTCTCAGAGGATGACTACTTTAGGGATGCGACTTCTCACAAGGTAACAAACACTAGAATAATAATGTCGCTTGTTTGTTTCTCTCAGCCTTGAGTTAAAAGAACGATTACTGCCTGCAGGGTTGTCAAATACGGAGGGAGACTGCGCACGGTCAAAGTGTATGTTGCAACAACGTGAGAGCTCTGTTTGATGAGTTACCCACTCCACATTTGGTGGTTGAGATCACACCTTTTCCAGTCGGACCGCTTACAGAGAATGATTACCTCAAGGCTGAGAAGCTGGAAAAGATTCTTAGGTCAGGCCCCAACATATGAACCCTCTGCCACTCACCGACAGACTTATGCTTCAAAATCTAGAATCTGTACATACTCTAAAACCATCCAAATATGTTTTGACGCTATGAATGTGGTGTTAGTTTCTCGTCAAGAATTATGTTACTAGTCGTTATTTAAGATCGTCTTATCTACAGAGTTGCTTGAGTCGGATTTGCAAAATCTTCGATATGACGATATGACGACTATTGTAAGCTACCATCAAACCACAAAAGAAAATGTGTTGAATATTATTTTCGCAAGTGAGGAACACATGTGCAACTAAATTGCTATTGCATTGCTTTATACATGGAAACTGATAAGACACATGAGCTAAAGACACTTAACAAATCAATCAACACTAGGCTCTGAATCTTCAGTTGGGAAAGCCACATCCAATGTTCTCACTTTTCCAGATATTAAAAACATCTACCGGGTTAAGTGTCGCTAGGTGAAAAAGGGTCATATACTTGATGCACATTGTTGTTGAACTGACGGTGAATCTGTGGTCGCCCACTTGACATCAGGTTATTATCATGACGAAACACTGGTCTCGGAGGGAAAGAAACAGATTGCTGCGGGAACTGAGGTCCAGGGAAGTTCCTAGGAATCATCTGGGGCAATGGAGGTCCAAAGTTGTGCAAGTTAGAAGATCTCGCGTTACCATGAAATGGTGTAGGCAGGTGGTTCACGGGTAGATCCATCTGCCTGCCAAAGTGTTGTGATCTTTGCCCAAAATGTTGAGAAGGTGGAGGCACGGATGGGGCTTGAAATGTCAGATGAGGGAGATGACCTGATTGAGTGTTTGGTCTAGAAGATATCTGTTGCGGAAGGAAACCAAAATCCCCGAGATGTGGCCTTGGAGCTGTATTTGTAAAAGGGCCATCAGACCTGCCACTGATATGTGCTGACAATGGCATGGGACGCAGAGAACCACCAGAGGCATATTCTACTAGATGTTTCACATTGATACTCGAAGGAAACGAAATGGATGGTAGTTCAGCACCTGGCTGATGTGGACTGAAGTTAGGAGCCTGAGCCCATCCTGACTGCGCCATGTTCCTTGAGACCATCTCTGGCAACCGCGTTGGTCGAGATACATTGTTAGGTACATGTTGGAAAGTTGATAATGCCGGTGGCCTCATAGTAGAACGTGGTCCCATTGGTTCTATCTGACTGTCATAAAATGGAGACGGACCCGGTTGAGTTAACAATCCTTGAGGGGCAACGGTCGAATAGGAGATTGATGTGCTAGGAAGGCTATAAGAGAACAAATCGGGTGGACGAGAGACTTGAGAACCATGAGGTATTGATGTTTTATAAGGAATTGAAAGTGGTTGCTGAGGTAAAAGAGGATTAGGGTTCATAGAATTGCTTGGCAGTTCTTGATCCTGGGTACGATTACCAAGACTTGGAGCAGAGGGAAGAGGAGGTCCATAATATGAAACTTGATTTGAAGCCAATGGGAAAGAGGGATTTTGTTGGAATTGGCTTTGTGGAGGTTGTACGGAGGTACCAGTTGGCTGTTCAGAGCTTGGGTCGGTACTGGTCTCGTTACTGTTTCCTGGAATGGTTGAAACGTCTCCAGATCTGGAAGATGGAGGAGCAGCACCAGCCCCTGTATTTCCCTACAAGGTAAAATGATACAATCTGAGAATCGTTTTGGAAAATTGAGAGTTCAATTAACAATTGCAACATCATACTTATAATTCTCTTATATAAGTTTTGGGAACTCACAGACACTGAAGAGATAAGCAGCTCTACTACAGCAATAGCTGCATCCACCTTTTCATAAGTGTCAGATGATATCAGAAAATATAACTCTTTCCAGGCATTCTGAGTCTCCTTCTCATCTGTAGGACAGAGTTCAACCTGCATATTTGAAGAAAACTCAAATTAGTAAAACCCTTGTAATAAGGATACTGAGAATTTCAAGCAGATATAATGAGAGTGTGTTATGGATGGTTATCTCCATGATAGTTTATTCCAATATTTACCTTCTCTCCTCCTGTTTTAATACCAAAAATTTGTAATTTGGCTCCAGTCTCCTGTTCCCATAATGAAAGTAATTTAGTACCAAAAAATTTTATACAGAGTCAGACTGAATGGTAATCAATTTTTCTTGGGAGGCGAGAAAATTTGAGAAAGAGACATAGATGGGTGTTGACACAAGGGAGATAAGGGACTGTAGCTGCTAATAGCAATAACAACTGTGCAAATGTCTTACTTTTTCGAGCCGCTTCTGTGTGTCACCTTGGGACCCAAATAAGAGACTTAGAGAGCTGAAATCAGAATGTCTTTTGACCTGCACAAGCACATGTCCATACAAGCTGAGGCGTTACATGACTTTAAGAAAGCGAAATCTAAAAGATTCCGTACAGGTTTGAACACATGATATAGTAACCTCAAACAGAAAATATCCTGGGAGGACAAACTAAGATACATATCCGAAATGAGAAACGAGAAATATATGCACAATAAAATACATATCCTTTCTATCATATCCAATAACTTCTCAGTGCTCTCTTAAGATAATGCATGAGCCATCTCTAAACTAAATCTACAAGAGTTCCTAGCTTCTAGTAAGGTAAGGCTTAACATGTGACAAACAAATGCAAGATTTCATCAAGCACTAAACCTCTAACCAAATAAGAACTTACGTGGATCGGCAATTTAGCTTCTTTCAGCAATGGCTTATAATCAGGTGGAGCCTTATACCTCGGATTCAACTCGAGTATCTCCCCTAGAAATAAAGAAACAACATGTCACGCAACGGAAAGCAAATGTGAAGAAGAAGTGATGAAAATTTTCTAGAACGTACCAATTGCTTCACGTTTTTCAAACTCCAGATTTTGAGCAATCTTGATCCATAAACACATAAATGACAGAAAACAGACACTGAGTTTAAATAGCTAACGAAGCGAAATGAAGAAGAAAAAGTTATGAAAAATCACTCACATCACTGTTGTTTTGGTAAGCCAGTGACCTTTCAAAGGCATTCATTGAGGCTAAAGCTGACACTCGATTAGTCTCGGCTTCAAGAGTTCCTGATTCTAATTGCTGTGTAATTTGATCCAGGCGTTTCTGCTCAATATCGGTACCATCAATTTTAGGGCTAAGAAGTTGAACATATAGCTTCAGCATATAATGCAGATAAATGCTTCTCAGCAAATTTCTAATAAAAAGAACTTAGATTTTACTCAAATACTAAACCTAAAGTAGATGAATAGATTCAAGAATACCTGGTAAGCTAAAACTCTCCCCTTCTTGACGGCAGTATCTTGTGTCAAATCAGGGGCCCATTTAGTCTTTCTCTTTCCCAGCTTAGCAGGAACTCCATTATCCGTATCGGCACCTCCCAGGGTATTCCGACGTTGGAATATCGGGATCAATGATCCAGACAATTTGTTTTTAGGGATAACAAATCCAGACTTCGCACCGAACATTGAGATCTTCGCACCGCTAGTAGATGCCGTAGAAGTCATCTCCGACTGTAAGGAGTAACGTAGCGGCGGAGAGGAGGAGATGAAGATGAAATCCGCGTGGGAGATTCGTCCCCGTCGAGCTACCAGAATCTCTAGAGGAACCTGGGAATCACGTCGCCGATTGCGACTGTTCTGGCCGTTAAGGGTTCGAAGGAGTTGCCGTCTAGCTAAGAAACGTATATTTTTTTGGGAAAATGCGATTAAAGAAAAAGAAATATTTGCGATGCAACTTTTTGACGTTTTAGGCTGTGATGGGTAATTTATGGAATGGCGGAGTGGCGTTTTCTAACGCGATTCTGCAAGATTTTTACCAATCAACAAAACTTGCGTAATGGCGGAGTCGCAGAATTGCATTACAAAACACGAATCCGCAAGATTTTACCAATCAACAAAAAGTTGCGTAATGGCTAAAAAACGCGAAAACGTAGAGTTTGTAGAATTGATGAAGCAAAATACAAATGAATCACCATTAAGTAAATAAGTGAGAGTCCAGTAACTTAACATGCGAAAATTTGCAAAAGTATCATAATATTAATAAATTATTGAGAAATTATATATATATATATATATATATTATATTATGAATGTGTTAAAAAAAGTTTGAGAAAATATAAATTATTTTCCGCAATATTAGGAGTTTTTTTATATACATTATGAATGTATTAAAAAAAAGAAGTTTGAAAAAAATATAAATATATATTTAGAATGTTAATTAAAGATGAAATGTTCATCTTTTCCTATTTTAAATATAAATTGATTATCAATTGATATTTAAAATATAGTGAAATTTCATAATAAATAACTTATTTTTAAGTAATTATATTTCTTCTCAAAAATAAATAATTTTATTTTGTAATGTGCAAGACTTATCCAATCGCGTAACTTTTAATTATCTGCCAATTTTTCATCATGCGAATTAAGTCATTCCGCAGCTTAATTTTATTTTTCGCCTTCCGCCACTACGCAGCGTTAACAATCCACAATTTTTCATTTCGCGGATTAAGTCATTCCGCAGTTTAACTTTACATTCCGCAGCTTAACTTTACATTCCGCCATTACGCAGTGTTACCAATCGAAACCTAAATGTTAACGTTTTACCATTTGCTTAAACTTTATGTATAAAGTTTCTCTCTTCTCTCTCTTCTGTATCTCTACATCTTTTAGAGAGAACTCAAAAAATTTTGAGGATTGCGGTTTAATACCGTCAATAAATTTCGCTCATGTAGACTTTTCTTCCGGCTTGTCCGGTTTGTTTTTGTTTTCTTCGATTCGAATTCGATCATGATCTTCTAGATCTCTCTATTGGTTAGGTTTAAATCAATTTTTCTTCCAGCTTATCCGGTTTGTTTTTGTTTTCTTCGATTCAAATTCGATCATGTTCTTCTAGATCTCTCTATTGGTTAGGTTTAAATCAATTTTCTTTTACTTATCTAGTTTCGCTGGCGATGATTTTGGTTTTCCAGGGTTATATGCTCCCATCTCGCTTTGTTGTCTATAGAGTTTCGGAAAAGTTGTGATTCCTCGGGTATCGTCCTAAGACGTTGTTTGAGCGTGCGGTATGCTAACGGAGTAGCACACAATGGACAAAGATTTCATTCCATAGATTGGGTTGAGGCGGCGACGAAGGGACTCGGAAACAATTTTTAATCGTGCTGGCTTCAAGGTGATTTAAATCTAAATGAGATATTTTTTGCGGTTTAACGGAGAGACGATCAACAAATAGGAGGTGACGGTTATGGCCATTTGGACGTGAATTCTCCAGCAATCGTCCTCCACGACGGTGATCGGAGTATGTGTGTCGGCTCCTTTTTCAGGCAGACACATGGACAAGATTTGATCGATTTGTGACATGTTTTGGTAAAGTATAGATTTGAGTTTCGTTTTTATCAAAACTTGGCTCATTTGTTTAGGTCCATATCATGAAAGTAACTTCTCATTTTTTGTCTGTATATAAGACATTTTCGCTTTTGGCAATGCAAATTGCTTGTAAAAAAAAACTACCATTTAGATATGTTGGTTTTATTTTATTTTATTTTTGTTAAAACAAATAAAGATGTACAAAAAATTTTCTTTATCACATTAAAGGAATCAAAATTTCTCATTAAAAAAAAAAATATATATATATATATATATATATATATATACTAGTGGGTAAATTGTGCGGTTTTTTATATTATTGTATATATACATAAGTAGAAAAAATCTTGAAGATTTAAAAATTGTATTATGTTGTCTATATACTAAAACTTATAATTATGATTTATAAATACTAAACTTTATCATTATCAATTCAACCACTTATGCACAAAAGTGACGATCAACTCGTTTTTTTCTAACGTGAAGACTTAATATCTGATAAATTTTTAAAAGGTTAAAACTGGTTCTAGAAGTAGTACACTCAAAATGTTAAACTCTACAACTAAAATCTCCTATAAGATCGAGTAAAAAAATCATGATTTTCGGTAGTGATTTTGCTACTACAAAAAAAGACTAAACCATTAGTTAGACATGTGAACACTTGATGAACAAAAATTTGGGGTAAAAAGATTTTTTTTAAAATAAGCGTTTATCTCAAAGTATACTTATACTTAAAAGATTAAAAGATAAAAAAAAGTGTTGAGTGCCTAAATCGACAAAAGGATTTTAGGAAGATCTGGCACAACGTTATATTTGAATACCTCTAGTAGGACTTGTACTTTTTCTTATTTGGTATCTAAGATCCTTTTTCCCAAACTTCCATTACCTATCCGTTGTTTCAAATGTGTATGGTTTCCAAAAGCGACATCTACCATGAAAAGCAGTTAATACTACATGAAAAGCGCTACTATCATTCTTTTGCACCAACCATGCATTTTAAATATTGTGATTGGCCATATAAGTTACTCGACCTTGTCAGCTATCAACTTCAAGTCACATAGTCAAAACAATCCTATAGTCGGTCATCTAATGCTCATAGCTAAGCACGATCCAATCTAACCACGCAAAACTCGATTTAAGAATTTGAGCTAGTTCACTCTCCCAACCCCCTCCCATTGTATTTATAATACGGATAAAACTCTCAAGAGATTCAACTCCTATGTTAGAGAAAAACCCATTTATATATCTCCAATTATTTTTATAACATTTATAGTTCTCTTTTTGAAAATCTTAGTTAGATGTCTATCTATTAAGCATGGATTTCCAATGAAACTATCCAGTTTTTTCATAGACCCTGATCATTCCGTTCTCTATCCATGGATCATAATAAATAGTATGATATACCGACCAAATTTTTAGCTTAAAATTCAGTTTTATTATTTTAGATATATATAATAATTTACAATTATAAATATATGGATTAAAATGTGTATTTAAAGTTTTTTTTTAATTAAATTAAAATGTATATACACAAATATTAATCAAATTTAATTGATTGGATCATAAATTTCTACTTTAATGGGCCTATTGAATTTTAATAAAAATGAGTTTAATGAGGTGTCACAATCGTAGAAACTCAACTGATGATGTGGCACCATGAGAAAAGAGTACAAATAACTTTTTATATATAGATATGTATATATATTTTTTTTTGTCACAAAAGACATTAATGTATATTTATAGCTTTAAAATATCGAACAACCCGTTGTACTAATTGGAAAAACGTGTAGTTTTAGATTTTTTAATTTTGACCGGTTAATCTATCTATGCTTCTAATCAAACTGTTCAGTTTAAACTCGACTTATATATAACCGGATCCAATTATTGACATTTTAAATCATATAAACAATATAATCTATTTTATATTCAACACATGTAACTATATCAATTTTTAAGGAACATACCTTCTAAATATCCCGATTTGTAGAATTATAAATTTTTTTAAAAGAAAAAAGAACTTAGGATATCATCCTTTAATTTTCCAAAATGCCATGAAAAACTTGGATGTGGACAAAAATAACACGTTCCAAAAATGTCACTTTCGTTGGACGATTTTTCTTTCAATGACTTATGATGAAAGGTTTTGATATTTGGGAAGCAAAATATTATATCCAGTACGATCGTTCTAAATTTAATTTCTAAAATGTTAGCTTTTAAAAAGAAATTTTGTGATTTAGGATGAAAATAATTGATATTTGGGAAGCAAAATGTCATTTTAAGTAATGTTGTTCTGAATTTGACTTTTAAAACATGATCATAGCGTTTATGATGGAATTTGTTGATTTAGAATGGAAGTTGTTGATATTAAGTACGACCGTCCTAAATTTGATTCTTGCTTTTTAGGAAGAAATTTGCTTATTCAGGATGCAAGTTTTTGATATTTTAGGAAGCAAAATGTTATATTAAGTACAACTGTCCTTAAACATGATTCTTGCTATTTATGAAGCAAAATGTCATATTATGTACAATTGTCCTGGAAAATTAATTCTTGTTTTTTATGAAGCAAAATGTCATATTAAATATAGACATCCTGAAAAACTTGTGTCATTTATGTCCACAAACAAAAGTTTGTCTCATTTTTAGAAAACAAAACTTTATTGTGTCATAATTGTCTTTATCTCAGTGTATAGATTCTTGAGTCGAATTCTGGAGTTTTGTATCCGCAAACAGCTAACAATTCTGGAACCAGTTTCAACAATGTTCTAAAATACACTATATGCTATATGAATGATGTATATATATGATATATTAACATTGTATATACACGGCGTTTTATGTTTATCATATTAATACACCGTACAACATAAAACAGTATGATTTCTTATCGTACATCGTATATATGTCACCATACAATGTATATATGTTGTGTATAAACAGTGTGTATATACATTTGTACTGTATAAATGGCCGTATATCTTTGGTTCACTCCGAGACTCTATTATCAATTTTTCCCACTTTGTAACATTAAATATAACATATGTAATGCAATAAAATTTCTAAGACAGTTTTTAGTGTAAATATAACATATGTAATGCAATGTAGTTTTAGGAGGCTATTTGTCAGAAAGAGAAGAAAAGAAGATTCAGAAGGTGAGGCTTGGTCGAGAGCGAACAAAAAGAGCCAAGTCTCAGGAAGAGAAACTCCTTAGAGAGATAGAGCTCGCAAACATTAGGTTCTTGGAACCTAATCTCGTCAAAGACCGCAAAGGTACTTATCATGTGGGCGTAGCGATTCTTTCGAGAGATAAGTTTCGAAACAATGGTCTTTGAATCATAATCTCCTCTTAGATCTAGTCCTTTAGATAAAGGTCAAAAAATAGAAGGTTTCAAATGGAAGGATCGAGGCTTTTCAAAGTGTCAAAGCTTTAACAACTAAATCATGGCCCAAATTAAGGAGAAAGACGATTTCTCTCGAGAAGTATTCAACGAGAGCCGTCAGAATTCTCCAATGAAAAGTCACAAGTGAATGAGTGAAAATCGAATGAAGATCAAAACAAGAATTTCTGAAAGAAAACAGAGAAATCCCAACGTCAGCTTAGAGTGAATGATGAATTAACCCTTTTCTCGTAGTGAGGCATGGTTATATTCATAAAGAATACCTGAGTTGAGTTAGTAAATAGGTAATCTGGTTGGCTTGGTTTAGCTGGTTTGGGGCGCTTAGATTGGCTTCGGATCGGGTCGTTTTACACACCCAAGTATTTTTACCTACAACTCATGTTGTTTGGACAGCTGGCATATTGTCCACTCCCGAGGTGTCTGCAATCCGTATCATAAAGGTATGGGTGGTGCTCCGTACCGTTTTATCTTGATGACGTAGTCCTTCAACGTGCTTTTGTTGTTATTGAAGTGTGCATGGTCTCCAAATGAGTCTTTCATCATATGGGATATCTGACACGTAGAAACGTACTAAGCATTGCCAGCAAATTTACGGTTGGCATGGTAAAAATCTTAATTTTACTTGAGATAACTTTAGCAAGTAGATTCTTAGTTGACGAGATGTGGTGACCAAGCCGTCGCATCCTAATCCCCTGGCTTTGGGTACTTTTTTTGCATACTCGATCAAGTTTATTTTATTGAGAGACAAAAGAAAGAAGGATTAGATGTTTACTACCTGATTCAAACCCTTGTTTAAGGACTAGGTTGTACTTACCTTCTTGGGCCATCTCGGGCCCCATCACTCACTTTAGCTTGGACCTTAGAATACAAAAATCCAAATGACTAGCAGAGGTTTTAGGCAGAATTAGGGTATTGTGGTCCTATTTCAATTTTATATTTAAAGTGGTAAAAGCAATTTTGGATTCTATAAGATTTTATAGATTTATTTAATTTGTGTTGGTGGGGTTTGCTCCAACAATTAATATTACATATTTTGTAATGAGTTAGTTAATTATATAATCCAATTAGTATTAGCATGAGATACTAATATTAGATACTAATATTATCGATTCGTACGTCAATATATTTATCAAACCAAAATGTCGCAAGTGTTTCCTAATCTTTACTATTTTTGAAAATATTTTGGGAGAATTATTAAAATGTCACTAAAATATATTGGAATTACTAGAATAACTTTAATTTTTTTTATAATTACTAGAATGTTTATAATACCTAAAATACATTTTTCTTTTAATAACAAAAAACATAATTACAGAAATTACCATAATTTTTTTCTAGAAAATTCAAAATTTTTACCACAACAAACAGACTAAAAAAATCGTCATAATAAATCTGTTACAAGTTTTGTTTAACTGGCATATTTTTTAATGAGTAACAGATTTTTTTCACAGTTTTATTTAAGCATGGTAGTTTTTTGTATTATTTGATGACAAATTTATTTTTGTATGGCAGGTTTAATTTAGGAACGGCAGTTTTATATTTTTAAACGACAGTTTTTTTTAGTAGTAGATTTTTTTTTTAACATAGGTATTTTGAGCTAGTTGCGATAGATTTCATTCTAGTTATAAAGTATTTGTGTTTTTCAAAAATTCGCGATAGATTTCATTTTAGTTATAAAGTATTTGTGTTTTTCAAAAATTCACGTTATAACAGAGTTTTCTTAAACAATAGGATTTTTTAACAACATGATAGAGTTTTTGAGATTTTCAATAAATCTATCAAATTATTTACTTACTAGGTTGGCAAATACGTTGCACCCCGTTTATTTTGCGTTGTGGCAGATTTAATTTTATTAGTTAATTTTTTAGTGTTTTGCTGGCAGATTTTTGTAAACATGTTTTGACAGATTTATTTATTATTAAACTGACTTTTTTTCATTTAATTACGTTTTGGCAGATTTGTCGTGGCAGGTTTTTACCAAAATTGACGATTTTTTTTTTTTTTTTATTGCGGTGAATGTTGGAGGTGGGTTTAGCACCCCCAAAGAAGGGCCCAAGATAAATCAACCTAAGCCCACTAACGAAACAATCGAATACCAAGGAGATGGGCCCGAACGAGTACAGCCTAAATCAAGCCCAGAGAACAATCTTCAGCTTCACCTCGACGCCCGAAAACGACGACGACGTTCGATCAAGCTAGTAAGCGAGCGACACGTGCTCTACCTCACTTACTCGAAGACCCTGCTTTCGACGGATACTCGACACGTAGCCTATGCCGAACAAGAGCCATCGATCAAGGACGCATTATAAGGAAGCGGCTGAATTTAGACGTAACTGCCTCCTGACCACAAACAGTTCGACCGCAAAAGAAATGATGACCTACCCAACTGCCTGCAGCCCTAGCTCGGCAATCCTATAGCAAATAATGACCCTCGAGACACGAGGTCACCTGATAGGATATGCATTCAATGTAAACACACACATTAACTTCAGACAACGCTCATAATTACGATTAGAGAGATAGAACTTAGATCGTCTTTAACATTTTAGCTTGGCTTTCTAAGTCATTAAGTGTTAGATTCCGATATCGGCTTCTCATTCGATCTTAGTCGTCAAAACTGCTTGTCATTTTCCCTTTGTAACTCTTTCTCACTTATAATAGAAAGGTCCAGAACATCTTTTCCAAACCTCTTATTCAATCATTTCTCTCCATTCAAAGTTTACGTCATCGTTGAATCTCCAACCCTCACATCCGAACATAAAATCCGTACTTGATTTGCACTGAACTGCTCGGGTTCAACAGTGAATACATAAATTTCGGATCTAATTATCTGATCTAAAAAATAAATATAACGATTTCCTTAAATATTTACAGTTTCCATATTTTATGAAACCAAAAAATTTAAAAAAATAATGTTTTACTTATTTGTTTAAATCAGATATTTAATGATTTTTTCTCATTGATTAGGGTTTCCTTATAACTTTATTTTTCTTGTTTTTGAAATGTGTTTTATATTACAGATTTTAATTTTTCGATTTTCGATTTTTTTTTATTTTATTATTATTTTGGTTGTTTTTTTTCTCAACCAAACATTAATAATTAGAAAACCACACCCCTATTGGTTGCCCAAACAGGGGGGGGGGAGTTTACATGTTCGCACTCCGAGAACATAGTTCTTGAAGAACGAGCCAAACAATCGACCCTTACATTACAAAGACGGGAAATGCAGAAAATTGAAAATAAAGGGAGTTGAGCCCGGAGCATACCAAGCTCCTCTAAAAGATTGGAGAAAGCTGGCCACTCCTCAGGAGGTTGTACCATGGAAACCAAAGCTGCACAATCTGTCTTGAAAGCCTGACAATCCGTTCCTCTCAAAATGATAGTCTTTATCGCCCATATCAACGCTTCAAGCTCTGAGTGAAGGGGGGGGGGGAGAGAGATCTCCACTGACATTTTGCTCCCATAACTACTATCTGGTTGAGTTCCCATGAACACACCTTACCTAACCCTGAGGTAGGATCTGAGCATTTCCATGAGCCATCAGTTTGACATTTTAGTATTGAAGCGCTGTCCTCCTGATATTCAGAACCTTCTTCGAGCACCTCATCCTCCCTTACCTGAGCCTCCTCCCAAAATATCTTATCACTTAACGCAAGATTGAGGATATCCAAAGGCTCCGGTTGAGTTCCCTCAAAAAACTTTTTATTTATAGCTTTTAATATATGCCACATAATCCACGGGAAACCTGAGCGGATAAGTTCTGAATTGGTGTGAGATGGTAACTTCCAATACAAAAAATCCAAATTAGCAAACACCAATGGAGAAGGGAGGACCCCCTGAATCCAAGAAATCTTAAATTCCTTCCACACACTCAAGGAGTTGGGACACTCAAATAATGCATGATTAATGGTTTCATCAGCAGAACCACATCTCTTACAAATAATCTCGCAACTCACGCCTCGATGTTGAAGTCCATATTTAACTGCAAAAGCCTTGGAGGCACCTGCCACATAAAGTGAGAAATTTTGGGGGGAGGTTTTTAGTTTTCAAGCCTGGGCTTTAAGAGTTTTACAGTTGGGACCTCACTCCTCACCCGCCGATAAAGCCATTACTAACCGATAATCGGACTTGACCGTGTATTTCCAAGAGTTAGTATGATGCCAAATTAAAAAATCTGGTTTATAGTTCCGACTAATCACCATTCCTTTCACAATTTGGATGTCCTCGGGGTCAAAAAATTCCCGAAGGATAGGGAGATGTCAATCCTTAATAACCGAGTTAATTAAATGACTAGCCTTTAAATTGGGGTGAAGGGTTATTCCTCGACCAGAAGCTGGCCGAGGGTTAACATCTGGAATCGAAGGATCATGCCAAACTGAAATATCCATACCCCAACCTATTCCCCACCGAATACATTTTTTCACCAATCCTTTAGTCCCATAAATACTTCTCCACCCAAAGGAAGGTAGGTTCGGTTTCTTTGCCTTTAAGGGATGAACCTTATCAAAATATCTTCCTTTCATTACCCGTGCTATTAAGCAATTCGAGTATTGAATAAGATGCCAATATTGCTTTGCCAGCAAAACATCATTAAACTTTTCCAAAGAACGAAATCCTATTCCACCATCCTCTTTATCTTTACACATTTCCTCCCAAGCCACCCAAGAAAAACTACGTTCATTTCCTTTCGAACTCCACCAAAACTTTGAGATAGCACTTGTAAGCTTTGAGGTAAGATCTTGGGGAAGTTTATAGCATGACATGACATGCGAGGGAATGGCCAATGCCACTGATTTTATCATTATCTCCTTCCCACCCTTGGACAGATGTTTCCCTGACCACCCATTGACTCGGCTATTCATTCTATCTCTAACATAATTAAATATTTTTTTCTTGGATCCACTTATATCCTCCGGGATACCCAAGTAAGAACCCATCCCCCCTTCCGTGGAGATTCCAATGACATTTTTCAGTTGCCTCTTTTTCTGGTTACAAACTTTCTTACCAAATAAAATTGAGGACTTACTCAAATTAATTTCTTGTACTGAGGCTTTCCCATAATCTTGAATAACATCCATGAAAATTTGGCATTCCCGAAGATCCACTTTACAGAAGAAAAGACTATCATCCGCAAAGAGCAGATGAGAAATTATCGGGCTTCCTTTAGCAATTTTAATCCTTGGTATCTTTTTTTCCCTTTCTGCCTTTTTAATATTAGCAATAAGAACTTCCGTGAAGAGGATAAAAAGATAAGGAGATAAAGGATCACCTTGTCGGAATCCTCTCTGAGGAGAAATATGTCATTTAGGTTGCCCATTCAGAAGCACCTGATAAGATACCGATGTAACACACCACATGATCCAGGAAACCCATGTTGAGTTAAAACCCAGCTCATACAGACCAGCCTCTAGGAATTCTCATTCAATCCGGTCATATGCTTTACTCATATCCGTCTTAATCCCCAGGAAATCCTCTTAACATTTTTATTCGTACGTAATCCATGTTACATTTCCTGGGCAATCAAGTTTTTTTTTTTTGATTTTATGTCATAGATTTTAGTTTTTAAGAAATTTGGATGGTGTGATTCAATAGTTTTTAGAAAAATTTGATATATAACTTTGTTTATGTTTTTGAATTTTTTTAAAATGTGTATTTAACTATACTTACCAAAAATCAAAATAGATATTTTTGTAAGTTATCTAATTAATTTACACTGTAACATTATTAGACATATTATATACTAGGTGTCTCGCGCGAGGAAGAATTCACTGTTCCTCGTTTTTATTATTTTAACAGATAACATTATCTTATATTCTCGTATATCAAAATTACGTTTATTCATATACTATGGGCATATATCATCTGATTGGGTCACAATTATAATCTTATATATATATATATATATATATTACCATATTATTAATGCGGATATTGTTCGTACGACCATTTGGATATTATCGACACATTAATCCACTCATCATTTAGACATTCGATGAGTATCATTATGAAAATATTTTTTGCCTCATTTCTCTCCAATCAAGCGCCGAGACTTGAAAACAGCTTCATGTTTACCTATATGAGATACCCAAACACAATACCATTGAACATCTTTGGAGATAAAAAAATATGTCCGATTGCGGTTCGGCGTATCCGATCGTATTGTAGCGGATCATACTGTATAATATGTTATCATACTCGATATTTTGTGTGGTGTTGCACCACTATGTATATATCACTAAACTGGGTAATCAAATACTCACGATTGTATAACAACGACTCAAATATTTGCCGCTAATATTAAATAAAATTCAAATAAAAAATCTCATTTAATATTCTAAAGGTTCATATCTTAAGAAACTTACAGAGAATCGTCATAACATATTAAATAGATTTTATAAGATTTATCAATCTAGCTAGACATCTAATAAACTTATATGTAGATTGAGCCATAGTTTAAAATTAAACCATCTCGCGTTAGGTTTAATTAACTTGAACCTCCTCTTGAGTAGTAGGTGAATCTTCAGCTCTTTTTCGAGCTTCTCCTTGACCTCCACTTGAGTAGTAGGTAGATCTTTCGATCCCTTTCGAGCTGCCCCTTTCATTATCCCTTTCGAGCTTCTCTTTAGCTTCACATGGAGTTTCCTCTTCAGTAACGGTAACATGTGCCGTTCGAGAACCGTCTCCAACATCCCCTCGAGCTTCCTCTTAAACCTCATCTTGAGTAGTAAGTGGATCTTCAGATCCCTTTCGAGCTGCCCCTTTAACTTTCTCTGGAGTTTTCTCTTCGGTAACATGTGCCTTTCGAGATCCGTCTTCGACATCCCATTAAACTTCAACTCGAACCTCTTCTTGAATAATATGTGGATCTTCATATCAATTTCGAGCTTCCTCTCGAACCTTCTCATGAATAGTAGGTGGACCTTCAGATCACTTTCAAGCTTCCCCTTTAACTTCTTCTAGAGTTCCTCTTTAATAACAAACACCTTTCGAGAACAGTCTTCGACATCCCATCGTGGTTCCCCTCTTACCTATTCTTTAGTAGTAGTTGGATCTTCATATCCCTTTCGAGATTCCCCTTTAACTTTTATAATGTCTCCTATTTGGTAATAGGTTCCTTTTGAAAACCGTCTTCGGCATCCCTCGAACTTCACTTCGAACGTCGTCTCAAGTAGTAGGTGGATCTTCAGATTCCTTTTGAGCTTTCCTTCGTACCTCCTTTTAAATAGTTGGTGGATCTCCAAATATCTTTCGAGCTTCTCATTTATTTTCCTCATTAGTAACATGTGCCTTTCGAGAACTATCTGCATCGAGATTCCCCTTAAACTCCCTCTTGAGTAGTAGGTGGATATGTAGATCACTTTCGAGCTTCCCTTTAGCCGGTGCTTTTCTAGAACCATCCTCAAGTTCCCCCCCCCCCAACCTTCTCTTGAGTAGTAGGTGGATCTTCATATCCCTTTCGAGCTTCCCCTTTTACTTCCTTTCAAGTTTCCTCTTCAGTAAGAGGTGTCTTTCGAGAACCGTCTTTGACATCACTCGAAATTCACCTTGAACCTCATCTTGAGTAGTAGGTGGGTCTTCAAATCCCTTTCGAGCATCCCCTTTAATTTTTTTGGAGTTTTCTCTTCAGTTACATGTGCCTTTCAAGATCCGTCTCCGACATCCCCTCAAGCTTTCCCTCGAGCCTCCTCTTGAGGAGTAGGTGGATCTCCAGATCTTTTTAAAGCTTCTCATTTTACTTCTTCTTGACCTCCCATGTGCCTTTCGAGATACATTTTTGATATCCCCTCGAGACTCAACTCGATTGAATCAATGATCCAAAATTTGTTTGCAGGCTGGCTGATTTTTGATAGTCTCAAACATACCCTCAAACATAAACACATACATCTCAATAGTCTCCAAAATTGACTCATAAGAAAACGAATAGAATGATAGTCAAAACCTCCAAAAACTATCAAAGAGCGTAAGCGACTATGAATGAACCAAACAAAATGAACTATAAAAACAAAGAGTTATTTACATGGGATTGATGGGATCATAGCTACAAAAGAGATCATAAGACTATTCGTAGTTGAAACAAAGTCTCTTCTAAATTTGCTCTACCTCATCTGAAGCCATATATCCAACAAAACCGGGTCACGTTAAACAAAACTCGAGCCGAACTCTGGCTATTTCTTTGTATTGAACTTAACCTCTATTTTTGAGATTGATATCTCCTTCAACGTAATTACCTCTCTCGATTCTCTCTCTGTTCTTAAACTCTTGCTATTTCTTTGTATTAAACTCAACCTCTCTTTTTTTATTCTCTTGCTATTTCTTTGTATTAAACTCAACCTCTCTTTTTTATTCTTCCATTGAGCCTAACCCAACTCGAACTCTCTGTTGATACTGGGATCAACTTCTAATTATTTGTAATTAGAGGGGTTTGTTTTTGGGAATGAATTAAATAGAAGACAAAAAGAGAAACCTCGGAAAAGAGAAATTTATTGATTATATTGATTACAAGGGTGTTAATTCGGAATGCTGAGTTAACTTTATCAAAGAGAAGTATTAAACCTAGGTTATCTAGTAATTCTTCTCCCCAATTCCGAATGCCCCAAATAGTTGAAAGGGGGTGTGTATTTATAAATCCTTGATAGTCAGTCAATTAAGCCCATGAGCTAACCTCGGAAAAATGGAAATATTCAATTTTTCCAAGATTAGGGAATCTGTGATAAGATTTGATCTTATTTTGTCCGAGCTTTAGACTTCGGCTTGGGACGAAGTTGTTTACACCCCCGCTTCGAACACTAAATCCGATCATTCTTAACCAAGGTATCCCTCGGTCATTTGGGCCGAGGGTTCTAATCCTGTTGAAGGGACTTATGATCTGATAAATTATCAGGGAAAGGTCGGCAGGGACCGAACCTCAATTATCGTCAAACAATTGATAAGGGGTAGTAACCCCACCATCAACAGTAAGTCCCCCCCCCCCCAGTTCGTCCGAGGATGTCTTCGGCAGAGTTGACGAATTTCAAAAATTAAATAGCTTGTTGATAAATGAAGTTCGGTGTTGGTCAATCCTTATCTTCAAAAGTCTTGAATCTTTATCTCGATCTCGATTCAAGAACCAGAAAAAACTTCTTTTGATGATAAATGAACAGTTACCTTAATCCTATCAAAATTTCTTTATCTCCTCAAAACGTGTCAATCTATGACCAGGCACATTGAATGTGGAAGTGGAATAGACATGTTACGCCTTATAAATATTCCCTTCCTAAACCGAAATTCAATTACCAACTCATATTCTCTCTAAAAAATTCCAAATTTTCTTTATCTCTCTAGAAAGATGTCGAACCCTTTCATGAAGAACCTTTAAATCTACAAACCTCGGGCATTCGTGTTGCAACCCGAAGAACCAAAAGCCGAAGAGGAAAAGGCGTTATCCAAACCAATGGTTTCCACGGAAGCGGATACCCCGAAGGTAGCAACTAACAAACGAGCTCATTCGGGAACTCCCGAAAGGAAACATAAACAAAAGAAGAGGAAAACTAAGACTCCTTCCAAAAAGTTTCTCACCAAAATAGACACCTCGGCATCCAATCCTATAACTCCACCGTCTTCTTCCATTCCTCCGAATACTACCACCATTATCTCCCCCGTTGTCGAGAAATTTTTTGATCCGACACCCTCGGAGAATAATTTAATAATTATGGTCCCAAAGTCTCAAAATCCAGGAGGGAAAATTAGTTCTTCCGAATCCCGAGACGGAGGTAAAAATTTCGAACTTATGCCTCCTCCGAAATTGAAGATTCCAACCTTTATCATCCAAATCTCCGATACAGGCAAACCTATTCCTCCGGTGGACTCCGAAGCTCATAAAAAGAATTCGACTAAGATTCCTCAAAAAAATTTACCTGCTTCAACTTCGTCCCATTCCTTCCGATTTTCCTTTGGGAAGAATGTCCCTTTGTTTGAAGATCAGAGAGAATGCGTTAAACGTTTTGGCAGACTCGGAGGTCGATCTGATTCTCTATCGCCTCTTGCCGGAGCTGAAAAGAATTCATTAATCGAAAGCGCGGCTTCGTCCTTCTTCAAGGTTTCATACATACTTGCGCTTCTTCCCTATTCTATTAAACTCGGGTTTGATCTTATCTTTTATTTGCAGACAGCGATTATTTTCAATCGTCTTCTATGGGATGCCGAGACGAAGCAAGCGGCGATGGGGAGGGAAATCAGGAGTCTGAGATCCATGGTAAAGAAGGTTCTCATGATTCCGCAGTTGTTGTGAAGATGGCTGAGGAAGAATCTAAAAAGTCTGCCAAACTTGCTGGCAAAGTCCGACGTTTGGAACGCGAATTGGAGGCAGCTCGTAAATCCAAGTCATCTGGGTCCACTCCTTGGATTAAAGCAAAAGGAATCGACCTCGACAAAAAGACACTCGGTCGACTCGATGCTCTCGGAGAATGCTAGGGTAAGTTCGAAAAGATTCGGAATTACATCGACGCGAGCCCGCTTCGGAATTCTCTGACTGATTTGTTTCATCAGGTGAAAGGAAAGTGCGACTTGGTTGAAGTGCTGGAGAAGGAAAAAATTTATATTCCTTCCATAATGAAGGAATAATTTTCTTCTCAACTAAGTAATCTTGAGCATCGACTGAAAGAATTTTCTATCTTTTCGCTTAGCTCTTTAGACATAACCATCCCTCCACTATTCCGAGGAGATCCTATGTGCAATCCTCGTTTGGACGACGTGAAGATGAAGTTGTCTCCCATAGTAATTAATCAATATGGATCTTTCCTTACCTTGTAACTTTTCATTTCGTTGTTGTTTATGGATTTATTTGAATAGTTTGTTGACCTTTTGGTTTTAGTGTTATTTTATCGCATTAAAACTTTTGCCTTTTTGCTTTAAAATTGATTTAGCGAGAAATGCTCGATATTTATCTGTTAAGCGGATTCTACTTTATCGAAATCCAGCACTTGAAGTGGTTTTAAATATGCGGGAATGATCCGACTTTGCCTTGTGATTTCTCGGCTCTACTTTATCAAGCTCCGAAATCTCCAGCTGCATTCAGTAAAGAATGTCTAAAGGGACAAACCCTGTTATCGAGTACCTGATCAAGGCACCGATTTTTTTTTTTTTTTTCATAGTTGGAGTCCGAAGAGTTGTCTACGTACCCCAGAGGCATCAAGCCATCCGTAGTTCGAACCTTACTAGGTTTTTTTTTTTTTTTTTTTTTTTAAGATTCTACGGCTTGTCCGTGCAATGGTACCTTTTTAGATGGAATGAATTCCAAGCCCGAGGTACATCCTCGCCTTCCATAGTCTTCAAACGACAAAATCCGGGTTTAACTTTCTTTTCTATTAAATAGGGACCTTCCCACTTAGCTTTCCAGCTCCAGGTTCCTTCGTGTTTTCGTAAAACTAAGTCTCCTTCATCTAGAGGGCGATCTCGAACTTTCTTGTTGTAATATCAAGAAGAAATTTGTTGATAGTTTTGAATACAAAGTAGAGTGTGTCCCGAAGTTTCTGAGTTTCATCATTCTATTCCCTCAACTTTGTGTCATTGATATCGGTATAATGTATCATTAGGGTTCTCCGTAAACTCGGAACCCTAACTTCGGCGGGAGACATCGCCTCCACCCCATGAGAAAGTGAGAAAGGAGTTTGCCCAGATGCACTTCGAGGGGTTGTCCTGTGTGAATATAACACTCCATCTAATTCGTCCGACCACCTTCCCTTTTTTCCGAGAAGTTTTTTCTTTATTCCGGCGACAATTGTTTTGTTTGTAGCTTCAGTTTGTCAATTTCCTTGTGGAAACCTCAGAGTTGATTTGTTTAAACGGATTTTCCATTTCTCGCAAAAGGCTTCAAAATTGTTTGAAATGAACTGTAAACCATTGTTTGTTACTATCTCGTAAGGAATTCAGTGTCGACATACTATCTTCTTCCAGACGAAACTTTGAACTTCACCACTTTGAATTTTCGGATAGGTTGCTGCTTCGACCCACTTAGTAAAATAATCCGTCAGGATTAATAGAAACCGCTTCCCATTAGTCGACTTCGGAAAGGGTCTTACAACGTCCATAGCCCAACATATGAATAGGTAAGGAGGTACCGCGGCCATAAGTAATTATGTTGGTGCGTGAATCTCCGGAGCATGTCTTTGTCATTTCTCACACATGCCGTGAACTTGTCACAATCTGCATCCATAGTAGACCAATAATAACCCAGTCTCCAAAGTTTTACAGCTAGCATCCTTCCTCCTGAATGATTTCCTCCTTTTCCAGAATGGGTAGCGGTCATTACTTTGTTTGCCTCTTCTTTTCCGATGCAATGAAAAATCAATCCTCCAGCAGATCGTTTAAACAAGACGTCGTCCATTATTAAATATTGAGCAGCCAAAGTTTTAAGTCGACGTGCCGCCCATTTGTCTGATGGAACCTCGCCATTTTTAATGTAGCGAACAATGGGAGTTCTCTAATCATCTACATCTTCTCCAAGAGGTTCTGGTTGAGCTTCTTCCTCGTCCGCATCTTCAACTACGAAAGAACATCATTCAGGACCTCCAATGCTCGGATAATCGATTGTTTCAACTGGAATCGTTCTTTGTAAATGGGGCTCCGATGTCGTTGCAAGGGCGACCAAAGAATCCGCTGTCGTGTTCTCCCTCCGTGGAATCCGTTTCAGATCGAACTATTTGAAATGCTCGACTAGGTGTCGCACCTGCTTTTCGTAAACTCCCATTCGATCGTTCTTTGGTTCGAATTCACCGCTAAACTGATTCCCTACTAGTTGAGAGTCGCTACAAGCTCGGTGATACTGAACTCCCAACTGCTTTGCAAGACGCAATCCTGCGATTAGGGCTTCGTATTCGGCTTCATTATTAGATGCTTCGAAAGCTAACTGGAAACTTTTCTCCAAAACTTCTCCAGTTGGGGACTTTAATTAAATTCCGATTCTGGAGCCTAATTTTGAAGAAGAACCGTCTACAAAAAGAGTCCATCGTTTGTTCTGCGGGACTATTGTCAAGACTTCTGGGGGTAGCTCGGACAAGAAATCAGAAGCTCAATTGTTCATTTCGCCAATCTTCCTGACTGACCAGGGCTGTGTAGTATTGTTCAGAGGGGATGGCTAGTCATAACAGCTATCGGGTGCGATTGAAAATAAGGTCCGAGCTTCTGAGCTGCTATCACCATGTAATTTTTCTAACGCTAGATATATGGTCTCTGCATCAAGTAATGACTTGCTTATGTAAAAGACATGCTTTTGTTCTCCTCGGTTTTCTCGAACTAATGCACCACTTACGACCGACTCGGAGACTGAAACATAAAGAAAAAGAGTCTCTTTGTCCTTTGGTTGTCTAGAACCAGAGGGGTTGATAAGTATCTTTTTAACTCCTGAAAGGCTTCCTCGCATTCGTTATTCCATTCGAACTGTTTGTTTCCTTTTAGCAGATTGTAAAAAGGTAAACACTTATCAGTTGATCGTGAGATGAAGCGGTTTAAAGCCGCAATTCATCCAATGAGTCTTTGTACTTCTTTTGAATTCTTCGGGGATGGGAAGTTCTTTATTGCGTTAATTTGTCTTGGATTGGCCTCTATTCCTCTTTTTGTTACTAAATATCCGAGAAAGTCCCCGGAAGTAACTGCAAACGTACATTTATCTGGATTCAATTTCATACCAAAGAGGTTTAAGATATCAAAACAATCTTGTAAATAGGTGACATACTCGAAGGCCACCTGGGACTTTACAAACATATAGTCAATATAAACTTCCATCGTATTTCTGAGCTTCTCTGTAAACATTCGATTGACCAATCTCTGATAAGTTGCTCCAGCATTTTTCAAACCGAAGGGCATTAAGCGGTAACAATAAGTTCCTCTATCTGTTATAAATGCGGTTTTTTCTCTATCGTCCGGGTGCATCATAATCTGATTGTAACCAGAAATTCATCCATAAAGGAGAGAAGTTCGTTTCTAGCCGTTGCTTCCACTAATCTTTCTATGCTCGGTAGAGGGAAACAATCCTTCGAACATGCTTTATTTAGATCTGTTAAGTCTATGCAAATTCTCCATTTTCCGTTCTTCTTCTTCACTACTACAGGATTGGCTAACCACTCCGGATATTGAACCTCGGTTATTGATCCTTTTGTCAGTAGCCGATCAATTTTTTCGTTAACCGCTGCCCCTCTCTCGGGTCCCAATTTCCTCTTCTTCTACTTAATTGGTTTGTGGGTTGGATCCACGTTTAGTCGATGCGATATTACTGTAGGATCGATTTCTACCATATCCCCGGATGACCAAGCAAATGTTCATTTGTTCCTTTTTAGTAGTTCTATCAGCTTCGTTCTCATTTCTTTCTCTAAACTTCCCCCTATGGTTATACATCGTTCCGGACGTTCCTTGTCGACACATATTTTCTCATATGAATCCTTTTCGAAGGTATTTGGATCTTACTCTCCAACTACTGATAAGCTCGGATTATCGTTACTTGGAACTTCTGGTTCGGAGATCATCGAGATAACGCGTGATTTAGTTTTTGCGAGCATCGAACAAATTCTGGGTATTCGTTGTTTCCCTCTTACCGAACAAAAACCTTGCGGGGTTGGAAACTTGAGGCATTGGTGATAGGTCGACATGATCGCCTCCATGATCGTTAGCCAGGGTACTCCCATGATCGCATTGAATACAAGGGTTCCTGACACAACGTTAAAAACGGTATCCATGGTGGTCACTCCAACTGATACCGGGTAAACTGCGGTTACTACTGCTACTTCTCTTTTGCCTGGAAGTGAGGTTATCGATTACGTTCTTACTTCCATATTTTTGGAGACTACGTTCATTCGATTCATCGCTTCTAAACTCAGCAAATTCACCGTGCTTCCAGTGTCTATTAGTACCTTTTCCATGGGGTTTCAAGCTAAGTAAACGCGAATTATCAGGGGATCATTATGGGGAGTCATGAACCTGTCGAGGTATGTGTTTATGAAGGCCGCTGAAGAATGATACATCGGAGCCGGACTTATCGATCGAGTTCTAGGTATCTCTCGGATACGCCTCTTTATAGTTCCTTTGGAGTCCGAACTATTGAGGATTATGCCGATGTACTTTTCCATTCCCGAGATTTCTGTCTTCCTTTCTTAAAAGAGACGCCCGCCTACCTGGCGCGCCAAATGTTGATACTGGGTTGAACTTCTAATTATTTGTAATTAGAGGGGTTTGTTTTTGGGAATGAATTAAATAGAAGACAAAAAGAGAAACATTGGAAAAGAAAACTTTATTATTGATTATTTTGATTACAAGGGTGTTAACTTGGAATGCCGAGTTAACTTTATCAAAGAGAAGTATTAAACCTAGGTTATCTAGTAATTCTTCTCGCCGATTCTGAATGCTCCAAAATTGTGAAGGGGGTGTGTATTTATATATCATTGATAGTCGGCCAATTAATCCCATGGACTAACCTCGGAAAAATAGAAATATTCTATTTTTCCAAGATGAGGGAATCTGTTATAAGATTTGATCTTATTCTATCCGAGCTTTAGACTTCGGTTTGGGACGAAGTTGTTTACACCCCCGCTTCGAACACTAAATCCAATCATTTTTAACCGAGGTATCCTTCGGTCATCTGGGCCGAGGGTTCTAATCCTGTTGAAGGGACTTATGACCTAATAAATTATCAAGAAAATGTTGACAAATACCGAATCTCAATTATCGCCAAACTATTGATAAAGATAGTAACCCTACTATCAACACTCCCTTCCTCTGATTTAATAAGAAACCTCACATCACTCTTTCTTTTAATAACATGACTGGAAAGTTACCAAAGAACAAAATTTCCAAAGATGGAAAAAGTGAAATCCCACAGTTTGGCATTAGCTTTAATCATTTTTCAAAAATTAGAATTGAAAATTTTAAAATAAGAGAGTATTAGATAATTTTTAAACTCGATCACGATCACGATCTTCAAAGCAATCATCAGCAATAATTATTTTGGTTATCAAACTTACATGCATGTGACCATAAATAAATACTAAGATAAACGAATAAGATAACATCATGGAGCTTGACAGGACTTGGGTCCAACTCCTACAAAACAATTTAAACCAAAAACAACACACAATATTAAACGAATTAACAAAAATTAACCACAACAAAAATTAACAACATGTGATAAATACCCAAATAATTAACATGCACGTAAATTAGGTTTAAAAAAGTGAGTAAGCATTACAACCACAACCATAATCAAATCTACCAGCTCCTCCTCCTTTGCAACCACCACTAGTATTACCACCTCATCTTTTTTGTTGCATTGGTTCCCTTGTAGTTTAAGCAACTCTGTTGATGGTGGGGTTACGACCCCTTATTAATAGTTTGACGATAATTGAGGTTCGGTCCCTGCTGATCTTTCCCTGATAATTTATCAGGTCATAAGCCCCTTCAACAGGATTAGAACCCTCGGCACAAATGACCGAAGAATTCCTCGGTGAAGAATGATTGGACTTTAGTTTCCAAAGCGGAGCTGTAAACAACTTCGTCCCAAAGCCGAAGTCTAAAGCTCGGACATAATAAAATCAAATCTTATCACAGATTCCCTGATCTGGGAAAAATGGAATATTTCCATTTTTCCGAGGTTAGCCCATGGGTTTAAATGACCGAATACTAAGGATATATAAATACATACCCCCTTCACTAAATTAATTCATTCAGAATCGGGGAGAATAATTACTAGATAACCTAGATTTATACTTCTCTTTGACACCCTTGTAACCGATATAATCAATAAAATTCTCTTTTTCGAGGTTTCTCTCTTTGTCTTTTATTTAATGCATTCCCAAAAACGAACCTCTCTAATTACAAATAATTAGAAGTTGAATCCAGTATCAACATTTGGCGCGCCAGGAAGGGGGGGTGTCTCTTTTAGGAAAAGAAGACAAAAATTTCGGAAAAAAAAAAAAAACCAATGATAACTATAACTCGTGGAAAACCACGGATAACTCGTTGAGACCAACGAACCGCCGATACTACAACTCAGGAGTCCGAGATACAAACTCGATGGACAAACCAAGGGCGTGAAGAATCTTCAAGCTATCTTTTGGAAAACAAAGAAGAGGGTAATCAGGACCATGCACAGATAGATAAGCTTTCAATGGATTGTTTATCATCGGAAGGAGAGAAACGAGATACATTCCATAACTCGGAAGAAATAGAGGAAGATCAGAACATGACACTAAGAAACCGAGAAACGACTAGCAGTATAAAGTTGATAAGTGATAATCCGACTTCGAAAACGGATAATTCAATAACAGAACTACATCGTGAACTTCAGGATATGAGAGCTTTTCTCCAGAACTCTTCCATCGACATCTCACATTCTAATCAACGTTCAAGAACATAGATGAAAACCTACCAAGGACAGCAATTGCCGGACCCTATTCACTTAGAAACGGAAAATTGGAATTCCCGACTTACAATGGAACGGGAGACCCGAGAGCTTTTCTTAAAGCGTTTATGATCACGGTCAGTCAAGCTAGGATTCATCCATCGGAAAAAGGAGGGGACGCAGTACCAACACTTCGCGGAAAGTTTGCGCAGAAACGCCCAAACCTGGATAACCAACTTACCACCTAATTCAATAAGAAGTTTCGATGAATTACAGCAGAAATTTCTGAAGAAATATATGTTCAATCTTGAACGACCAGCAACGATCTCCGATATTTACTCCATAAAACAAACATCAACCGGATCACTCCAAAGCTTCATGAAAAGATTCAAGGCGATGTACTTTCAGTTACACATCTCGGACGAGCTAGCCATTGACGCCCTAACTAATGGAATCTTGTTCGAGACAAGATTTTGGGAAGAGCTTTCAGCTTACTAGCCACAATCCATAGAAGATGCATTCTACAGAGCAAGCATATACATTAGAGTAGATGGAAGTAGAACTCGGTTATCCGGAAATGATCAAGCTGCTTCGAAAGGAGAAGAAATAAAGCAAAGATTTAGGGAACCTCGTCGGCATTACAACAAAGCGTTTGAACAAAAGGAAAAAGCCAGAGCGAGAGTTGCATCCTAGCCCCCGAACTTCGAGATCAGAAACAAAAGAAGAAAGCTAGAACTAAAAAGGATGGAATTCTCCCGGCATGGTGTTGTTACCACATCGCCTATGGACACAGTACGGAAGAATGCCGTAGTTTACCGGAGTATTTCTTGAAAAAATACCTAGAGCTGATTCCTGAACAACCAAGCTTAAAAGAAACTCTTACCAAAAGGTATCAAGTAGAATTAAAGGAACGAATCTCGAAGACGAATCGTGAACGAAAAAATGAATTCATGCAGTTAGATTCCTTACCTCGACGTAGGAGGATAAACGTTCTTTCAGAATTCTTCACAGAGACACAAAAGCGAGTCAAGTCTCAAACGGAGCTGACTCCTCTAAAGTTAACTTTACAAAAGGAGCTCATCTTTACTCATGAAGATTTAGAAGGAGTCGAGGTCCCCAATAACGACTCATTGGTAATAAAATTGCAAGTTAGAGATTGTCAAGTTCCCCGAATATTAATAGATACCGGAAGCTCGGCGAATGTAATGAGCATCGATGTTTTTCAAGAATTATGGTCGAAAGAAATAAAGATCAAGCCAGGACTCAAGTCATTAACGGCCTTTAATGGCGAAAGTTTTTCAATGCTCGGAACAGTAGAACTCCCAGTGACAGTTGGAGGAACAATAAGAATTGTTAGCTTCGACGTGATAGAAAGCCGATTCTCTACGACATAATTCTCGGAACTCCCTGGCTGTTTCTAATGAAAGGAGTGGTTACTACATATCATCAATGCCTTAAATTTCTGACCCCACTTGGAATCTTTTCGGTAAAAGGAAATCAAGCCGAGACAAGGTGCTGCCTCCGTGAGAGCCCAAAGAAAGAGAAGGAAGTTAACCTCAGAGACGAAACACTGAAACTCAAAAAGCTTTGAATGTAGAGTCTAAAAAAAAAATTAATCTCGAATTATCCGAGATAGTCAACAAATAATCAAACGTCGAAACTACATGTGGCTTGATCCCTTCAGCTACAACATCAAAACAAATCTCGATTTTATAGTGATGAAGTTTCTATAACTCAACTATACTTAACCACGATTCACAAAAACAAAATTGGTGCCTTGATCACGTACCGATAATAGGGTTCGTCCCTTTACACATTCTTTACCGAATGCAGTTGGAGATTTCAGAGCTTGATAAAGTAGAGCCGAGGAATCACAAGACAAAGTCGGGTTATTCCCGCTTATGTTTATATTAAACATAAAAACGCTTACCCAACGAATCTAAGGATCTGATAAAGTAGGATCTAAGGATTAGAGGTCAAAATAGTCGAAATTTAAGTCACTAAAAAATTTTTTGGCTCTGCCCATGAATATCCTATAATCTGTTGAAGGAATTCTTGAAAAAGACCAATATACAGAATACTCAAAAAATCTTTTCTGGAATTTTAAATGAGAATTCATGGAAAGATAGATTATTTAGAAAAAAAAATCATACGAAGTATAATCTCGGAAAACCTTGAAGATTGTCATTCAAATAGTTTTAAGAATACTTACTAAAAGAAGAAAGAAAACAACATTACAAATCAAATATCAAAGCAAAAGGCGTTAGGCTCAAATTCAGGGAAACTATAGTCCCTCATTTCTTATTCGGCTGTTTTTGCATCCTTTTCCACTTGTTTCAAAAGATCACCAGGAGTATTAACACCTTGAGAAGAAAGATCGTTGAGTACTTCGAAGACTGTCTGGGCTTGACCGAGGTTCATGGTGTTTACAAATCCGTCTTCCCGAGTCTGGACGGTCTTCTGGATAGAATTCAGCCTATATTGAATTTTTTTCAGCCATCGCTTTCTTGGTAGATTGCACCTTTTGAGCTAAAGAAGCACCATCAATCCGAGATTCCTTCATCATTGCCTCGATTTGGTGAGCAAGTGATGTTCGATCAACTTCCAAAGCCTCGTTCTTCTTTTCAAGATTGTCAATATATTTGTTGGTGTCCCTCAATAATCCTTCGTATTCGTCGACAATGAGGCATGTATTCCGAGCTTCCTGAAACGGAAAAAGAGTTTGTAGAAGTTTCGAATAAATTAAAAGATAAACAAGAGTAGAGAAAGGCCATCAAACCCAAATAGAATTCCTGGCTAGAGAAGATATGTGCTCTTTCACGACAAAATCACCCTTCAGCCTTAGAGATTCACAACCAGCCATTTTCCAGAACAGCTCAACTCTCTTTTCTTCATCACTTGAAAGAAGTTGTGATGAGTTGAATTCAAACTTAAACGGGGCGTCTTCAGCTTTGAATTGGGATTTTCGTCTTTTGGTTAAAGGGGTTCCAATAGCCGAAGGAGCAGATCTTTTCCTTGAAGACTTGGTTTTCGGAGATATAGTGATAATTTTTCCGCATTTCTTCTCTGAATAAACCATATAAGAAGTTTTTAGGCCGGAAGAGTCAATTTCAACCTTCAGAAATTTCTGAAATCTTGACCTCTTAGGAGGAGCTCGGATAAGTGATTTATTGAAGTTATCCGAGGGCAATCTTTCTAATGGACAATCGACTTCAGAGATTTTATAGCCCAAAAGAACTACCGAGTGATGGATATGAATAGTAGCGAACTAAGATTTTAAAAGAAAGAGAAGAGTTTGAGATACATGAACGTTGACGAACAAGTTTGATGAAATCCGTAGGAATCTTCGGAAATACCAATGGGGTAAGAGCGTAAATCCGATCCATTTCCTTTTTGAAGATTGGGGGGAGTTCTTTGAAAAGAGTCGGTTTTACAATTGTTGAGGCATCGACTGACCATGTCCTCATTAGTCCGAACAAAGAAAAAGTTAGTACGCCAGTCTTTGGCATTGGAGGTGAACCCCGTACCTAGTTTACCAGCGGTTTTCACCATGGTATACCAGGTTTTTCCATCTCGGTTATCCACGGGTTTGGCAAGCTCGGAGAATTTCCAACATGGAACAATAATGTCGGCTCTGCTGGCCTGAATCAGAAAAGCAACCATGTGTCTGATGGCGCCAGGTCCTAGTTGGGTGAAAGCAATCTTCAGCTGTCTGCAAAATTCTACTAAGAGGAAAGGAATTCGGAACCAAAGTCGAGCTTCGGTAAAAAAAAGTGAAGGTAAAGACACATAAATCCTTCTGGAGGATTCCAGGGTCTTTCACCAATTTTCGGGACCAGAATTTCAAGGTCTTCTGGGTTTGAGGCGAATGATCGGAGAGTTTCGATATCACTCTCTTTAAAGGAAGAATCTCCAAAGTCTTCCGAGAATTCCTCTCCCGCTGTTACTTGGTCGGAAATAGTTTCCAAACTGTTGCTCTTGGCTGGGGAATTGGCCGGGATCGACGGATCCGAAATTTCAGTTTTCTTTTCGGCGGACGAAACATCTTCTATGTTAATCATATAATTGTTTGACTGGTAATCCTCGGAGGTTTTCTGCTGAGATTCGCTAGATCCAGAGAAGACGAAGTTGAATCGGTTTCGGAGTCGGAACCGAGAGAGTTTTGTTTATCGGACGACATCTTAGGAGAATTGCAAGGAAAAGGTGGAGGACTTAGGAATCTTAGAAGGATTTCGCGGGGGAATTTGAGAAATGGGAAGCTAGAGGATGCAATCTTCTTAATAGCTATTTAAAGGAAGGCGGTTTTATGGTCACGGAAGCTAAACCGACGTACTTTGAGATATGTTAAACCAAGATTGAAGGAAACAAAGGTTCAATTAATGAATATTTTCCTTTCTTTTTCCCGCCAAAAGACGCATATGAGGCTTCGAAGGTGTATGAGTGACACGTCATGGGGAGTTCAAAGGTTTTGTGATAATCGAGGAATTTGCGCGTGAAACGAATGAGGCTTTTCAGTGTCTGCTCTTTTTCCCGCCATATTGAAGGGTCGAGATCGAGAAAGAAGATAAAGATTCAAGATTTTGAAGACGAGGATCGACATGCGACCGAACTTCATTTATCGACAAGCTATTTAATTTTGGAAATTCGCCAACTCTACCCGTAGACATCCTCGAATGAATTGGGGGGGGGACTTACTGTTGATGGTGGGGTTACTACCCCTTTTCAATAGTTTGGCGATAGTTGAGGTTTGGACCCTGCCGACCTTTCCCTGATAATTTATCGGGTCATAAGTCTCTTCAACAGGATTAGAACTTCAACAGGATTAGAACCCTCGGCCCAGATGACCGAGGGATACCTCGGTGAAGAATGATCGGATTTTAGTGTCCGAAGCGGGGGTGTAAACAACTTCGTCCCAAAGCCGAAGTCTAAAGCTCGGATAGAATAAGATCAAATCTTATCACAGATTCTCTGATCTAGGAAAATAGAATATTTCCATTTTTTCCAAGGTTAGCTCATGGGTTTAAATGATCGACTACTAAGGATATATAAATACACTAAATACACACCTCTTTCACTAATTTAATTCATTCATAATCGGGGAGAAGAATTACTATATAACATAGGATTAATACTTTTCTTTGATAAAGTTAACTCGGCATTCCGAGTTAACACCCGTGTAACCTATATAATCAATAAAGTACTCTTTTTCGAGGTTTCTCTCTTTGTCTTTTATTTAATTCATTCCCAAAAATGAACCCCTTTAATTACAAATAATTAGAAGTTGAACCGAGTATCAACAAACTCCTTAACAACAAACCTCCAAACTAACACGTCCATCATTCTTTTGTCCAACTGCAACAAAGAGGTTTACATCGCAACCACTCCTTGTCCATCTACTGTTAGAGTTAACCTTTCGATAAACTCCACTTTGTCTTATCGTAAGATTTTCCTCAGCAATCCATAAGGAAATTAGCACCAAACCACAATCATTTTTTACTATTTGCTGTAAATCTAGCAAAAGCCGAGCAGAGAGTAGTCCAATACCCCAAGGCCGAAGAAGTACTAACCTGTAATACATATAGTTACAAACCTGTAATACATAAAGTTACAAACGTCATGACATTGACACTAACAGTCAAAACATATATAAAATAGGTGAAAGAAAAGCTTACAGCTGAGATAGTTGTAGCTAGATATTCATCACGAACTATTTTTGACGCATATGCTTGAAATTTTTCACAATAATTAATAATTAGATATGAGGAAATGAAACTGACAATCTGATGCGCATAACAGAAAGTAAATCAGGAGTATTAGTGGCAATGAAGAGATCACCTTCATTGTTCCAAGCAAACAATTGAAACTCCCAAGAAGAAACCTCGTGCCAATGGCCATCCAAAAGTAAACGCTTAAGCCAAAAAGATCGTTGAAAACCGCACTGCAATAACAAACTAATCAGCCATAAACACGAGCATGTATACAACAATCAAAATTACTTTTGACTCAAATAAGGTAGATTTAGAAGGTGGAGAAGAGAAGTACTTTTGGATTATACTCGAGTAAAATCACCGTCATCATATTTTAAGTGACGGCTCCAACAAATTGGACCACATTTGGATGTCGAACGTCAATTTATGTTTAAATGCGTTTCTGCTCAAATTGAAAACCAAAAGAAAGAGCAAAGCATCATTAGTTTCTTCCAAAAAATTTACCGAGTTCTCTATTGTAGAATATAGAACCAAGAAGTAAAAATGCATACATTTGTTCCAATTCGAGTAACTATCTTTGTCAATTATTTTCACTCAAAGTCTCGTGCCATTCCATTTAGCTACTTGATATGCTCCATGCAAAACAATCAAAACACAAGTAGTTTCAAAACCAAAATAAAAAAATTCCCTAAGAACAATGATATTCGCAAAGTAGTAAACGACATGATCAAACAAACATGCCTTTGAGGTGCCAGCAGCTTGCCAGACTTGAAGCTTGAGTTGATTAAGCTCATACCTCAAGAAATTCTCGTGGATACGTCTGTCGTATACATTCCGCCTTTTGTTTTTTTGCTGGTCCATTGATGAAATTTTCCCATCATAGGCAACAAAAAGGCCAACACAACACCACACCATATATGATCAGAAAAATACCTAAATTCAGATTAATGGATTTCAAATATATCAAGGGTGAGAGTCTCACAAATTCTGGTGCTACTCTGACGAACATCAAATCTGGTGAAGCAGTCTCATCTCTACTGTAAAACAAAACTCACAACAACGAATAGCTAAATCCAGAAACTAATATCACCGAGATGAACAGAACATGAGAAAGGCAATAGAATCTCTCTTACCTTATTGGCTTCAGAACCTACTGGATTCATAAGATCAGCATCAGAAATTGCAGTACAGCGCGAAGAAGATCCAACAATAGCTTTAGATGGTGACGGTGAAACGTCGGAAACGGACACGAAACAAGGTAGGGCGTGGAGGGAATGAAGGCGTGGAGGAACAGTGAATTCATCTTCTTCTTCTCTACTATATACGTCAACCCTAACCTTACCAAACGATCACAACTCTTCATAGACGATCAATCGTAAATGTCTTTTATGTTCCCCACTTCCTCCTCATAAGAAATCAAAACCACAAACGTCAAATCAGAGTTATAAACATGTCTTCTTCTTCTTCTTCTTCTTCTTCTTCTTCAACCCTAAATGTGTCTTCTTCTTCTTCAACCCTAAACGTCTTTTTTGTTCCTCTTCAAAAAAATCAGAGACCACAAACATTCAGATAAGAATTCTAAACGTGTCTTCTTCTTCTCTAACCCTAAACGTGTCTTCTTCTTCTTTAACCCTAAACGTGTCTTCTTCTCCTTATTCTACTTGTTTTTCCGTTTCTCTTCATAAAAAATTAGAACCATAAATAGTCGTTTCTTTTCATATTCACAAAAAATCAAAACCATAAACCTCAAAACAGAATCCTAAACATGGATTTTTCTTCTTCCGTTTCTCTTAAAAAAAAAACATTCTACTTTGTCTCATCAAAACCCTAAAAGTTTAGCTTCGTATTCTTCCATTACAGTAATCACCTCCATGATCATTCTTCTTCTCCACCCAAAACGTCGTATTCTTCCATTACAGTAATCACCTCCATGATCATTCTTCTTCTCCACCCAAAACGTGTTCGTCTGATCCGTCTAATCAAAACCCTAACGTTTTTTTTCCATATGCTTCCTCTTCCATTTCTTCTTCTTATTCTCATCAAAACCCTAATTCTTCTTCGGTAACAACTACGACAATGAAAAATTCATGAATTATATAGATGTTATAATTATGTATGCATAAAAACTCGAATATGGAAAATCGTCATTATCATATCTAAGAAAACACACATATTAAATTAGAGATATCAGCATATTTATATTTTTAATATATCTATAATTGTGAAGTGTTTTGGTCTCTGGAGCTGTCCACGCCATCACCCATCAATTATTGGCCTCATGTTTTTGTTTTTATCTAAAAAACCCATGATAAATTCTTTAATAATTGCAATTTCAGCTTTTTTTTTTTTTTTTTATCAATTTCGTATTATTTTAAGAATAGGAAAATCTGATTATTCTAATTTTGTAAATTTTTCATTATTATTAGTAAGTTTCATATTTGTAAATATCTCATTATTAATAATTCAACATTTGTAAATATCTCATTATTAATAATTCAGCCTTTGTAAATATCCCATTATTAATTCACCATTTGTAAATATCCCATTATTAATAATTCAAAATTTGTAAATATCCCATTATTATTAATTTGTAAATTTGTAGAAAATTTAAATATTTGTAAGTATCCCATTATTAATAATTTATTATTTGTAAATATCCCATTATTAATAATTCAAAATTTGTAAATATCCCATTATTATTAATTTGTAAATTTGTAATTATCCCATATTAATATCCTAATATGTACCTTATAAATACTACCTCCACAATACATTCCCCTACATCTTCCCATCTTAATCCTAACCGTTTCTATACCATGACCCTTCCATCTTTTAAGAACACAATGGTGAACATGTATGATATGATCGAGATGAATAGGGTCAAATATCATGATCCTAATATGGCTAGAGGTAGTTGCCTTTTGTAATGCTATATTCATTATATTATGTTCTTACTATTTCTTTGTTATGTGCAGAAAATTCAGCTGGTGAATGCAAGGAAATTAATGATCATCATGTTTCTGATATTGGTGGAGGGACGTTTCTTTAGTTATTTGTATATTGATTGGATTTTTATTAATTTAATTGGTTGTTATTTGCAAATAATCTATTGAATAACAACATGAAAAACAAAGTTTCTTTACATTCAAATGAAGATAATGTGTATGCAAGGCTACTTCGTTTCAATATCTAAAAAAAGAAACGAATGATCCAACGAAAAATAGGTAAATTCATGATTCTGCATTTTCAAACAAATTTTTTTTTAACGCAACTTACAAAGTTATTTTTTCTAATGCAGAATTGATTTCGATTTCAAAGTTACTTAAGGCGTATTATGTCTCCTGACCTAGAAATTAATTTCGAATTGACTAATTCTAATCGCAATTTAGTACGCCAAATGAGATTTCGAGTTGAGTCTTCTACAAATCGTTATTGGGGTCCTAATCAGCTACCAGAATTGTACTTAGAGCGATGTCGAACTCTAGATTATGGAATAATTAGGAGATGTAGATGTGCAAGATTGAATGGCTGGGGTTATTTATGAGAAGAGTCGGTGAAAGATCCATCAATATGTGATTTGTGTTTCTACACAATACATGCACTTGGTTTCTCAAGAACTTTCACTTCAAAAATATTTTGATGGCCTATGATGTATTATTTCTAAATGATCTATTTTTCTCTATATGATCTATAGCTAATGGTATCTAGATGATCAATCTAATCTCTTAGAGATTTACGGATTCTAGAAAGTACTATCATAAGTAATAGCGCTTTGTTTTCAACTTTTTGATGTTGTAATATCTAATCAGACAATTGAATATATATTTTGATGTATGAAATGATATAATTACTTAATTTACTAATGTTATATTATGCCTTTTTGTAAAAGAAGTTTTTCAATCTGTTATTGTTATATATGCAATTATTCGAATAGAGTGAGAAGAGGACAATTTTACAAACCTTATTTAACAGTATAGAATTATCCTCATTTATATTTCATACGATCTTATTTTAGTATGGTTTAATGAGGATTAGTTGAATTACAACCAAGATAAGATTTTCATTTACTTTGAAATATTAAAAAACTTGAATTATGCTGCTCTTGATGTTGCTACATTTTTCGATAGGTACAACATTACATGCTCTTACTTTCTTTGATATTACATTATTCACTGTTGTTTCATTGTTATCATTTAGTGCATACACGCTTCCTTTATCCTCTAAGAATTAAAATGGAAGTCTAAATGAAGAAAAAATGAAAGAAAAATAGACGTAATAATAAGCATCTTTGTATTCGATAGCAATAAAAGGAATCAAATGTTCAGGATTGTAACGTAGAAAGAATAAGACAGACTCATAAAAGAATGAAAACTGGGTATACAAATGATATCATTAACATTATTCAAATAATACCAAGTGCAACAAATGATTCAAGTTGAATCATTACCATTATTGAACTAATACCAAGTGCAAACACATACAAAAAATCAAAAACAAGAAAAAAAATACACAAATATAAAAAAACATAAAAACGAAATGTAAATATGACAACATAATCATATACCGCGTGACGGGCGCACGGACGAGACAGCTAGTATATATATATATCTATATATATATATATATCTATATATATATATTATATGAGGATATGTATTGGAAAAATGTTAAAATAAGATAGATATATCTCAATTTCTCTTTTTTATATATGAGGATATATATAAAGGGAATATATCTTTGATATATTAAGTTTCATTAATTTTGCATCCTATTTCCTTTTGTTTTTTTGGTTTTTTAATGATAATGGTTGGACAATATTGCAATTATCAATAATTTCATCATGATTTTTTTAAGCAAAACTAAAGTTTAAGACTATTAATTGATGGTTCCAGTGGCCATAAAACTTCACAAATATATATAAAGATATATATATATATATATATATTGGTAAAAAAATTAGTAAACATATTAATAATGAGAATAATCATAAAATTATTTGTTCTATTAAAAAATTATAGTTACAATTATAGATTAAGGAAAACAGTATCTAGATTTATAAAATACAAAAATAAAAACTAGAGTGCAACATAAAAATGAAACAAGTTTATAATAATAATTATTTTTTAAAAGAAAACTTAATTAGTTTTGATTTTGATGTTATAAAAAAATAATGATGGATAAAATAAATTTTTCATTTTGATTTTGTTTTTTTTTCCTATACAAAATTAAATCAATAATGACATACTTGTAAATCGTCCTAAAATTTTTGGTTATAATGTCTTGTTACAAATAATTCGTGTTACTTTAGTAAACTTGATTTTAAAGGTTTTAAATTAGTAATTAGTTTTCAATTATATGTTATTGTAGTCATTATCTCTAATATTTATAACAAATTTTTTTTTGAGTATTCTTTTTATATATAGAATAAGCATAGCTCTAATAAAAAAATTACTGATAGTAAAAGAATTAAAAGACAAAAATTGCATTCAGGAAGAAAAATCATAGATGATAACATTACAAAAATATATGAATATTTAAAACTTGAAAATAGATCGTGTTTAAATTTAGTTTTAAAAAACACGATATGTTTCTTACTGGACAAAATCAATAAGGTGATTTAACTCGAGAGCCAACAAATCCAGATATTGTTAATCTGTTTCTAAAATATTTCCTCATTCTTAGATACCGAGATTTTCTATGCGAAATCTTTTGTTTAATTTGTTAGCGGATATTATAACGGAAAGCAATTTAAAAAGAAAACACATCCACGTTCTCAATTACAAATGATGATACTACAAGTAAATTACTTTATTATTTGATATCTCAGATACACTTGTATCTTTTGATAAAGGAAGTAGTAAGGACTAGTCCTTCGTCCAAGAGGTGGAAAAATCTCTGGCGTTTGATTCCTTGGTTGGATTTGGAATCTTCTGATTTTCCAAATTCAACCCAAAACAATGCTTATATCTTCAAGGACAATGAAAGATGAGATAAACAATTTCAAAGCCGCATCAATGACATATATATCATCTTATATATGCTAGTGATGCGGTTATGGAGTTGCTTATCTCCTATTGTCTTGTTCTTGAAGATTTGAACATTTTTTTGGGTTGGATTTGAAAATTAAAAAGAGTCCAAATCCACTCAGGAATCAAAAGCCATAGACTTCTGCACTTCTTGGACAAAGAACTAGTCTTTACTATGTTTTTAGTTGAAAGATACAAGATTATCTGAAATTTCATAGAATCATGTAATTTGATTATAGTATAGTCGTTTGTAATTAAGAAGCATGAACGTCGTTTTCATTTTGAATGGTTTGTCGCTATAAGGTCCGCTCACAAAATTGAACCAAATGTTTTGAGTATGAGGACACATTTTAAAAACGGAATATCAACATCTGGATTTGTTGGCACTCGAGTTAAATCACATTATCGATTTTGTTACTACCAAAAGATATTAATATTATCTATTTTTACGACAATGTGTTCAACAATGTTAATTTATCAAACCAAAATGACGTGTGTCTTCTAATTTTTATTATTTTGATATCATATTTTTTGTGAGTACTCTTTTTTTTATAGATAGGATAATCATGAATCTAATAAAAAATTACTATCAATAAAAAAAATGAAAAGACAAAAAATGCTCATTCTTTTTTCTTTTTTTTTTATCACGAGAAAAATGCTCAATCAAGAAGAAAAATCAATGATGAAAACATTAAAAAGTATATGCATATTAAATTTTTTTGAAATAGATCGTATTTAAATTTGATTTTAACAAATACATACGTCTTATGATTGTGTAGTATAACTTAAGAAGTCTTCTTTTACATGATTCAAATTTCATATTCTATGGACCATAATCCAAGTTTTTTATGCGTTTTATTCTAATAAATAACTTTAAAATTAATATATTAGTGAATCAATAATTCAAAAATAGAAAAATTCTTTAAAAATATTTTCAAAAAGCATTTAAAGAAAGCACAACTAATTGTTTAAAACACAGTTTATCTACTATTTATCGTAATTCTTGACAAAGCTAATTGTTTAAGTTTATATCCCTTTAATATTGGAAGGCTCTTTTCTTTTCAGTTTTTTTCTATTCATTACCAGAATTTTATATATATATATATATATATATATATATATATATTTTTTTTTTTTTTTTATTCACTACACCTCTTCTGTTTACCTAATTCCTATATTTTAACTACCATAAAAAATAAATTTTATTCGAAATTGACTCAAATCTCTCGATAAATAAACAAACAATTCTCCGAAAAATGTTCCAACTATTTTAGATTGTTATTTTATTATAGGAATGAACAAAGTGTTATGTTTAACATCACGTCTTTAACAGATATTAACATTGTCGATTAAACATATTTATTGAATATATGTATATGGATAAAACAAAGTAAATCCCTCCCGTGATATTAACAATAAATTAATTTGCAAACTACAAAAAAATATGAAAAAATAGGAAAGACAATGAAAAAATAAGGCCACTTACATTGAGAGATTTATTTATTTTTTTCTTTTTCTTTTTCAATAATAAACGAGATAAATTTGCAATAAAATTTTGAAACAATAGCACTACTTTCATTAAATTAAAAGATTCATATCTACCTATATTAATTGATACGATATAGAACAAAGCTTTTCATATGAAGTTAAATAATTTTTCTTCTTAACATACCTATTTTTTTGTGTTTGGATTTAAAACTTCACGAATCTAAATCCTAAAAAAACTAACAATATATATAAAAAAATCAAACGAAGAATGGGGAAAAACAAGAAAAATACATAATCAGTAAATTGATAATATATAATAACACCAAGTTATATGTAAATCTATGAAAACTTCTTAATTTCTTTAACTAACACATACCTTTTGTTAATGTTCAGCCGAATTCGAGCTTCATTTTTTATGCAATCAAAATCTCACACGAATTCTACCGAAATATAGTTGAAGTTTTTTTGCGGCTGACATGAAAAAGAGATAAGTTTTGAGAAATCCAGAGACTTATATAGAACAAAAGGTTAACCTAGTTATGTCAAAACGACATCATATTGGATACTTTGCATTATAACAAAATTTATAATTTAAGTTAATTAAAAAAAAAAAAATGCATTGACTTGAAAAATTGATCTCACCTTTTGTTCTTCAAGATAAAAATTTTAAAAAAATCTGAATAAAAAAGAAAATAAAACTTGAATTCCTTTTTCTTGATATTCCTTTTATAGTCACTAAAAAAATAAAACTAACTTTCATTTTCTTAGACATTCATTTTGTAGTCACTAGTGATTTAAAGTATATGAGAAGTGTAACTAATGGCACATGACAATACTGGATCCAAAAACATCAAATCGGTTGTTCAAATAAGTTTGGTGTATATATATGTGATACTATAATTCATTTATTGTTGTAGAAACGTGAAGAGGATAAGATGGGTTTAATGGGATCTTCTTTCATATGTATTGAGTGTGTATGTGATATTATGCTTCCTTTGTTATTGTACAAACGTGAATAGGATAAGATGGGTTTAATGGGATCTTCTCGCGAGGCATTGTGAAACACCCCAAACTAATTTTCATTTAGTATTTTACTTATTATGATTAGGTTGTTCCGTTTTAACTTAGCATATTCTAAGGTTCAAAATTCTTAGATCGATTCATGCTTCAACAGATAACTTGAATTAATTAAACATGCGATTCCGATTACAATGAGAGTTTGCTAATAAGCTAGTACATCATAATCAAATCATTTACCCAAATTTAAACTTAAGACCATCATCATCCCTTCTCGTCTGCCTTGTCTCGCGATCCTAACCACTTTGGTTCTTATCCTTTCATTTGTTACAATCAAAGAGAGTGTAAGCAAAACAAGTTGCTTAATAAGTGCGCTTAAGTCGCTCACCGAACTATATCATAAATCGTAACCAAGCCATCGATTCAATCAACAGTTCACAAGACATAACTCGGCATGCCTGATCATCCAGGTTACTCTGGATCGATCATCAAGCTGAAATGCAGAGAAATGAATATAGAGTCAAGGAATCTAATTAAGAAAATCTAAGCAAGAAAAATGATCTTGACAGAGACTCGGGGTAGAACACTCACCTTGGAGATTCAAAAACAGTTGGATCGGTTTTAGACACCTCTTGATGCAGAATCACTCGATTGAATCACACAGTACGGTCGCGTTGATCAATCTGGTCACGATAAGTCTTCGCACATAAGTTTCCTTAACTTCTTCGTGAAATCGCTCTGTATTTTCTCTCTGAGTTCTTTTTCGTGAGAAAGATGATGAATGAAAGAGAAATCGAGTTTTTCCTTCATTAATTCGGCAGTTAGGCAGAATATTCGGAATACTCGCCCAGAAACCGCCCCCACGATCTGCTCACACGTGTGCACGCACCCACTAACCACTTCTCACATGTTTTCTCATGCGCCAAGCCAAATAACTGTTCTCACTCAAATTTGAACACGTGGTAATTAAACAATGCGGAATAATTCAACTAACTGGATATATCGGCTTAACCGTCTTGTCCGAATCTGACAAGAGCTGTCTGAATCCAACCGTCTTGTCCGAATCCAATAAGACATGTCTGGAAATCCCGCTTGGTCGAGATAACCGTCTAGCTGGCCCGAATTATTTGGACTCATCGGTTCAGTTTCAGAATCACCCAAATAGACTGGATTCCCCGATGGACTGATGAACTCTTGGCCTGATCGGTTTAGTCTCTCGATCATTCTATCGATTTAGCTAAGTTCCTCGAACATTCTTATTTCCATAACCGGATCCCATCGGTTGGATCTGGTTAAGCTGCCATGACCATTTTACCATCATGATCCGGATGAGTAACCTAGCCGGAGGCCCGTCCCGGTCTAGTTCCTCGACCGCCTAGTCGGTCAAGGACACCCATCTCCCCCCCCCCCCCCCATATATCTTTAACGCCAATTTTGGATAAGACAACATAATAAAATGGTATGTATGTAGAGTCACCACTCTAATTCCAAATTAATGATTAAAAATAAATAATCCATAATCGGAGTGTTACAATTCTCCCCCACTTATGATTAGATTTGTCCTTGAATCTTTGCCCTTCCTTGGCTTATTCTTCCTATACGTTTGATATGATCATGAACGGAAATGGAGCTGAAGCAGCAGAGGAAGTAGTCCAGAAGAAACTTGGAAAGAGAACGATGCTGAAGCAGCTCAGAAAGCAGTTCAGGAAGAGGAAAAACAGCACGAATTAGAAGACTTACAAGTTCCCCATGGTCCCATGACTCGATCCAAGCAAGCTATATTCAAGTAGGCTTTACACAATCTCTTACACTCCATCAAGGCTAAACTTAGGTGGGGTTATTGGAACAAAGATTTGGAATTATTTTAAATCGCAGAGATTTTAAGGGATTTTGTCAAATACAATCAAATGAGGTGGTATTTGAAATCTCTTATTTTTAACTATCAATTCTCTTAAAAATAATCTCAAATCCTTTTTGATATAATTAATTAATGAAATCTCAGTTATCCAATAACCTAGGATTTGAAGGGGTTTGTATAAATCTCATTACAATAACCTAGGATTTGGAAGAGGTTTTACAAATGTCAAGTCCAATAACCAGAGATTTGGAAAAAACTTGAAATCCTCTCAAATACCAGATCCAATACCATCCCCTTAGTGTGCTAATACAACTACTTTGGTTGTAATTCAAGCCACTTAGGCATCATCAAAAGAGGTGTTGTGACTTGCACTCTTTTTCCCTCCTCTTGGTTTTGTCCCAATGAATTTTCCAATAGAGGTTTTTAATGAGGCAAGGCCACAACACTTATACACAAGGCCTCTTGATGAATTCAGCCCACTTCTACTCTCATTTTTTAAGTCAAAGAAAGGAGGAGCCTATTTTCATAATTCAAACTTTGCTTTAATATTTAGTCTTTGGTCAATTACTTTTATTAGTTGTCTTTGTAATTCCCTATGTGTTCTAGACTTTATTTGTTCGAACCCATGGTCTCTTTTATGGATCATCAAACTTTTCTTTTATCAAAACTCTTCTTTGAAACCGTTCGATCACAAGCTTGATTAGTGTACTAGGATCTTTCATCCTTGCATTACAAGCACTTCAATATTCAAGAGGAATTCCACAACCTCTTTGAAGTATCATTCATTCCAGATCCAATTCATCTCACATTCTCAATCATCCATGATCCTTCCCAAAGTTGATTAGACAAAGGAAACTATCACAAAATCCATGCAGAAGCATTCATCGAAAAGTACTAAGCCAAAACTTAGTATTTGCATCATCATCTTTTGTCTTTTGACATTAGATTCTTCTAATCATTCGCATCATAACCCACGAAATCCATCAAGGGACAAATTGTCTTACCTAGGATCACATCAACGTTTGCTTGAGTTGCTTCTCAAACCACTTAGAAAATTTATCCTTCATCATTGTTTCAGGTTCCTGCTAGGGTAGGCAACAAAAGACATGACGCTGAATGAGGTGGAACTCCTCATACTCTCGAGCCTACATGAATCTTGCACTTGAAACGAAGAACTGATGTATCATGGATTTTACCGGTTTTCTACCATGATATAGTAGGTTTTATGGAGTCTTTGTAGCATGTTTTGAGCATTTATGCAGGATTTACTAGCAAAAGACATTTTGGAGCAAAAAAGAGCTAAAAATAAGGTTTTATGGAAGTTTCCACGTGATTTGAGAAGACTTAGAAGATTTGGAGCCAAAAGGAAGAAATGTTGTTGCGAGCCCCGAGTCGACCGACTGGAGAAGATGGAGTCGATCGACTGTGACGCCGACTTAATTTAGAAGATTTTCTTATCGGGCCTTTTGCGGAACCCTAAACCCTAAGACTCATTCACGACCTATATAAGCACCTCTTAAGAGAAGAGAACAAAAGACAGCAACCCTGCACAAGAACTCAGAGCAATTCAAGTTTTTCTTTGCTTTTTGTTTCCATTGTTTTTAGCTTTTAGATATTGTTCTTAGCATTTTTATAGACTCTAAAGGAGATTAGAGAGTGTTCTTTCTCAATTGAGTTTTGTGAACCTCTGATCTTCTATTGTCTAATTCGTTTTGCATGCACTTCATTTATAAAAAGATGATTTGTTTTACTAAAACCATGTCTGAGTAGTTTATTCATTAGATCTAGGGTTTTCAAAGGGTTTACAAGGATCATTCTAAACGGTTTTGATTTGTGGAATAAGCCACGTGATTTTTCACTACAAACAGTGTTTTACATTTAGAGGTGACGTAATTAACCACTTTTAGATTATCAAGGTCGATCTTTCTACCGGAGACGGAGATAGAGACGCCGGAAGAGTCTGTAGTGAGCAAGGTGCGTTCTAAGTCAAATGAACGTTTGATTAGACACCTTGTGAACAGATCTAACTCGTTCGCACTAAAGCTTATTTATTTTCAGCGACAATCCAAAGAGATTTGAGATTTAGGGATTTAAATAAAGGCTATTTTCTAGTACACCAATAAGATCTAGTAGTTCAAAGTGTTTAGAGTTCTAGAAGTCACCAATAACCGTGATCCCAAGTTTTCCCAACTGATTTCCCTTAGATCTAATGTCCTTTTAAAATTTGCAACACATCACAAGTCATTAGCATATTAGAATTATCGTAGTTCGGTTACTTTTGCATTTGAATCCAAACTAGCCATAGCTCTCTGTAGGATCGATAACCTAAATACTACAACTGTACACTGTGCACTTACAGTTAATTTTGGGTGAATAACTTTGCACCATCAAAAACCGATCTCATAGGTAGAAGTGATAAAATCCAACACTTGTTGCAAAAATTTGGGACTAAGCTAAGAAAAACAGATTCCAGAGTCTGCAAGATCATGCATGAGCAGCTAAAGAAGTTGAAAGTAAAGACCACCATCGATGAAGAAGGTGATGTAAGTACAACAAAAACCCTCTCAATCTATCATGAGTCTTATTGACAATCATTGTGACAAGTTCGACTGTCTCAGAGAAATCACAGAAAACGCTAAGATTCCTAAGATCCATAGCAATGTAAGAAGGCTCCCACTCATTGAGATGATCCATTTTGAGAATAATTGAGAACTCTCAAGGGAAAAACCAAGCGAGAAGACAAACTTGTTAAGGAGGACGCGAAAAAGAACTTTCAAATTCAATATCTTGGAGATTTAGCTCAAACCAAATCCTTAGATTCTTTAACTGGGGAAACACAACAAATGATATGAGGAGTTAACTGTTGGTGCTAAAATTCAGACCAATGCGAAGAAAGAAAAAATGCTTAAAAAAATGCCCATCCAATTGAAAGAGAAATTCGGCAAAGTCAGACCAAAATACAAAAATAGCTCAAAGCTCACAAAATTCTATATCATGAAGTCACAAACACCCGAAGTCAAGAACAGATCACAAGAATATTAACAGATAGTCATAACCATTCGAATTGACCAAAGTAATTGGGGGAGGGGGGAGTAAAGACATGGAATATGCTATATAAAATGACGGAGATGAGAAGCAGAATGACAATTCTTTTCCACTCTTGACACACTCACACATTTGAAACTTTATTGTTCTCTCCAATTTGTCCAAGAACTCAAATACAAATTGTATTCTTGTATTTGTAAACTCATCCTTAATAGAACTCTATTTCGACTCAATACTTAAACTCATTTTCTGCATGTTCGAACTCAATTCATCACACATTCCTTGAGCTAATTGGATTCACTTCTCACTTAGTACTCAGTTATTTGCTACATAAAGTTAACACTATTTCTAAACCACTTAAGCCAACAACAAACCCTACGTGTAATTCTACCATCTACGATGTACCATGTTCTTAAAAGTTAAAACACGTCGATTAACTATTTAGCTAGATGTGTTAGATCACGTGCTATATCTTCCTTATATAGGCTCCTTAGTATTAGAGAGTGGCTTTGTTTGTTGTTACCAATGTCAGTCTAAGTACAAATGCTGCCTAAAACAATTTTTAAAAATAATGCTTCCATGAGACTCGAATCTGGTTACATTTATAGTGATACCCAACCTCAATCAATTATGTTAAAGAAGATTTTCAAAATTTGATACTCTTTAATGATACTAAACTTTTGGTGCCTAAAATGAATTTTTTGGACCTCTACTCAGGACCGGTCCTAGTGGTTACCTTCAACATTTCAGACTAATCATATTTTTTTCGTTTTTGGGTCTTCACCCATCAATTTTATTTGATATGAAAAAAAATGGAAACAAGTTTTGAGGGGGTTAACTACAAATTTTCGACATTATGCGCTTTTGCCCATCCCTAAAAGTAAAATGCTGCTAAGCTAAGATCATGACACGTCGATAGCAATTAAATTTTGACGAAACACGAAATGGAAAGCCCCGCATAGGATCACTCCCTACATGACATTACATCCACCTTCGCAGCTATCTGTCGGAAGGCTCCTAGACGGCTGGCTGTCTGTCTTCCAAGTCAATATTTACAATTTTTTTGTGTTCTTTTCCGTTCCTACTGTTTAGCTACCCTCCCCTGTCTCTAGTTGCGACTTGCGATCCTGATCCTTATTCCGATTCAGTTCTTCGGAAGATCAAATTGCTATGCAATCCGGTGAGTTTCTGTGCTCAAAGCTCCGTTTGATTGTTTCTCTTTGCCACTCATCATCTAGGGGTTTTCTCAATCTCCCTATAAAATCACCATCTACTTATAGCTTTTGTTAGTAATCTCAGAATACGAGGTTAGTACTCTATACCAAGAAGCTCAGACCCGTTGGTTGAAACCCCCCGAAGTGTTTTTCATACTTCAGAATCATGAAAGATATCAGCTAACTCATAAGGCCCCTCAAAAGCCTACAAGTAAGCTTGACTTGCTGTGTTTACTTCTTGATTCACAAGTACAAGGTTGATGAACTATCGCAACTCCTGTCTCAGGTGGATCTTTGTTTCTTTTCAATAAAAGGGTTCTTAAGTTCTTCCGTAAAGATGGTCATCAATGGCGGAGAAAGAAGGATGGGAGAGCTATTGCAGAAGCACACGAACGACTAAAGGTATTTAAGAACTCCCATGTCAAGAAAGCTTTCTTCTTCTTCTTTTTTATCCTCTTCGCTCTAACATGTTAATTTGCTAGAACTCTAGTTTAGGGCTTTGTCGTGTCAGCTGAAGGATATGTGTAGAATTACTTTTCTTTGTGAGCTTTCCTGAAAGTAGAGGAATCCGAGCTATTGTGTTTTGCAACTTTATCTTCTTAAGACTTTGTGAACAGGTGGGTAATGTGGAGGCCTTGAATTGCTACTACGCACACGGAGAGCATGACCCCAATTTTCGGAGGCGTATCTACTGGATGCTAGATCCGTGAGTGATGTACTCATACCCTTTCCTTTGATGTGTCTACAAGTACTCTTGTTTTCTCAAACAAAAGGCTTTCTTATTGCTCCTTATATCAGGGCGTACGAGCATATTGTCCTTGTCCATTACAGGGATGTAACCGAGGGAGAAGAGGTGACTTCTCTCATAACCGATATTTTTATACTAATGCGCAACTTTCAGTTTCTTTGTATGACCTCATGGCTTTGGAATTTTTAGGGAAAACAAACTAGTGGACAAGTTTTGCAGTTTTCATCAATTGGTTCGACCCTCTTTTCAAGTACAAGCTCCATTGGCACTAATAATGGAAGCTATAATCACTGCGTTGGTGATTCTACTACTGAGATACATCAGCATTCAAATAGTTCGCCAGTCACTGCAGAGGTTAACTCTGACATTGTGTTTAAGAATGGCGGAGTTGAGACTCCAGGATGCAGTACAAGTTCTTCTGACTTTGGGCAAGCTCTGAAGAGGCTTAAGGAACAACTGAGTATTGGAGATGATAGCGTCAATACTGTAGATCCACTCTGCAACCAAAAGGAAAGCTTTGATAGTCTCCAATATTTAGAATGTAATATTGACATTGATGACCTTGCTCTGCCAGCAACTGTACATCACAGACCAGAGAATAACAAACTAGAGAGATGTTACGGAGGGTATGCTGGAACGCATGACCATTCTAACAGTCTCATGCTTGTAAAGAATGATTCAGGTACGCCAAAGTTATACAGCACTGGCTTACGGTACTCGTGCTATTTTCATGCTTTCTTCCTTGTTTGTCTCTGTATGTGGATTTAAAGAAGGTTATTTAGTTATCAGGAAAAGTAACAAGCATTCTTCTTATAGGTGGTAAAGCAGGCCGTGCAGGTCAAGAGTCTGAATCTTGGGAAGATGTGCTGGAGGCATGTGAGGCTTCTATAGCTCTTAACTCTGAGGTGACTTAGATAAACCTTCATACAGAGAAACACGTCGAATGAACCAGAGGTGTTATGACTTTCTAATCTAGGAATATCTTACTTTTGTTGAAAGCAGGGAAGAATACCAAATTCTTCAGAAGGGTTGCTTTCTGGATTACAGGAAGATTCCAACTTGAGTTTCAGCAGCCAGATTTACCAGTGTATGGTTCTGCATTGTTAGAAAATTTCCTTAAGGCTCAGACCTTGCTCAGTTCTGATAGTGGTCTTAAATTTCAGCTATTTTGCCTCAAGAACCTGGTTCTTCCAAAGTTTCTCCTTGTTATTCTGCATTGGGAGCTCAGGAAAATAATGCCGAGTACTACAGCATGATCGATGACCAGGGAAAAATTGGGATGCCTCTCGAGGATGAAATGAGAGTAACAGTGGAACATGTGCAGAAGTTTACTATCCAGGACATATCACCAGAGTGGGGTTACGCAAATGAAACTACAAAGGTCCTTAATATTTTACTGAGTTTCTGATCTTTGTAGGCGGGTGCCATAAACGCCGTTTTGAAATTTCATTTTGACAATGCAGGTGATAATCGTTGGGTCATTTCTCTGTGATCCAACAGGATCCACATGGTCTTGCATGTTTGGGAGTGCTAAAGTTCCGTTTGAGATCATTACGGAAGGTGTTATTCGGTGCAACGCCCCTCCATGCGGCCCTGGAAAAGTTAATTTGTGCATTACTTCTGGAGATGGACTCTCTTGTAGCCAAATAAGGGAGTTTGAGTATCGAGATAAGCCTAGCACATGTTGCCCCAGCTGCATTTCCACAAGTCCAGCTAGGCTTTTGTTACTTGTAAAGTTTGTACAAAAACTTATGTCGGACCCACTGTCAGACAGAAAAGAGCCGGGGAGTGATTATCTGTTGAAGAAACTGAAAGCTGATGATGATGAATGGAACCGTGTCATAGAAGCGATCCTAGATGGCAATGCGACATCATCAACAACAGTTGATTGGCTTCTACAGGAACTGCTTAAAGACAAGCTGGATTCATGGCTGTCTTCAAGATCTCAAAATGAAGATGAAGAATCTTGTTCTTTGTCAAAGCAAGAACAAGGTATTATTCATATGGTTGCAGGCCTTGGCTTCGAGTGGGCACTCTATCCAATCCTTGCTCATGGAGTCAGTGTCGATTTTCGTGATATTAACGGATGGAGCGCTCTGCATTGGGCTGCACGCTTTGGGAGGTGAGCAGCCATAATCAACACTTTTAACTCTTTTGATTCAAGTACAAAAGAGTTTAATGCCATCTTTTCTACCCGATAGCTTGAGATGAATCCAATAACTGATACTATTTTGTTTGCTGCATCAGTGAAAAAATTGTGGCTGCCCTTATAGCTACAGGGGCATCAGCTGGTGCAGTGACTGATCCCACTGCGCAAGACCCATTTGGTAAAACTGCAGCTTCAGTAGCCGCCTCTAATGGCCACAAGGGTCTAGCAGGTTACCTATCAGAGGTGGCGTTAACAAACCATCTCTCATCACTCACACTCGAAGAAACCGAAATTTCTAGAGACTCTGCTCAAGTGCAAGCAGAGATAACTGTGAACTCCATCTCAGAACCTGGTAACGAGGATCAAATTTCACTGAAAGACACACTGGCTGCAGTGAGAAATGCTGCTCAAGCAGCTGCAAGAATCCAGGCAGCTTTTCGTGCACATTCGTTCAGAAAGCGGAAACAGAGAGAAGCAGCTATGGCTGCTTGCTTGCAAGAATATGGAATCTACTGTGCAGATATCGAAGGGATCTCGGCCATGTCAAAGCTAACATTTGGAAATGTTCGGAACTATCACTCAGCAGCTGTATCAATTCAGAAGAAGTATCGTGGCTGGAAAGGTCGAAAAGAATTTCTCGAGCTTCGTCAGAAAGTTGTCAAGATACAGGTATCTAACAGGTTTAGTAATAGCTGTTCCACAGGAGCCTTTGGCGTCTCATGTTGTGTTCTGTTTGTGGCAGGCTCATGTGCGAGGTTTTCAAATAAGAAAGCATTACAAGGTTATCTGCTGGGCAGTAGGGTTTTTGGATAGGGTTGTACTCAGGTGGAGAAGAAAAGGGGCTGGGCTAAGAGGTTTCAGACAAGACGTAGAAACTACAGAGGACAGTGAAGACGACGACATTCTCAAGGTGTTTCGCAAGCAGAAAGTGGATGGGGCAGTGAACGAGGCTTTCTCTCGTGTTCTATCAATGGCCAATTCTCCAGAAGCTCGCCAGCAATACCACCGCGTCCTCAAGAGATACTGTCAGACAAAGGTGAGTATGGACTAAGTATGGATCATATATTCTGAGAAAATGAAACTCAAAGAACCTCCCAAGTAGTTTTAAAGGATCATGGTGGACTCCTTTTAAAGTTTTTCTTGAATGAGTCTTTTGCAGGCTGAGCTTGGAAAAACAGAGACGTTAGGATCAGGTGATGACGAGGAGGATACGTTGTTCGATATAGCTGATATGGAAAATGACGATTTGTTTTCGTTGCCTTAAGACCAAAGTCAAGTAACAATAGTTGTATGGATTTGGAAGTGTATAAGTTTGTAGATTTAGAGGTTTAATAATTAATAGTCTGTATATCTTTGATGTAATATATTTTCTTGTGACTACATTATGACTAAAAAAAATCTCTTTTATCACTACTTAGACCTGGGCATATGAGTATTTAGTTCGGTTCCGATTCTTCGGTTCCTAAGTTTAATATCCAATGGTTATTTTTATTTTTTCAGTTCGGTTTTCGTCGGTTCCGATTTGACTTGGATAGGAGATTGAAGAATTTGTAAATAACCGGAAAAATTTGGTTCATGTCGGTTTCGGTTATTTAGTAACTCAATTAACAAATTTTATTTGAAATCTACACGAAACTATATAAAAGAACCGAAATACCAATATATTATCTAAATCAACTTTCAAATTTTAAACAAAACAACTTCAAAGACAAAAACCAAACATAAAACATATAAAAGAAGTTCAACAATACTTCTTTTGACTTATCTGAAACATTAGAAACTTAACCAAAATTTTAAAAAAAGAATTCTGGATATAAACTTAAGAAGTTATTCTCTTCCGTAGACTTAGTAAAAACTAAAAACCTGCAACTTGCATTAACAAAAGAGAAAGACTTTAGAAAATATAACAAAACAAACAATTGAAAATCTAACAAAAGAGGAATACACTACTTACCATACTTATGTATTCTTGATCTCCAACCCTAATCTTGCAACCCTAGATCTCCAAACTCTGCAGTTATATGATATAACAAATCATAACTTTTTAAGTGACAAACAAGAAATGAAAATAGTCAAATAGATTAAGAATTACCTCTCTCAAACTCATCCTAGTCTTTTACGTCATCAAGCAGCTGTTCAATGGTGATGGATTCTCTATTAGTCATGCGGATCTCACTCTTCAACCATTGCTCTGTACACATCAACACCTCAATAGTGTAATGTGTGAGACAGCTCCTGTATGGATCAAGGACGCATATTCAGAAGCAACACTAGAAATCTGCATGGCTAGTATGTCTTTAGCCACTTGTGAAAGGACTGGGAACTTAATGCTATTAGCCTTCCACCACAAGAGAACATCATACTCAGAACCTGCAAATATTTGTGGATTCTCCACATTCTCCGCTAAGTACAACTCTAACTCAGTAGCTTGCTGCTGAAATCAATTTCCTTGCTGGAGCTCATTGTACCTTGCAGCTAGTCTTCGAAAGCCACCACGAGTAGATAGTTCTTCCCTCCTTGTAGTTTGAGTTCTTGGCTGAGAAGATGACATAGAACCCGCTTCTTGTGACTGAGACGATGTAGATGATACAGCAGCTGTAGATGTAGCCTTAGACTTCTTGTGAGCAGCATCATATTCTTCAAATAGCCTCTTGAGAATGTCCATTGTTGACTTGTACAGATGAGTCGCCTTCGTGCTACCTTTCCCATATAGCTCATCAAAAGAATTATGAGCAAACTTTGTTTTGTTTCTTGGATCAAACACAGTCGCCACTATCAACAACCTATTCATTTATGTTTCTTCTCCAAATGGATCCCAATACTTTCCCAGATTCTTAATCATCGCCTCTACTTTCTTCTTCAATGCATCATCAGTGTCTTTTCTTAACTCATTGAGATGTTCCTCGATGCTAACTGTCTCATTGTAGGCTTTGTAAGAGCAAGCTGAATTAGTAGCAGAAAGCACGAGAGTGGATTCATAGAAATTGCCGAGAAAGTTCAGTAACCTGTCACAATTTTTCCAATGTTTTTTTGCTTGGTGGTCTAGCCCTCTTCTTCCCTTAATCTTTTTCCTTGAAATACTCATTACAAGGCATGTCTTGTTCCCCTATCTTCTCAAAAGCAGGACGGAAATCCAAGGTTCTACTCAGCATCAGATAAGTTGAATTCCACCTTGTTTTGCAATCCAAAGGAAGACTTCCTCTAGTCATATTCTTTCATGTGTTTACTCAAGCTGGAAAGACTTCAACCTAGACGTAGAATACCTCACATACTGTATCCCGTTACGAATAGCACAAACACTAGCATTGATCTCAGTCAAACCATCCTTGAAAATCAGATTCAAAATGTAAGTGGCACATCTAAGATGAAGAAACTCACCATTGAGCACGAAAGCACCTTCTCCAACTAAGTTGAACTCTTCCTTGAAATACCTCATTGCACAGCTGTTGGCTGTTGCATTGTAAACTGTAACGGTGAACACTCTCTTGATGTCCCATTCCTCCAAACACTCCTGAAGAACAGTCGATATGGTGAGCTCCTTGTGATCACTAACATTCTTGAATCCAATAGTTTGCTTCCTCAACTGCCAATTGACATCAACGAAAAGAGCTGTTATGACCATATAGCTCGCTCCAGTTGTAGGAGCTACCCAAATGTCAGTGGTTAGTGAGATTCTATGATTAAACCCACCAAGAATCTTCTTCATCATTGCTTTCCTTTGCACAAACATATGTACGATGTCCCTCGTAGTTGTTCTCCGAGAGTGAGGCTTGTAAAGCTTCATCTTGTAGCAAAAATGTATGAATGCTAAGCTCTCAATGAAAGAAAAAAGGAAGCTCCCCTAGAACCAGCATTTCTTGCATGCTTCTCTGAACACAGCTTCAGAGATTTTTCCTAACTGTAAACCATCATCGTCTGGATTGATTACCTTCTGAACCTTTTTCTGAGCTGCCAACCATGCTTGATGTTGCTTGCAAGTTTCCATATGCTTCTTGAGGTTAGAGGTGCCTGATGTTGTTGCACACGCCATACGCCTCCCACAATAATGACAATTGCACTTGTTCTTGTTTTCTTTTGTCCTGGTAAAGTGGTCACAGACCTTCGATCTTGTTTTCTTCACAGTAACCTTCCTCATAGCAGTGCCACGCTTCCTTTTCCCTTTACCAGAAGTTGGAGCAGCAACAAGAGTCTCCACTTCCTCTTCACTCTCTTCCATGATATCCTCAACATCTATATCTTCTTCCACTTCCATGTGTTCTGGAACTTCTGGTTCTTGAGAAGACGCCATCTACAGGAAAAAAGAACAACTCAATATAAGATAGAGATGAGAGAAGAAATATGATGCAAACTAAGACAATGTAAAAAACTAAGCCTCAGACAATGTCTATCTCTATCGTAGTCTCATGAGACTCACATTTTATCTCATTCAATCCAAAAATCACAACAAACAACCCTAACGAGACAAGAACACGAAATTAAGTGTATTTGAGAGGTTTAGAATCTTTTGATTACATGTATAGGCTTCAAAATTATGCATATAATAGGATTATTTAAAGAAAATAATGTATGTATGTATTCTAAATCACAGAAAATTAAAAATCTTGGACCGATTTAATTTATGAACAAAAAACCCTAACTTTCTTCGATCAATTTCATTAATTGATGAACAAAATTGAAGACTAAATTAAAGGAATTGAGCTATACGACATCTATGGAGATGAAACCTTAAAGCCCTAAATCAATTTCAAGCTTACAAAAACAGAAATTGACAAACGATGGAGATGTAGTGAAGAATATTACCTCTGAACTGATCCTTGATGCAGTGGATGATGCAATTATTGGAGAAGAAGTGATGATGAACATTCCCATTTCCAGATTTGCAGTCTTTGATTTATACTACTACAAACTACAAAAGATAACACGAGATTAATGGCTGGAGCTTCCTCGAGAATAGGCTTTCGCATGTGGAGAGGGAGAGTAAACATTATCGAGAACTAGAAAAGTCTCAAAAGATGAATGGATTATCGAGGCAGGCACCGCAAAAAAATTAATGACTCACTAAAGTAAACCTAATTAGCCGCTAATCTACCTAACACCCTAATTAATTTTGGTATTTCGGTTCCACTATTCGGTTATTGGTTAGAACCGAAACTGAACTGATATCCATGAATCCAGGGTTTACTATCCACTGGTTATTTTGCATATATCCGAAACCGAAAAATTCGGTTATTTTGGCTCAGTTCCGATTCGGTTCTTCGGTTCCGATTAATATCCCCATCCCTATCACTACTTTTGATGTTAACATAAGAGTTTATGCCGTTGTGGGATTAGCATGTTTCAATTAGTAAACGTGAATAAGAGTAGACAGTTTTTTATTAGTGCACTCATGTAGAATGAGAACTCTCATCCTATGACTGATACGCACGTTCTTTCTTGTTAGTCTTTTGATTGAATCCAAAGTATTCCACATTTTGTCTTTTAATACTCCTCTATCCTGTAAGTTTGCATCAATTTGATTTTAATATTATTAATTTGATGGAAGTCTAAGAGGGGAGTTATACGCTGCGTGTAGCTGTTGTTGAAGCCCTTCAGTTTTGAGAATTTCTATTCTCCCTTCTTTTCCACTTTGACAAAGCATCCGTACGGTGAACAATGGCCTGATTAATAGAATCTGGTGGAAGATCTTGGCACTTAGACTCCCAAGTAGAAGCTATAAGTTTTTTTTTTGTTTTTCTTTTACGTCTGAGAATTATATTAATGAAGAATAGAGAACGATATAACATCTATTACAAAATCCAATGCATAATTTTCAATATTTAACCTGTCTAAACCTTGATTAGGTCTGAACATTGGGATATTCGATTCGATTTCTGGTAGGAACTGTTTGGTTCCGATTTTTTGGTTTCTAAGATTTATTATCCAATGAGTATTTTACAAATTTTGGTCTGGTTTTGGTTCGGTTCAGATTCCACAATTTTAGAACCAGAAAATACTCGAAATATTCAGTTCTCAAACGGTTCCAGGTATTTCGAGTGTTTTAATATCCGAAATAGCAATATTTTACCTGAAATTTTAAAAATGATCCGAAATGTTTTTTATTGTTTATTGATTTCAAAATAATTATAAGCCAATAAAACTAACTAATGTAATATTTAAAAATAAAAAAAAATAAAAACTTGACGAAGTTAAACCGGTGGATTGTTATTACAGCAAAAAAATGTGCATGATTCATATATATTACTACAACCGCTAAAAAAAGATGATGGGGAAATGTCCCACATCGATTATATTAAATGAGTGCAGTAAAGTAATCCTTTATTATGTAAAGCATTTATTTATTTATTTTTATTTTTATTTTTTTCAACACCAAAGAAACTTCAAAAACTAGTTAGATCGGTGAGAAAAGATTTGCATCCATGCTAAACCAAACCGGTCTTACATAGCTAACGTGGGAAAAAAGTAATCCTCGTACTCTTGCCCCTTATGCAAGGGCATCGGCACGGACATTCAAAGACCTAGGTATAAACCCTAAGGAGAAATCTGAAAACTTTGCCCTAAGAGTGAAGAAGTACTCCAAATCCGCATAGAAAGCAGGTGATGTATCATGGATTTTACCGGTTTTCTACCATGATATAGTAGGTTTTATGGAGTCTTTGTAGCATGTTTTGAGCATTTATGCAGGATTTACTAGCAAAATACACTTTGGAACAAAAATAGCTAGAAAGAAGGTTTTATAGAAGTTTCCACGTGAATTGAGAAGACTTAGAAGATTTGGAGCCAAAATGAAGAAATGTTGCTGCGAGGCCCGAGTCGACCGACTGGAAGAGATGCAGTCGACCGACTGTGACGCCGACTTAATTTAGAAGATTTTCTTATCGGGCCTTTCGCAGAACCCTAAACCTTAAGACTCATTCACTACCTATATAAGCACCTCTTAAGCACTAGAAGAGGCACGCACCCCAAAAGAACTCAGAGCAATACAAGTTTATTTTTGCTTTTTGTTTCCATTGTTTTTAGCTTTTAGATATTGTTCTTATCATTGTTCTAGACTTTGAAGAAGGTTAGAGAAGTGTTCTTTCTCATTAGAGCTTCGTGAACCTCTTATATTCTGTTATCTAATTCGTTTTATATGCACTTCATTCATAAAAAGATGATTTGTTTTACTAAAACCATGTCTGAGTAGTTTATTCATGAGATGTAGGATTTTCAAAGGGTTTACAAGGGATCATTCTAAACGGTTTTGATTTGTGGAATATGCCACGTGATTCTTCACTACAAACAGTGTTTCATATTTAGAGGTGACGTAATTAACCACTTTTAGATTATCAAGGTCGATCTTTCTGCCGGAGACGAAGATAGAGACGCCGGAAGAGTCTGTAGTGAACAAGGTGCGTTCTAAGTCAAACGAGAGTTTGTTTAGACACCTTGTGACAGATCTAACTTGTTTGCACTAAAGCTTATTTGCTTCCAGCGACAATCCAAAGAGATTTGAGATTTAGGGATTTAAATAAAGGCTATTTTCTAGTACACCAATAAGATCTAGTAGTTCAAAGTGTTTAGAGTTCTAGAAGTCACCAATAACCGTGATCCCAAGTTTTCCCAACTGATTTCCCTTAGATCTAATGTCCTTTTAAAATTTGCAACACATCACAAGTCATTAGCATATTAGAATTATCGTAGTTCGGTTACTTTTGCATTTGAATCCAAACTAGCCATAGCTCTCTGTGGGATCGATAACCTAAATACTACAACTGTACACTGTGCACTTACAGTTAATTTTGGGTGAATAATTCACGCATCAGCAGACCAATCCAGATGGTTTTCCGTCATCGTAATGAAGGTCAAACAGTCTGTCTCTATCCTGACCGAAAGAAAATGCCTCTCAAGAAGACAAGACATAGCCCAAAGAAGGCCATCTAATTCTGTGTGAAGAGCAGAGAGGCTTCATCGAGATCCTTGCATTCCCATAAGGAAGCGGTCACCAGAATCTCGAAGGCACCATCCCAATCCAGTGACTGGACCAATTTCATGCCAAGAGGCCTCTATCTGGCATGAAAGGGACTGAGGTGATACACGATTCGCATCTAAGGCTTCTTCTTCCGTATTTTCCCCATCTTCGTCTTGTTCGCCTTTCTGATAAGCCAATCTCCAGCTTTCTGCCTCTAGAACTGCTATTTGAAGAGTATCCATTGGTGAAACATTCTTACCATTGAAGACTTTGTCATTTCTCGCTTTCCAAATGTACCACATGATCCAAGGGAAAAGATCCCGTTCTGTCTCTGATAAACCCGAATTTTTGGTCCTCCAAAAGAGGTGATTCATATTTCGGTATAAGGAAGTACTCGGGAGGAAACCCGGAAGTGTGGGCAAAGGAGACAATACCCTGACTTGAAGAGCAGGGGGCACTCAAAAATGAGGTGGTTAATCGATTCTTCGGCCCCACCACATCTTGGACAACTGCTATCCGTGCCTAAATATACACAAGGTTCTGACATGTAGCAACACAACCCGATAATGTCTGCCACATAAAGTGTTTTAACTTCTTTGATGTCTTTACCTTCCAGACTTGGCTTTTTAATGCGGTTATACTAGGCTCCAAAATCGGTTTTGGCCCTGGACTAACTCCCATCTTACTCGCTATCTCATATCCTGATTTAACTGTGTAAATCCCGGATTTTGTATATGACCAAGCATATCCATCCATAGAAAATTGTCTACTCGGTCTCATCCCAAGGATAAGCCGGACGTCCTCTGGGTGAAAAAGATCTCATTGTTTCGTCTCATCCCATCCACTCGTATCTTGATGGATCAGACTATGTACCAAAGTGGAAGGATCTCGTTCCTGGAATCGGATAGCGGGTCTCGCCAGTCGGGCCAGAACGTCTGGGATCCAAGGTTCATACCATACACTCGTGTTACACTCCGATCCGATAGTCTTCCTTAGCCCCTGAAAAAGAAGGGGTCTTGCCGCTAAGATGCTCCTCCACCCAAAAGACGGGGACCTGGACTCATAGACTTCGAGGGGGCTAGAATGTCCGAAGTATCGAGCTCTAAGGACTTTCACCAGAAGTGAGGATGGAAAGTGGAGAAGTCGCCATAGCTGTTTCGCTAACAAGGCTAGGTTGAAAGCATGTAGGTCCCTGAACCCCAGGCCTCCCAAATCTTGGGGAATAAAAATTTTATCCCAAGAAATCCAATGGAGACCACTACTATAAATTCTAGTACTCCACCAAAAATTGGAGATGGCACTACTAAGTTGTTGAGTGACACATAGTGGGAAGAGAAAATACGACAATGGGTATGTCGGAAGAGCTTGTGCTACTGATTTGATAAGAACCTCTTTTTCACCTTTGGAGAGCAATTTAGAAGTCCAAGTATTTGCCCGGTTACTTAGTCTTTCTTGGATGTAAGCAAACACTTTCTTCTTCGAGCCACAAATCTCTTCAGGAATCCCCAAGTACATCCCCATACCTCCTTCCTTGTTTATACCAATAGCTAATTTGATTTGCCTATTAATGTGTGGATCGACCGTTTTCCCAAACGTAATAGAGGATTTCGATCGATTCAATTCTTGTCCTGATGCCTTCCCATATATCTCAATGACGGAGAAGATCTCTGCACTTTGCAGAAGGCCGGCTTTGCAGAAAAAGAGACTGTCATCTGCAAAAAGCAAATGGGAGACTGAAGGGCTTCCCCGAGCGATCCGAATTCCGGTTAAACGTCGTTCCACCTCTGCACCATTAAGGAGGGAAACGAGCGCTTCAGTCAGGATTATGAAAAGGAAGGGGGACAACGGATCACCCTGGCGCAACCCACGAGAAGGTTTAATACACCCTTTAGCCTCACCATTAATAAGCATTCGGTAAGATACCGAGGAGATACAAAACATCATCCACCTCACCCATTTAGGATGGAATCTGAGTTTAAGCATCAAAGCCTCAAGGAAACTCCATTCCACTCGATCATAAGCTTTACTCATATCCGTTTTTATAGCCATAAACTTGGATTTACACATCGAGCTTGTGCGAAAGGCATGGAAGTTCTCTTGAGCTAGCAAAATATTATCCGTGATCAAACGACCAGCCATAAAGGCAGATTGAGTCTCCGTAATCAGCTTCGGGAGAAATCTCTTGAGTCTCTTGCAAAGAATTTTTGAGATTATCTTGTAACTAACGTTGCATAAACTAATGGGCCGAAATTCTGTCATAGCTTGAGGTCGATCGACTTTTGGGATGAGACATATGTTGGTTTGGTTAAGCCGAGGATCAAAACACTCAGTCATAAAAAATTCCTTAACCATTTTGACAATGTCTTGGCCCATGCTTGACCAGAATCTTTGGTAAAGTATACTAGTCATCCCATCCGGTCCGGGGGCTTTATCCGGGTTTATGTCAAAAACTGCTGCTTTTATCTCTTCTACCTATGGTTCTCGTACCAAAATTAGGTTGGCATCCTCAGGGACCTTCGAGGTAATAAACCGGAGTGCTTCTTCGAAATTATCGGGAACCGATGTGGTAAACAACTCCTGAAAGTATTGTGTAGCTATCCTCTCGATCCCACTTTGATTCTCCACCAGTGTACCATTAGAATCCTTTAATCCCATGATACGATTTCTCGCTCTTCGCTGTTTAGTAGTAGCAAAGAAAAATGCTGTACTAAGATCTCCCTCCTTTTGCCACTGGGCCCTACTCTTCTGTTGCCAAAAAATATCTTCTTCACGGAAAGCCGCAATCAGTTGTCTTCTTAAGCCCTCCACCTCCTCTGTTGTTGAGTTATCATCTACTTGAGATCTATCAATTTCGATCTTCAATTCCTCAATAAGAATGGCTGAGTTAGATTGATTATCTTTCTTCCAAATTGAGATTTTACTTCTACAAGAGAAAATTTTTTGGTGGAAGTCCCTAGAAGAAAGTGGATCAAATTCTCCCCATCCTGACTTAACTGCTTCTTTAAACCCAGGTTTTCCAATCCATCTCTTATTGAATTTAAAAATTTTCTTCATGGAACGAGGCCCAGATTGGATCCGTGCAAGAACGGGCCGGTGGTCTGAATCCCAAAGTTTCAGATACTCCACATTAGTGTGGGAAAAAAGATCGTGCCACTCCTCATTACCAACAGCCCTATCTAGGCGACATTTTATCTTTCCATTGCTCCGACTTCCCACCCAAGAGAGGAAACTCCCTTTAAAGGGAAATTCGATCATGCCGCAATTGTCAAGCATGGTCCAAAAGGGAATAAACGAGGCCGCGGCCCGCCTTACCCCTCTTCTTCAAAACACTAATTGGCTTTGATTATTAAACGATCATTTTTTGGTTTGGCCCAAAAAGTTTAATTTATGGCAACTAATTGGATATTATTCCACTAGTAGTATATATTTTCGGGTTATTGGTTCCGTGTTTCGGTTTCGATTCTACCCGATACTCACAATTCTTCATCACAAGAACCATAAGGTATTATGGGTGGAACCAGAACCAAACTGGTTTTTTTGGTTCTTCGATTCCAGTTTTTTTGCCCAAGCCATTGATCATAATCCACGACATTGCCACAAATCCTACCCCAAAACTTTAGCTAAATCAGGAATGGAGCAACCATCTAAGGGTCTCTTGGTTTCCTCTTTCTCTTGAACTGCAGGGGACGAAATCAAACTTTCCTTGGTCTCAATGCCGCAGTCTCGCTTAAAACAGAACCGCACACCAAACTACAAGTTAGCCGCAAAAACTGAGCTGGACATGGGGATAAGAAGTGAATAGAAGCAAGAAAGATTGACACATCCAGTCTCGAAAGTAACCGGTCGGGTGACCGTCGAACCAATTCGAGTAGCATAGAGGAGCAAAGCATGCATCCAAGCAGTCATTAGCCAAAACAAATCTAGACTATGAATCTATGCCTTTGACTGCCAACTAATTAGATCCATCTCAACTCGCTGCTTCTTAGATGGTATGATTCATAAGCTACCACTATCACTAAACTCATGCACTGAAGCTCAAACTACTAATAAACCAAACATATATCCAAAGAGATTGTCGGTTCACGCCTGAGATGATGTCGAACGGATCGGAGAAAATTGAAAACCTGGGATAGCAGAACCGTTGTCTCGCAAGAGACAAAACAAAGTTTCATCTACACGGAGAAGTGGAATTTTTGGTTAGAGTGGAGCTTCAATGTCCTTAGTCAGAGCCTCCAATTTCGCCTTTGGTACTGTCTCCGCCTCGCCGGAAGTCCTTGCCACCAAATCAAAGAAACCTCTGGAATAACCATACCCACAAGAAAGATGTTATCTCCTCTAAAGCCACTACTAAACACCATGGAGGTTACCGGAAAAGGCTCTTGATCTGGAGCTGTAAAACCCTGCTCGGACAAGACCACCGTTCAGATAGGTGCAGCTCTAATCCATTGTTGATTCTCTCCAAAATTACCAAACCAGAACTGTCGTGAGGAAAACATAGCAGTGGAGGTGATGGGAGGTGGGCTGGAAAAGCCAACAGCCCAGCGAATAAGACAAAACTGCAAGGTCGGTTCACCGAGATCCAAGGAAGCACCGCGGAGGAGAGAAGGGGAGATTCGCTTCACCGGAAGCTAGGCGGCGAAAAACCTGATCGACTCGTACCAGTGGAAGAGCTCCACCATAGAACTCCATGTCTCTCCTCCACCACGCACCACTACTTGCTCCCTCTTATTGAGATGCCATAAAAGGGGAACCGAGGGCCGGCTCCGGCGCTAGAAAGCCACCGCGCCGGCCAAGATTTAGATCTGAAAGTTTTTTACTTGATGATTAGGGTTTTCGACGAGAGAGAAAAAATATTCTAAAAAAAAACTATTAGGAATGTACAACTCGGTTGTTCGGGTCAAGCTATAAGTTATTTCACATCTGGGTTCATCTTCCATCGATTATCATATGTAAAGAACTTATGAATGAATAAATAAATAAATAAAGATAGCAGTTCAAAAAAATATAAATAAAAATAAAGATATTAAATAATTCAGAATATATGTGTGGCTGTAAAATAATGGGTTAAATATTTATTTAGGTAAGTGATGCGGTAGAGGAATGGAAAAAGGGATAGATTTTGAGAGTCCTCCTCTCAGGGCTTTGATAAAGGCTCTTAGGGTTTGTAAGTGCTCCTCACAACGCTTTAACAAAAGTTCTTAGGTTTCGAGAGTCTTCCTCTCAAGGCTTAAACAAGCTCTTTAATAATCTCTTTATTAATCAAATCATTATAAACTAAATACAAACTATGAACCTAAGAGGCTATTTATAATAAATCCTAAGGTTCTAGAAAGAACTAATAGATAATAACTAAAATAAATAAATAAAACATAATTAATAGTAATTATCTAAATAAAATAATAAAGAATAAAAATATTTGGAATATATCCAAATGTCTAGCTGCATCAGTAAGCATGTGGAAAATAACTTAGTTAGATACTAAGATTTAGATACTAAGATTTTGTAAGATAAGCTTTGCAACCTCCATTATAAATAAAGGGGCTTGGTGACCATGTTTTTCAAGCCAAATGAGTTAGTTAAGTTATAAGTACTCTAAGTGTTATTGTAATCTTTTGAGTATTTTATAACAAATATAGTTTCCCTTTCTTATATTTATACGAGTCCCTTGTAAACACTTTAATAGGAACCTTTCCTTGATCCTGCAAAACATTATTCGTGATTGGCCCCTCTTTATGTCTGTAAATTTGGTCATCAGTATACGAAATCAGTGGTCTATGATCAGACCTTATCTATCTTCGAAGTTGAACATACGCTCTTGGATAGGTATTCAGCCATATAACATTAGTTATTGCTTGATCAAATTTGATGATCCTCACTGAATAGAAATACCTAAATCCAATCCAAGTGAAACTATTATTGTTAAGATATCATGAAGTCAATTTGCTGCAATCATACTTATAAAGACTTCAAAACATGAATCAGCTCTTTTGAGGCCTTCTTACTTCTCCTCATTGGACCTTATGTCATAGAAATCACCTAAGACATTCTTAGTGTAGGATGATAAAACTTTGCTTGTGCTTTTCGATTTGTTGTCCTCCAAATTTATGATTAGGATGTCCATAAACATAGCATAAGCACCTTCCTTTATATACACATAAGTATAGTTAAAAGTAGGTTTTATAACGTTTGGTTACACCTCTGCTGGTTCCTTGAAATGGTATAAACGATGATAACGATATCCTAGTCTTGAAAAACATATTGTACATATTAAACACCATTTTTAGTTTCCACGAGGAATATTATGTCAGGAGACTTACATCTTCTAATCTCATGCAGCTGCTTAACTATCAAGGGGTTCCTCAAACCTTGACAGTTCTACTGCATTATCCTCATGGGGCTACTAGTGGATTTAGGATAGCCACTAGCTCATTTTGATTTTTTTTTTGTTTGTTATCACACTTTTGTTAAGTTGTGGAAGCTTCATACCACACCAAGCTACAAAGCCTTCCTTTTATGACATTTTATCATTTTAGAAATTTCTCCTACTTTCTTGACGGGGTCATACCAGTTGGTGTTATTGACATATTATCCTGGTCACTCAATATGATATAGGCGCCATGAAGTATGGTACCAACGACTTGAGCATAGAAATCAGTTGGTTCACCCATAGTATCATCATCCTCGATCTTGACATCTTCTTTGTTATAGATCATTCATGGGTCCAACTGTTGGATCAACAAAAGGTGAAGCAGGGCGATTTGTTGACTCTGACAATTTGAGTTTTTTTTTTTTTTTTCCGTATTTGGCTTTGGTAATAGATTTTTCTTTCACACTCAAGCAGGATGATTTGTTGAAGCTAACAATCTGAATCTTTTTCGCATATTTGGCTATGATAGTAGAATTTTCCTTCACACTCACAAGAAGCATTAGAGTGTGTCAATGCTCTACATCTAAAGCATAAGTTAATCATTGCAAGTGCAACTAATTAATCGAGCAAAATAGTCTTAGGTTTTTATTTTATTTGGTTCTCACCAATTAGATCATATAAATACTTTTAGTTGTATTTATTTTTGGGTAATTAGTTGGACGAATTATAAAACTTCTTAATCAATATTTTGCAAGTGCTTCCCACATGAGATATTATGCTTATACTAGTGTTAATTGCTTAAATAAAAGATGGTCTTACCCATCAAATTGTTCTAATTTTTGTAGAATTGGACCCAAACAACCTAAGAGTCGATTTACAAGATAAAACGGGTATGAGTTAAATTAACTCTCCCGACATGGCATAGATAAATCACATAGAATTTTGTGTATCATGTGTAATCTAATTTAGACTAATCTCGTAACACCACATGTAGTATAGTTTAGGCAAATCACTTAAAATAATGCATCAAATTTTTGAGGAGTACAGTCTAATTATGTGAGGACTAACATACTTCTATAGGTGAGATCACCATGGCCTTTATGCCTCAGACCTAGGTGGTGCAGCTACGACATTCACACTAAGAACGCTGGGAAAGTTACTTATTTAAAACAACGCCCTAATCTGACTCAATAATGATATATTACATATCATATGTAAGCTTAATATGGGGAACATCCTTCATACACCCTCCTCGCTTGGGTATATAATTGTATACCTCATCAAAGAGATGTGTTGTGAGCGAGCCGGTCCAACTTGTGGAGGTCTTAACATCTCGAACTAAGTATCATAATCCCAATAAAGTATTTAGGATTATTTGTGACATTACTTCTTTCGTTCCATTCTTATATTTTCCATGTGTAAGGGACATATAAGGTTAAAACACTTGCTACCAGTACCCACAAACCTCGAGAACACAAAAAGTACGCCTAGTCCCATGTGATGGTTGCAAATGCAGTGACAGTGCATCAGATGACGGTATATGAGCACCACCCGCCTCCTATTGTAGTCTTTGGGTACTCGTGATTATTTGGCGAACTAGACTTGTGATTATTTGGCGAAGAACATTAATGCTTTGTGGAAAATACTTAAGTGCTCTGTATTTCCCCTGTTAGGTTCCTCAATTGGGTCTTCCATCTCATACGGTATACCAACCCATGTTAGGTAATTTATGTAAATACACTCTCTTCCAGAGCCGTCGTGTGATAGACGTGAACAACGCGACGACTGCGGCTCTCGGAGAGTTAAAAAAAATTTCGGTCCTTCTCTTTTCCTTTTAAACTCGTGAAATCAAATAATTTTAGTAGATCGATCAGTTTTGGGTATAGATTCACTGAAAACGAAAGAAAAAGATGAAAATTTGAAGAAAAAAAAATTGACGCCGGTCATTGTATCTAGAGTTTAGAACGTGCATGTCTCAGGGAAGAAAATAATAGTCAAATGTCATTTTTACCCTTCATTACATTTTTAAGTGAAAAAAGAACAAAATGTTTTATTCTAAAATTCAAATCTAAGCTATTAAGACAATATAAAGCATTCTTACCATTGAGCCGTCTTGTTTCTTTGTATTTTTTTACGATTTGTTATATATAGTATATATTAGATAAAACAAAGATATAACTATAATTAGATTATTTAAAAAACAAGGAAAAAACCTAAACATAATGCCTCTTAAGTTTCTCCATCTTTATCTCCAATATGAATTTGTGAAGACTGAATTTTTTTTTTTCTCTAATTTGTGGTCCTGTAAATCCCAAGAACGGTTCATCTCTTTTCTCACTACAAGAAGAAGATTTGATCCAATTTTTCTCTAAGTATTTCTAAAATTCGACATTATCTTTCTATAAATCTAAAACCCGGATGTTTAAACTTACGAAATTTAGGAAATATAAGTTACATTAAATTAGTTTTAGTCAACATACCTATTTTATAAATGTAAAATAGAATCAATCTATTTAAAATACTCAAATTTAAAACATTGAAGTACTTGGAATTGCATCTAAGTTTTGGTGCTAGAATTAAATGGTAGACCAGATAAGATAAGTAATTGCAATTGCATTTAAGTTTAGGTAAAGAAAATAAAAGCAAGCAAGTCTTCCATTTTTGGTCACCTGTTAGATCAGATCTCTCTCAACAATAGTATTATATTATATGATTTGAAAGAGTCGAATATCCATTTCAATATTTCATCATTTTTTAGATTTTCACAGACACCATTTTTTGTTTGTTTGACCGCAACTCGGATGTTCCCTCTGCTTCTTGGGTTCCCAAGATTATTTGAAAGGTCAGTTCTTAAAGCTTGGATAACATTTCTTCGATGTTCCAGTTCTGTGTTTCAATGGGAAATTTCCTTGAAATTTTGAGTATCTACTTTTAGGTAGACAGAGATTGTCCGAACCCGATATTTCCGCTTAATGAAATTATTCCGTGAGAAAACGAATTTGGTCGGTGAGATTAAGATCGACATTTTTCGACCCCTAATTTGTGTTGACTTAACATGAATTCTAGATTCTTAATGACTTGTCTATGCGATTGACGAAAAGATGGGTCGTGAGCGTTGATCATCTGAAAATTTTAAAATTGTTTTTTTTTCCGAGAATTGTTACTGAAAGTTAAAGTTCTTATGTAGGGAATAAAGAAGTAAGTTCTGAAGATATGAACTCCAATCCAGTCTCTAATGGGTTTGTGAAGCATGTTCCTACGGAAGAAGAGAAGGCAAAGGTAAGAGCAGACCAAACTTGGTAATTGCGTTTAGAAACGGTGGCTTCAAATTTAGATCTATGAGACCTTTTGTTCTGTGTTACTAAATTGATTTCAGATAGAGGAACTGCGAAAGGTTCTAGGGCCACTGCCGGAAAAACTGGCGAATTTTTGTTGCGATGATGCGATCTTAAGGTATCTAAGGGCACGGAATTGGCATGTGAAGAAAGCTGCCAAGATGCTTAAAGAAACATTGAAGTGGAGAGTTCAATACAAACCTGAAGAAATCAGCTGGGTAAATTAATTTGTTATCATATGCATGATGATGCCTAATGTGTTGTGTTCTGATGGAAAAACCTTTTTGCAGGAGGAAATAGCTGATGAAGCAGAGACAGGGAAGATCTACAGATCAAGTTGTGTCGACAAACATGGACGACCTGTTCTCATCATGAGACCAAGTTGTGAGGTATGTTCCAGCCAGACACGTTTTGTCTCTTCTGGTCTAGTTTTGTCTCTCATCTCTAGTTTATGTTTAGAATTCGAAGTCGGTGAAAGGCCAGATTAGATACCTTGTGTATTGTATGGAGAACGCAATACAAAATTTGCCAGCAGAGGAAGAACAGATGGTGTGGATGATCGACTTCCACGGATATAGCTTGGCGAATGTATCCTTGAGAGCTACAAAAGAAACCGCTCATGTATTACAAGAACACTACCCTGAGCGTTTATCTTTAGCCATTCTCTACAATCCTCCCAAGTTCTTTGAACCCTTCTGGAAGGTAAACAAAGAAAACCTTCTTTGATCAATTGTTATGTTACGAGTTGAACTAAAACAAATTGGTCTTATAATAATAGGTTGCGAAGCCTTTCTTGGATCAAAAGACACGGAACAAAGTGAAGTTTGTTCACTCGGATGATCAAAACACCAAGCAGATTATGGAAGAGATCTTTGACATGGACAAGATGGAAAACGCATTTGGTGGAAGCGATGACTCGGGTTTCGACTTAATCAAGCATTCAGAGAGGATGAAAGAGGACGACAAGAAAAGGTTAGCAATGTTGGAAGGCATTGCTTCTGCTTCTTTTGTCTCACTCAGCTTCTCTGATGGTGCCATCTCTGACAGTGCTGCTCACCCTGGCTCCGAGGATGTCTCTGAGGACGAGCATCCTCCTTCCATGTCTCCGAAAAAGGAATCGATCCCTTGATGAGTGAGTATTCAATGTTTGTAACAGGGTAAACAAATCTATTTGTATGTTTAATCTTCTCCGGCGATGAGATTCGATTCATTTTTAAGTATTTTGTTGTTTTACGGGAATTATAAAACCACAACGTAAGTACAATTAAAATATAAAACCCATGAAACATAGTGAATGAATTAGTTCTCGGTTTCTTGGTAAAGCTTCATGATCTCTGTACAGCCTGGGAGTGCTGCATCTCTGAGAAACCCCATGTTGTTGGCGAAACGGTCATCAGAAGCGATGCCGTTAAAACGGGTGAGGCTCACACGAGCACGGTCAAGGCCAGGAGAGACATTGGAGCAGCGTAATTGAGAGCTACTGACTAATACAGTGTCACAGAACTGATCCTCGTGGTCTTCGTTAACCAAAATCTTGTATGATCCTGTTGAGTCAGTTCTCGCCTCTTGACTGTATGTTAACTCCATCGTACTCCTGCTCTTGCATTCCAGTCTGACCACCGCACCTACGTATATACAAAAACAAACCCTAATACTCAGATCAAACAACAACTATCCTCTCCGATCTGCCATAGATCACGATTGCAGAAACAGAGGAAGTCTCAAAGAAGGTAAATCAAATCATTAACAAGATAGGAAAAAGTCGTAATTGGCGGTAAAGTAATACGATCCAGATCCACAAGTTCAAGAAAAGAAAGACGAGCAAGGAATTCAGAAATCCGATTTGATACCGCAGAATTCTAGGGAGAGAGAAGAGGAGATTATATCTCAGATGTTTCGGTACGTACCAGGAATGTAAGTAGAGGCTACGGTTTCAAAACCGACAAGACAGGTGTCGCAGTAGACACGGCCTCGCACGACGAATGGGTTTTTGTTCGGACGAGCCGCCATGGCTAGCACCGGCAAAAAGCAGAGAGCCACCAGCATAACCGCTTTAGACATTGCAAAAAGGTTTCGTCTGGAAATTTTCAGAGAAGATGAACTTTTCTTGAAAGAGTGAACCGTTCAAGGCAGAGTAGTAATGAGTGAATGGAGATGGGGTCGGTTTGTGTCGATAAAACAAAGAAGATGGCACTGGCAGTGTGAAAAAAGAAAAAAGAAAAAAGAAAAAAAATGATTGAGGCGTGTCGAGTCGTAATTATTATCTTGTACGCACCGAACTAGAGAAACAGTTACTGGTTAAATGACGTGCCGCCATATTATTCGCTGACTATAATTACTCTACCAATAGTGGAAAACAGTGCCACGGTAATTAATAAGAAAGAAATAACCTATCTAACCTTTTTTTTATGTCAGTCTCAGTCGTAGATTTTAAAACATTAAAAACACTTTTTTCTTTTGTCGGATAACATACCGTTTGTGTCCTTAATGCTATTGTTGCAATACCATCAAATTTTAGATAGCGTTTGTAGATATATAAAAGACTTTTAGCGAAAAAAACCCCAAGAAAAGATCAATAGTAAAATAAATTCTCAACTAAAGATTTAATGAAAAAACCCCTAATGTTTATATTCGTTAACGGATTAATCCCTCCGTGAACAGTGCCGTGAATTCCCAGACGGATCCAGTTATAATGAAACGCAGCGTTTCATTAAACCTAAAAACAACACGATTTTTAACTCAAACTCATTTCATCAAAATTCCCAAATCGATTTTTGCTCCTCCCTTAAAGTTAGGGTTCTTCACACAGTCAATTTTTTCTCCAGCTGAGTTCGGGTAAGTCGATTATATCCTTATTTCTATGTTAAATGGCTGGAAATTCGAATTCGTGTTTTGATAATGAGATGCAGATGCGAAATCAATATTGATTTCATTGCTTTTGTTTTTCTGTGTGAAAATATAGTGATTGAAGCTACATTTTGATGGATTTGGGTCCTGGGATACCAAGGAGGTGCCAGTGTGGAACCAACATAATTGTGTTGGAATCTACAACAAAAATAAATCCCGGGAAAATTTTTTATCGATGCAGTCTCATTTCGGGTCCAAATCATGTGTGGAAGTGGCTTGATGAAGCACATCTCGAAGAATTTGATGTGTTAGCCACTAACTAGTCAAAGATGAAGCAAAACTTGGACGAGATGAAGGCAAACTTGGTCGAAATGAAGGAAGACTTGGCAGAGATGAAGACGGACATTGTTGACATGAAGAAAGACATAACTGATGTGGTGACTGTGATTGAGTGTCTTAGAACTAAGTTTTAGAAAGTTGTTGAATTTGGTACATTATATTTATATTATAGGATCGTTAATGTTTTTGTGTTTAGTTCTCTGGTTATTGTTGCTCTTTGAATACTTTGCATCAATGAAACCAACGTTATTGACCAAACTTTGTCAAACCTAGTAAAAAAATATTCTGCGTTGAACAAGAGAAAAAAAATATTACATTCAACATAAAACTCCAATGATAGTGATGTCGAATAACCAAAAAGCAGAGACTACATAGTTTAGATTATATAGGTCTATTTAACAACCTAGAAGCATGGAGTAGAGAGCCATTAAACTTTTTTTTTAAAAGCAACAATAGTTATATAGTCTTCATTTTCTTGGAAGGTCGTCCCCGAGGTAGATTTGGTGGCTTCTGAACTAGTGGGAGCTCACATTTACGCTTGTTATGTCCTTTTTGTCGACAATTTCCACATGTCTACACATAAAAAAAACTTATTTTAGATGACCATATACTAGCAACTGTAAAAGGTTGTTATGATATTGATTTTTCTTACTACTGTAACTTTTGCATGATATGAAGGAAATTCAGGTGGTGGTTTGTCTGGTTTGGGCACCAAATCTTCTTTACATGTACGTATGTTGTGTCCAACTTTGTGACAGTTGCTACAAGTCTGAAAAGTAAAAAATTCAAGAGATCAAAAGTCAACTTAGAATCAATAATAAACAAGGATAATGGCATGAATCAGTTTACCACTTTTGCCTTCTCGGAATCTTTGTCGGGATCACGAATTCTGTCATTTTTTTTTTGTCTTCCTAGCATGATTCTATCTGGAGGCGGCATAACAACAACGTCACTGTGCGTTTCCCATAATTCCATCCCATTCACAGGAGCAAGAAGCGAGCTGTAACAAAGATTCCACTTTTCAACAGAATACCAATCAGAGATTACGGTTTCTGGCTTCTTAGTATCCTTATATTCAGCCCACATCGCATCCATGATATGACAGCAAGGTATACCACTCACATCATATGACCTGCAAGTGCATGAAACTTGATCACGTACATGCACAATATACTTGCTTTTTCCATGGTCAACCTCATATTCACCTCTTCCATTTGACAAAGATTGACACCATTTAACATTCTTTTTCTGCTTCTCTAAAATAGCTAATGCTTTCGGTGTGATCAGCCCTTTAACATTCTGAATCTCCTTTAGTTTTGTTACGTTGCTGGACATAACATGTCTTCTTATGTGTTCTAATAATGCCACAACTGGTTTGCGTCGAGCTTCTTTCAATACACCATTGCATGACTCGCTGATGTTGTTTTCCACCGCAGGTGACTTCACAATGTCACTGAAATATGCTCTGCAATGAAAAAAAAAACAAACATGTAATGAGACTAACTTAATGAGATATTGAATAGAAATTAAACAGTAAGGAAATGAAACTAAATTCAAACCTGGACCAATGAGAGTCAACAGTCTTCTTCAACTCTTCATAAGCTTCAACTTTTATATCTTTCATCTTCTCAAGCAGTGCATCAAATACTATTTTGTTGTAACTTCTTGCACACTTCCAGAACAACTTTTGCATCTGTTCATCCCCACCGTGTCTTTTCTTCAAGTTAGCATAGATGTGTCTAGCACACATTCTGTGCTCTGCATAAGGAAGAAGAGTCTTTATCGCATAAATCAAACCCTTTTGCTGATCTGAAGATATTGCTAGAGCATTCCCGAGCTCTAAACTTAAGTCTTCTCGCAATAATTCAATAAACCAGGCCCAATACTCCTTGATTTCCATTGGAACAAGTGCCCATGCGATGATGAACACTGAGTTATTAGTTGAGGGTTTATTTTACTATTGATCTTTTCTTGGGGGTTTTTTTTCACTAAAAATCCATATATAAACGCTATTTTATCGTGTTTTTCGCGAAATTTTTTTTAGCTACTTATTTATTCAGCTAACGCCTATCTTGAATAGGAGATACATGATTGGAACTGTTATTATAGTGTAGGCGGTGGATCCCGCTATTACTTAAAAGAATTTTGACTCCAAAATTTCAGTTGACTCTGAAACGAAAATCCTCAATTCAGTCCTAAAAAAATTTCATGTTCTTTCATTTTCCCTCCGTTTTGCTCGAGCTTCACAATTTCCGCCTAATCTGATCTTTCCGACGCAAATCTCATTCACATCACATAATCTCAGATCTAAAATTACATGTTCTTCTTCATTATCTCCCAATTTACTCCATTCTCTACATTTCTCGAAAACCCAACTATTTTGACACTGCAATCCAAGTTCCCCTTTTGCTCGATTTTGACGACATAGGTCTTTCCGAGTCTCGCAAACACAAGATCCATACTCGTTCACCTAATTATAGACGAAATCGCCTTCTTGAATCTCACTAAGCATAGGTGAAATCGAGTTTTGTATTTTAAAATATTTCTGGTGCAATCGACAAATTCGTTTTAACATTATTGGTTCTTGCATGTTGAATTGATCCATTTCATTTGTGTTGAGTCTTTAGCAGGAGGATAAGATTTAGTGCTTTCGCTAAAGGTACTACTATGGCTTTCATGACATTCTCTTTCACTAACTTCAACATAAATGTTTCTTTGAGTCTAATCGATTTATACTTTAGCTTTTATTTTTGTAGTTCGATTTCAGAAAATTAAAGATAAGAGAATCTACCAAGAAGAGAAGACAAGCTATCAGGTATCTCACTCACACTTGATTTTTTTATCAGATTTGGTTCTCTATGGATGTGGTAGTTTAACGTGAGTGTCTCTGATAATTACTTGTCTACACATTTGGTCAGAGCTGTTTGAAAATGGACAAAGCTTAGGTATGGTTACCAAGATATTAACTTGAATCTTATTACATTTCTTCTACTTATGTTAAGATTGAGGATCATGAGTTTTGTTTTTTTTTTCACTACCTATTAACTTACAGGAATAGCCTTGAGTACGAGGAAGGAGTAACCAAGTTTGTGTCTGATTCAACATGATGTTTGGGTAACGTATCAGAGATGTTATGTCCTTGTGTTGATTGCCACAATGTGGTTTATCAGTCAACTGAGACACTGTTGGAGCATCTGGTGATTAGAGGGATGGATACGAAGTATAAGAGAAGTAAATGTTGGAGTAAACACGGGGATATAAGGAGTGATAATACAAAATATGCTTTTACTTTTGAATATGAGGCTTATGACTTGATTATGACAGCTTTTATGTTGAGTGAAGGCATGCAATCATCTTAGAAGCAGAATGTTGAAGAGGTGGAGGATATTGACAATAAAAAAGAGGCTAAGTTTAGGAAGAAGTTAGAAAAAAGCAGAAACTCCATTGTACTCAACTTGTATGAACTACACAAAGGTTTCTGCGATAAAGATGAAGAGTGGGATGTCTGAGAACTTTTTTGATCAGCTGCCGACGCTTGTTCATGACATGCTACCTGGAGACAATGTGCTGCCTAAGTCTATGGATGAGATGAAGAGGTTTTTGAAGCTTTTTGGGTTTGGTTATGATTCCATTCATGCGTGCAGAAATGATTGATTCTCTATCGGAAACAATATGAGGATTTAGTGAGCTTCCCAAGATGGAAAGAGGATAAACACAGTGGTGAAGAGAAAAAAGGGATTCCAGCTAAGGTGTTAAGATATTTTCCGATCAAAGACATATTAAAGAGGATGTTCAGATCAAAAATGGTTGGCTCAGGCTTTGTGTTGGCACTTCACTAATGCTTTTGTAGATGGTACAATGCGGCATCCAGTAGACTCATTGACATGGGTTCATATAAACATCAAATGGCCAGATTTTGCGGCGGATCCGAGAAACCTTAGGCTCGGCCTTTCTATTGATAGGATGAATCCGTTCTCTATCAAAAACACTAAGTACAATACATGGCCGGTGCTCTTATGCAATTAAAATATGGCTCCAATTGAGTGTATGAAAGCAGAGAACATCATGTTGACGATGTTGATACCTGTTGATGGTGAGATTAGCATCCCTTATCCGTAGCTTGGCAATAATTGAAGATTCGATCCCTACCAATCTTTCCCTAATTACATGTTAGGTCATAAGTCCCTTCAATAGGATTAGAATCCTCGGCCCCGATGACCGAGGGATACCTCGATAAAGAATGGTCGGATTTTAGTGTCCGAAGCGGGGGGTATAAACTACTTCGTCTAAGGCCGAAGTCTAAGCTCAGACAGAATAAGATCAAATCTTATCACAAATTCCCTGATTCCGAAAAAAAGGAATATTTCCATTTTTTCGAGATAAGCCCATGGGTTTAGATAACCGACTACTAAGATATATAAATACATACCCCCCCCTTCACTGAAATCGATATTCAGAATCGGGGAGAAGAATTACTAGCAAACTTAGGTTAAATACTTCTCTTTGATAAAAGCTAGCTCGACATTCCGAGTTAATACTCTTGTAATCAATATTATCAATAAAACTTATTTTTCCGAGGATTCCTTTTGTCTTTTTACTTCACTTATTCCAAAAATGAACCCATCTAATTATAAATAATTAGAAGTTGAACCCAATATCAACAATGCCTGGACCAACATCACCTAGCAACAACATTGATGTATATCTACAACCATTGATAGATGGCCAGAAGGACTTGTGGAAAGAAGGTATTGAAGTTTATCACTCGTTTAGGAAGGAGAGTTTCACTTTAAGAGCTATACTGATGTGGAGTATTACTGATTATCCAGCCTTAGGTACATTATCTGGATGTAAAGTGAAGGGGAAGCAAGCTTGTAATGATACTGGAAAGGATACACCTCATAGGTGGTTGAAGTTTAGTCGCAAGCATGTATATATGAGCAGCAAGAAGTGTTTGAGGCCTGGTCATCCTTACCAAAGTAGAAAAGGATGGTTTGACAACACGGTGGAGAGGTTGGAACTGCAAATAGAATTCTGAGTGGATCAGAAATCTGTGAGAGCCTTAGGAACTGTGTGTCGATAGATCCACCAAACATTGGTAGTATGAAGTCACATGACCATCATGTGCTAATGTAGAATCTGTTGTGGGTGGTATTGAGAGGTTTACTGCCTAAAGGACCTTGTATTGTAGTGAATCGTATATGCAATTACTTCAACAGATGGTGCCAACGTGTTGTTGATCGAGAGAAGTTAGTTGCCTTAGAAACAAAAATCATGGAGACAATGTGCCAGTTGGAGAGATTATTTCCACCTTCACTTTTTGACTTCATGTTTCACCTTCCAACACATCTATCAAGGGAAGCACGTTTGGGTGTGTTGGGAATGTTCTGAAATAACACTTGTATTTACTCTTGCATATAGTTGTCGAGATAAGACAATCATATGATACGAGGTGATTATAATGCTTTCTAGAAGCATCTTGTAATCTATGAGTTTGGAACTCATTACTAGTATTATATGATCCTACAGGGTCACACACCTAAGCAAACTAGATGTACTATATTGGGATTGATCATTAGTGTAATGACCAAACAAGTGTGTATTTGATATACATGATTTATGCGTTTCTGAGAGGTGTGTCGGGCCAAAAAGACATGTTTTGGTTTATGACTTAATTAAACATGGGCTTGGCCTAATTAGTAGCCGCCTCCAGAAACACAGAGAAAAATCCCAAGAGCATTCTAGAGAGATTTGATCTCTCTCCGGCACTAGCATCCCGGATTTTCAGTTTGTGTGCGTGTGGATACCAGTAGAGGCGCAACACTTGAGGCGCTCCCTGATCTCGAATCCTTGAAAAATCTTCCGCTGCTTAACATTCAGGTATACTCGATATCTGATGACTAGATTCAATTAACATATGATCCTAGGCATAGAATTTGTTAATAGGATTCCTTAATATGATTAAAATCCCCGATCAAATTCCTTTAGTGGTAGAGCCTAGTGTTTTTATTGAATCTGATGCTTGCTTAATGAATTATGTGAATTCAAGTTGATATATAAAAGTTGTATATAAGAAAGCATGCTAGAATTTGGTTGAAATTCGTGTTTTAGGATTTCTGGGTTGTCGGTGTCGACCGACACAAATCTTGTGTCGATCGACACACTCCCAGAACCGCTCGAAAAATTTTAGTTTTCGATCCAATGATCGAACTTCCCTGAACAGCTTCTTTCGACCGACACAAAGGTTGTGTCGATCAACACAGGCTTTTTTATCGCAATTTGTTCAATTCGATTGGATCGGTTTTCGCGATTGGCTCTGTTCGGGTTGAGTGTGTCGACCGACACTAAAGTAGTATCGATCAACACACATGAGCTGTATCGACCGACACAAACGAGTTGTGTCGATTGACAAGGCATTCGCAGATTGTTTTAGAGTTGTGTCGACCGACACTAATGTAGTGTCGATCGACACATGCTCTCTGTGCGCAATCTCGATTTCAAAACCTGCATTCTAGGATAAATTAAAACTCAATTAGATTGATTTTTTTATTAAAACTTCTAGGATACATATTTGATATGTATTAGTTCTATTCCTCAAACTAATATCAAGTATACTTGATGTCTTTCCAATCTTGTCAACTGTCTATACTCGTTTCATTGTGCGATGGGCTTTCCAAAGCAAGGTGTCCACAATTACATGACTAAGGCAGATGGTAATCATTACCATTAGACTTAAGAGATTGGTTTACTTGACTAAGCCATCAAAACGGTTTTGGGCTTAGAGACATAGGAGTGGATTAGACATAAGATGTCTAAATCATGACCAAGAGTTACATTGGATGTAATTAGCAAAAGTTGTTGCTTACCTAGATAGCTAAGATTTGGGCGATGAGTCAAAGCTCACTCAAGTTTTAGTGAAGTATGGATTTCGGATCGTTATATTCAAATTGAGGAAACATTGTTTTGAATATAATGCGAGTTTTCTTAATTGTTAAGATTTCTGTTTTCTTGATCATCATAACTAAACTCCTTTTCCTTTCTTTTGATTCAGCTATGTCAACCACTCAACACAACTCATTTTCTCTGCGATCCATCCTTGAGAAGGACAAGTTGAATGGATCAAACTTCCTCGAATGGTAACGGAATCTGAGAATTTTTCTTAGGCAGGACCGGCGCCCAATGCCCCACATGAAGAAAGGAATGCTTAGGATAAGCATTCGAATGATGTGGTCGATGTGTGTTGTCTCATGCTGGCTACCATGAGCTCAGACTTGCAGAAGCAATATGAGAACGTGGAGTCGCCAGTTGAGATGATCACTAGCCTGAAAGGTATGTTTCAGGAGCAGATATGAACTGAGAGATACCAGACGGTTAAGTCTGTCATTGAGTGCAAGCTACCAAATGACGGTCCAGTTAGTGCTCATGTCATTAAGATGATGGGTTATATTGATAACCTAGAGAAACTGGACTGCCTCCTTAGCTAAGAGTTGGCTACTGACATCATTATGCAGTCATTGTCGTCAAGTTATGATCAGTTTGTTATGAACTACAACATGAATAACATGACGAGGCCTTTGACTGAGCTGCATAGCATGCTCAAGACAGCTGAGCCTAACATCAAGAAGGGCACTCCAAATTTACTTCTGGTACAAGGGAGTAAAAGGTTTAAGAAACCTAAGGACAAGGCAAAAGGCAAGGCAGTCCAGATTGTGAATCAAGACAGGCCCGAGCCCAGGCCCAAGTCTGGCCCTTCTGATGTTGATAAGTGCAACTGCAAGAAATACTTGGAAGATTTTAAGAAGATGAGGAAGACGTACGAGACTTCTTCCTCAGGTATTTATGTTATAGAAGTAAATGTTACTACTTCAAGTTCTACCTCATGGGTATTAGATACTGGTTGTGGTGTTCATATTTGTACTAATATGCATGGCCTAAGCAACAATAGAACTTTGGAGAAGGGGCAAGTGGACCTGCGCGTTGGCAATAGAGCAAGAGTTGCTGCTTTGGCCGTGGGAACATTTAATTTGTCTCTGCCATCAGGCTTGGTTTTAGAACTTAATAATTGCTGTTATGTACCTGCTATAAGCAGAAACATCATTTCTATTTCTTGTTTGGATTTGGATGATTATTATTTTTCGATTAAAGACAAGTGTTGTTCTTTTGATCGTAATGGTATTTTCTATGGTAGCGCCCATTAGAGAATGGGCTTTATGTTTTAAACCAATCTGTGCCTGTTTATAATATAAATCTCAAACGGTTATCTAATGACTCCAATCCCACTTTTCTCTGGCATTGTCGTTTGAGCCACATCAACGAGAAACGGATTCAGAAGCTCCATAATGATGGACTTTTGGGCTCATTTGATTATGAATCATGTGAGAAATGTGAATCCTGCTTGTTGGGCAAAATGACTAAGGCTCCTTTCAACAAAACTAATGAAATGGCCAGCTTGTTGGGCCTAATACATACCGATGTGTGTGGCCCAATGAGTATTACTGCTAGAGGGAATTTTGGGTACTCCATTACATTTACTGATGACTTCAGTAGATATGGCTATGTATATCTAATGAGACATAAGTTGGAATCCTTTGAAAAGGTCAAGGAATTCCAGAATGAAGTACATAACCAACTTGGCAAAAGTATCAAAGCTCTTCGATCAGATCGTGGAGATGAATACTTAAGCCAAAAGTTCAGTGATCATCTGAGAGATTGTGGAATTGTTTCACAACTCACTCCTCCTGGAACACCTCAATGGAATGGTGTGTCTGAGAGGAGGAATCGGACCCTATTGGATATGGTTCGATCGATGATGAGTCACACGGATCTTCCATTATCTTCTGGGGATATTCTCTTGAAACATCTACGTTTACGCTGAATAGGGTTCCATCAAAATCACTTGCAAAGACACCACATGAGATGTGGACTAGAAATGTTCCAAGTTTGTCTTTCCTGAAGATTTGGGGTTGTGAAGCTTATGTCAAGCGTTTCATGCCTGACAAGCTCGGCCTAAAATCTGATAAGTGCTACTTTGTCGGTTATCCTAAGGAAACCAAGGCTTACTACTTTTACAACCAAACCGAGAACAAAGTGTTTGTTGCTCGAAACTGTGTTTTTCTTGAGAGAGAATTTCTTTCAAGAAGAACAGTGGGAGTAAAGTACAACTCGAAGAAGTTCGAGAATCACAGGAAGCTGTTCAACCTGTTTAGGAAGAGCAGCGGTTAATTTTACGAGGAGTCGTAGTATCTAAACCTGTGGTGCCTGAAGTTCGCAGATCCGAAAGGATTCGTCACGAGTCCGAGAGATACGGATTTCTCGTGACTAATTGTCATGATCTGTTGATCGTGGATAGTGACGAGCCTGTGAATCTCGAAGAAGCTATGATGAGCCATGACTCCGAAAAGTGGCTTAAGGCCACTGAATCCGAAATGGGATCCATGTCACAGAATAAAGTATGGAGTTTGGTGGATTTACCCGATGGTGTAAAAGCCATTGAGTGTAAATGGGTTTTCAAGAAGAAAATCGATGTGGATGGTAACATACAGATTTACAAAGCTAGATTGGTGGCGAAAGGTTTCAAGCAAATTCATGGTGTTAACTATGATGAAACCTACTCCCCAGTTGCTATGCTTAAATCTATTTGGATTCTCCTGGCAACTGCCGCTCATTATGACTATGAGATTTGGCAAATGGATGTGAAAACCGCCTTCCTGAATGAGATTCTGGAAGAGGATGTGTACATGACACAGCGTGAGGGTTTTATTGATCCTAAGAATGCTGGGAAAGTATGCAAGTTTCATTGATCTATTTATGGATTGAAGCAGGCATCTCGGAGTTGGAATCTTCGTTTTGATGAAGCGGTCAAAGAGTTTGATTTCGTGAGAAACGAAGAGGAACCGTGCGTTTACAAGAAGACTAGTGGGAGCGCAATTGCATTTCTTATACTGTATGTGGACAACATAATTTTTCTCGGAAATGACGTTCCGGTTCTTCAGTCTGTAAAGACTTGGCTCGGAAGTTGTTTCTCAATGAAGGACATGGGAGAAGCTACTTATATTCTTGGAATAAGAATCTATAGAGATAGATTGAATAAGCACTACAAAAAAAATAGGTTTTGGTAGCACACTGAAAATGCTACTAAAGGCCTATGGTAGCGTTTCCATAAACGCTATGTTAGCCGTAGCTATAATAGACCCCCCTCTACGGTAACATTTTTTTAAACGCTACGAAAGTCTGGCCTATGGTAGCATTAATCAACTGCTATAGAAATTTATTTCATAGCGCCGTATTCGTGCTATTATTCGATTTTTTGTATCATATTTTTAATGCTGTAATTTATTTTATCATAACAAAAATATAGTGCTGTTAAATATTATTCCTTGACATTTTTATATTGCTGTGAAATTTTTGTTAATTGTAATGCTATTTTATTTCATTTATTTGAATTATTTTTTGCATAATATATATCTATTAGATTTATATAAAACTTGTATATTCCATAAATTATCTAAAGAATACATATAAATATTTATTACATAACTTATTCAAAATATACATATCAAATCTTGTACTAACTTAAACTACTAACACCCAAACAAGTCGAACCTATCTAATGCTTGTGGTTGAGACATTCTGTAGTAAGGTTCTTTCAGATCGAATTTGCACGTCGATGATTGGAGTATTCCGCCTTGAATTGCACCAGGACCCCACATTTTAGCTGTTGGAAACAAACCCCAAATGGTTTTGTTAATAATACATCAAAGGAAAAAAAAAAAGTTGAAAGTTAGATGATAATAAAGTGGACCTGATAGAGTTAGATCAATGGTGTAACTCTGAGCACTGTGAGCTATCAAATGAAGTCTACCACTGATCTCTTGACCTGCCATTACATAGATCGGTTGAGCGAGAACACATCTTATTTGGTACCAATGTGTTGTGGGTGCACCAGGAGCTGTAGTGAACCATCTTTGAACCGTGCTATTCGAAACAAAGTAAATAAAACCGACTTCAGAATAAAATTCTTCACTTGCAAAGATAAAAATAAAAACGTAAAAGGTCTTGCAAGTACCTCCCGTCAAAGAGAACGTCGAACCAGCAGGCAAGTCCATGTACTCTGGTGCACATGGAAGCAGTGAACTTCAACGGGACATCAATCTCCTAAAAATCTTCTTCCTGTGTAAAATGAGATTGAAAGTCATTCACCCACACTTCAAAGATCCAAATTCCTTGCCTTTTGAGAGCAGCGAGGAATAGTCATAATTATTACCTTCATCTGAGTGAAATCTATCATATGAAACATTGGAAAAACCACCAATAATCTCGGATCAAATGCATCAACCACGGACTGCAAAATCCGCATATATGACTCATTAATATCAGTTACGATGGTAAGAGAATAACCAAGAACAAGCGACGCATATATACAAATTACAATTCGCTGGTGTGTAAATATATCTGCGACATATAACCTTGGTGTGCTGATCCAAATAGAGGTGTCAGATCAACTCCATAATAGTTCTGCTGTTGCCAAAACAAAGCCTGCATAGAGCACGAAAGCGTAATTATTGAATGAGTAAGATCACATAACAAAGAATTAAACCAAACCAACAGTCTCTGTATGATCAGTGGCATCCCTTACCTTATTTGCCATTTCAATAAACAAGAATTCATCGGAGAAAGGTGCCATGTGAATCCTACAGTAATAAAACTACATGAGCAATAAGACATAATAACAAGTAAGGATAGCTTCTCAAGTCTCGAAGTTTGACTTTACCTTCCGAGAACCTCTAAATATACAAGTCCTCTTTATCCATTTCCTAGCTTTAAAAGTTTTAAAAATCTACCTATTTATCAACCTATACTTGCTCAAGCATAGCATAAGCTTAGTTCTGAAAATGAATGGAGAAATAGAGAGCCGAGAGATTGGTAAGATAGCTGTAATTGAAACAAAAGTTGATGAAATTAGGGTCTTATGACAAGGAAAGGAAACTAATAGCAAGTCGATGAAACAGATAAGCAACACAATAGACGCAAAACAGACAAGCATCTATAGCGGTTCAGTTCAATTCAAACACTAGATTTGCAAAGATTGCTGAATTTAGGGTTTATGAAAACGATGAAGCTTAATATAAAATTGATAAACGAGAGAGAGAGAGAGAGATATATATAGAACTTACGCTTACGATGGTATCTTCTTCCATTGGCCTACTGCAAGAAAAACAGAAAATCATGAGTGTGAGAGAAGAGAGGAAGACGAAGAAGAAGCAACCATGTTTCCTCCAGAAAAGATAGCAAGAGCTGAGCACTTAAATTTATGAACGAAGTTAACATACATAAATCTAAAGTGAAAGTTCCAGATCTGTACCCGGAGACACAAGCCGAACCGGCGGCGACCTTCTCATCTCGTCTCTTGTTCATCCTTTTGATATCTCCTTTGAACTCTCGATGGCTGCTCAGATCTAGAAGAAAAAATGGAGATTAATGTTCCAGCGATATCTTGCTAGATCTCGAAGCTCGGCACAACAGAGGAAAAAAATTTGAGGAAAGGCGCAATAGAGGAAATCGAACAAACCGTCTGAGTTATGGAAACGAGAGAGACAAAGAAGAAGAGTTTGCAGCGAGATTAGGGTTCCCGAGTTTCGACTTTGAACGAGGCCAATGCATACGGCTTTCTTTGATTGGAATGGAGAAGAAAAAATGAAAACCTAAACAGAAAAAGATGGAGGATGAAGAGATCGATTCAAGAGAACACTGGAAAAGAAGATGGATTATCGTGAAAGGAAAAAAAAAGAATGAATTTTTTTTAAATTCTGAGAGAAAATGAGTCATGTCTAAAAAAATATACTATTTCTACCAAAACTAAAAATTTTGGTGGCAAAGTGAATTTTCACTAAGTGTTTGGCGGTTTATGTGTTGCGGATGTGAAAATTTGGCAAAAAGATTGGTTTTTGTCGATTTTTTCCTTCCCGCTTAATGAAATTCTTTCGTAGCGCGGATTTAATGCTACTATAGAGTTTGGATCCAGTTTTGGCGTTTTTGGTAGCAGTTCGTGAATTAGTGCTACAACGGTCTCCTACCAATGCTCATATTTCTTGTAGTGAAGCTAATTGGATTGTGTCAGGATACTTATATTGATAAGGTCTTACACAGGTTCAATATGCATGATTCCAAGAAAGGTTTCATACCAATGTCTCATGGCATTTCTCTTAGCAAGATGCAGTGTCCTTCTACACAGGCTGAGCGAGAGCGGATGAGTAGGATTCCCTATGGTTCTGCTATGGGATCTATCATATATGCCATGCTTTGTACTCGTCCAGACGTCGCTTGTGCTTTGAGCATGACGAGTCGATACCAGTCTAATCCAGGTGAGAGTCACTGGAATGCTGTCAAGAACATCGTCAAGTACTTGAGAAATACTAAGGATAAGTTCTTGGTGTACGGAGGAAGTGATGAGCTAGTAGTGAGTGGTTAGACATATGCGAGTTTCCAGACATAGAAAGACGAATTCCGATCTCAATCTGGATATGTCTTTTATCTGAATGGCGGTGCGGCCAGTTGGAAGAGTTCCAATCAGAGCACCATAGCAGACTCGACGACTGAAGCTGAATACATCGCTGCTTCTGAAGTGATGAAGGAGACTGTTTGGATTAAGAAGTTCATCACTGAAATTGGTGTGGTTCCTAGCATTTCTGAGCCAGTGGCATTATATTGTGACAACAATGGTGCCATTGCTCAGGCAAAGGAACCCATGTCTCACAAGAAATCTAAACACATAGAGAGGAAATATCATATTATCCGTTGCCACTTTCACGGCCTAAGCATGAGTGTCATGCTGACGCTTTAGGCATTAGATATCTTAAGATGTAATCTTGATTTCAGTGGGAATTGTTTTTCATTTATGTTATGATGATCTTGTAGACATACAGTTGGTTATGTTTTATTTAATGAAATTTGTTTCAACATTATTTAATTATGTTATTAAATAATAGTCCTAAAATAATTTATGGCATTCTTATAAGTCATCAAGTACGTAACTTGATCATGAAACCTTATAAGTAATGAATGACATAAATTATCTGAGTCCCTAGTCAAGGTTATTAAAGTGGGACATTAATGACCGCCAGAGACTAGTATGTGAGGTGACTGATGACTAAGTTTCATGGAGTCATTAATAGGGGTATTAAAGTCAATCACATAGATATGTGTTAGAGAACACAGTATCAGATATGACCGCTAATGAGAACTCTACAAGAATGTTATATGAGTGTCATAAGAGTTTCTCATTACGACTATAGAGTATAGTCCTTAGACCTGAGTTCATCATGTTTCTCTTACATATGAATTGGTCTGTTTTGGTTTTGACAAACGTTAGCCGTAACAGGTGATTATAAAGGCATTATTGGGCATGTCATGATTTGTGTAAGAAACAGGGATTGAACAAGATGAGATTTTCCCCTCCTATATAACAGGAGATAGATATCTCTGGGCCTATCGAAGATTTGATACTGAGAAATGCATGGCCGCGCTCAAACGAGGTGATTGTTAGTCGTTCGTTTTATCAGTATAAATCAGAGTTCGATAAACATCGTCTAGCTTAATAAGGATGACACGAGCTCTTGCCATATGCTAGATCGAGATATAGTGACAAAGGATTATAGGAATAGATGATTGCAGTACAAGTGGGAGATTGTTGGCAATGTCTTGAAATCACACTTGTATTTACTCTTGCATATAGTTGTCGAGATAAGACAATCATATGATACCAGGTGATTATAATGCTTTGCTAGAAGCCTCTTGTAATCTTTGAGTTTGGAACTCATTACTAGTATTATATGATCCTACATGCTCACACACCTAAGCAACCTGGATATACTATATTGAGATTGATCATTAGTGTAATGATCAAACAAGTGTGTATTTTATATACATGATTTTCGAGGTGTGTCGGACCAAAAACACATGTTTTGGTTTATAACTTAATTAAACATGGACTTGGCCCAATGGTTAATTAGGTCTTCATAAGTCACTATATATAAGAGGTAGGCAAGAAATTTTGAGCTAACCTAATTCGTAGCCGCCTCCAGAGACACATAGAGAAATCCCGAGAGTATTCTAGAAGGATTTGATCTCTCTCCGGCACTAGCATCCCGGTTTTCCAGTTTGTGTGCGTGTTGATACCAGTAGAGGCGCAACACTTGAGACGCTCCATAATTCCGGTAACCTGATTCATTCTGCTGCTCTAATCACCCAGGTATACTCGAGATTCAACTTATAGATTCAATTGACACTAGATCCTAGGCTTAGAATTTGTTATTCGGGTTTCATAAAAGTTTTAAAACCTAAAAAAATTCCTTCAATGATATCAGAGCCAGATTATTATTGAATATGATGCATGCTTAATGAATTATGTGAATTCAAGTTGATATATAAAAGTTGCATATAAGAAAGCATGCTAGAATTTGGTTGAAATTCATGTTTAAGGGTTTCTGGGTTGTCGGTGTCGACCGACACAGATCTTGTGTCGATCAACACACTCCCAAAACCGCTCAAAAAATTTAGGTTTCAATCCAATGATCGAACTTTCCTGACCAGCTTCTGTTGACCAACACAAAGGTTGTGTCGACCGACACTGGCTGATTCTGTTGACCGACACAAAGGTTGTGTCGATCGACACAATCTGTTTTATCGCAATTGGTTCAATTCAATTGGATTCGTTTTCGCGATTGGCTCTGTTCGGGTTGAGTGTGTCGACTGACACTGAAGCAGTGTCGATCGACACACATGAGCTGTATCGACCGACACAAACGAGTTGTGTCGATCGACAAGGCATTCGCAGATTGTCTTAGAGGTCTTTCGACCGACACAAATGTAGTGTTGATCGACACATGCTCTCTGTGCGCAATCTCGATTTCAAAACCCACATTCTAGAATAAATTAAAACTTAATTATGTTGATTGTTTTATTAAAATTTCTAGGATACATATTTGATATGTATTAGTTCTGTTCCTCAAACTAAATATCAAGTAATTTTGATGTCTTTTTTTTTCTCTTGAACTTTCAAGACTCATTTCATTGTGTGATGGGCTTGCCAAAGCAAGGTGTCCACAATTACATGAGTGAGGCAGGAGGTCATCGTCACCACATGACTTAAAGGATTGGTTTACTTGACTGGGCCATCAAAATCGTTTTGGGCCTAGAGACATAGGAATGGGTAAGACATAAGATGTCGTCCACGACCAAGAGTTATATTAGGTATAATTAGCAAAAGGGTTGCTTACCTAGATAGCTAGAATTTGGGCGATGAGCCAAAGCTCAGTCAAGTTTTAGTGAAGTAAGGATCTTGGATCATTATATTCAATTAAGGAAACATTGTTTTGAATATAATGTGAGTTTTCTTAATGGTTAAGATTTCTGATTTCTTGAACATCATGAGAACCTTTTTTTTTTTTTTTATTTAGCTATGACCACTCCTTCTCACAATACTTTCTCCCTGCGATCCGTCCTTGAGTAGGACAAGTTAAATGGATCCAATTTTCTCAATTGGTATCGGAACTTGAGAATTGTTCTCAAGCAGGAGAAAAAGGACAATGTCCTTGTAAAGATTCTTCCCGATAAACTGATACGCAATGCCACACATGCAGAGAGGGATGATTGGAATAAGCACTATGATGACGTGGTCGATGTGAATTGTCTCATGCTGGCTACCATGAACTCGGACTTGCATAAGCAATATGAGAACGTGGAGTCCCCGATTAAGATGATCACTAGCCTGAAAGCGATGTTTCAGGAGCAGGCACGAACTGAGAGATACCATACGGTTAAGTCTTTCATTGAGTGTAAGCTACCAAACGATGGTCCAGTTAGTGCACATGTCATTAAGATGATGGGTTATATTGATAACCTAGCGAAACTGGACAATCCCATTAGCCAAGAGTTGGCTACTGACATCATTTTGCAGTTAGTGCCTTCGATTTTTGATCAGTTTGTTATGAACAATAACATGAACAACTCGACGAAAACGTTGACTGAGCTGCATGGTATGCTCAAGACAGCTGAGCCTAACATCAAGAAGGGTACCCCAAACGTACTTCTGGTACAAGGGGGTAAGAGGTTTGAGAAACCAAATAAGGACAAGGCAAAAGGCAAGGCGGTCCGGATTATGAATCAGGATAGGCCTGAGCCCAAGCCCAAGTATGTCCCTTCTGAAGCTTATAAGTGCCATTACTGCAAGGAGACTGGGCATTGTAAGAGAAATTGCATGAAATACCTGGAAAATTCAGAAGAGATAAAGAAGATGTACGAGACTTCTTCTTCAGGTATTTATGTTATAGAAGTATATGTTACTATTCCAAGTTCTACCTCATGGGTATTGGATACTGGTTGTGGTGCTCATATTTGTATGAATATGCAAGACGTAAGCAACAGTAGAACTCTAGAGAAGGGGCAAGTGGACCTGCGCGTTGAGAATGGAGCAAAAGTTGATGCATTAGTCGTAGGAACATTTCATTTGTCTTTGCCATTAGGTTTGGTTTTAGAACTTAAGAATTGCTACTATGTACCTGCTATAAGCAGAAACATCATTTCTATTTCTTGTTTGGATTTGGATGATTTCATTGTTCGATTAAAGACAAGTGTTGCTCTTTTGATCGTAATGATATTTTCTATGGTAGCGCCCCATTAGAGAATGAGCTTTATGTTTTAAAACAATTTGTGCCTGTCTATAACATAAACACCAAGCGGTTCAAGTCTAATGACTTGAATCCCACTTTTCTTTGGTATTATCGTTTGTGCCACATTAATGAGAAATAGATTCATAAGCTCCATAATGATGGGCTTTTGGGCTCATTTGATTATGAATCATGTGAAAAATGTGAATCCTGCTTACTGGGCAAAATGACTAAGGCGCCTTTCAACAATCAAAATGAAAGGACAGTGACTTGTTGGGCCTTATACATACTGATGTGTGCGGCCCAATGAGCATTAGTGCTAGAGGAAACTTTCAGTACTTCATTACATTTACTGATGAGTTCAGTAGATATGGCTATGTCTATCTAATGAGACACAAGTTGGAATCCTTTGAAAAGTTCAAGGAATTTCAGAATGAAGTACATAATCAACTTGGCAAAAGTATCAAAGCTCTTTGATCAGATTGTGGAGGTAAGTACTTAAGCCAAGAATTCAGTGATCATCTGAGAGATTGTGGAATTGTTTCACAACTCATTCCTCCTGGAACACCCCATTGAAATGGCGTTTCTGAGAGGAGGAATCGAACTCCGTTGGATATGGTTCGATCAATGATGAGTCACACGGATCTTCCATTTTCTTTTTGGGGATATGCTCTTGAAACGTCTGCGTTTACGCTGAATAGGGTTCCATCAAAAACAGTTGCAAAGAAACTATATGAAATGTGGACTGGAAATGTTCCAAGTTTGCCTTTCCTGAAGATTTAGGGTTGTGAAGCTTATGTTAAGCGAATGTTCACTGACAAGCTCGGCCCCAAATCTGAAAAAATGCTACTTCGTCGGATATCCCTAGGAAACCAAGGCTTTCTACTTTTACAACCAAACCGAGAACAAAGTGTTTGTTGCTCGGAACTGTGTCTTTTTTGAGAGAGAATTTCTTTCTAAGAAGAACATTGGGAGTAAAGTACAACTCGAAGAAATTCGAGAATCACAGGAAACTGCTCAACCTGTTCAGGAAGTGCAGCGGTTAGATTTATGAAGAGTCGTAGTATCTACACCTGTGGTGCCTGAAGTTCGCAGATCCGAAAGGATTCATCACGAGCCTGAGAGATATGGATTTCTTGTGACTAACTGTCATGATCTGTTGATCGTTGATAGTGACGAACTTGCGAATTTTGAAGAAGCAATGATGGGTCCTGACTCCGAAAAAAAATGGTTAAAAGCCGCTGAATCAGAAATGGGCTCCATGTCACAAAACCAAGTATGGACTTTTGTAGATTTACCCGATAGTGTAAAAGCCATTGAGTGTAAATTGGTTTTCAAGAAGAAAATCGTTGTGGATGGAAACATTTAGATTCACAAAACTAGGTTGGTGGCAAAAGGTTTAAAACAAATTCATGGTATTGACTATGAAGAAACCTATTCCCCAGTCGCTATGCTTAAATCTATTCGGATTCTCTTAGCATCTGCCACTCATTATGACTATGATATCTGGCAAATGGATGTGAAAACCGACTTCCTGAATGGGATTCTGGAAGAGGATGTGTACATGACACAGCCTGAGGGTTTCATTGATCCTAAGATTGCTAGGAAAGTATGCAAGCTTCATCAATTTATTTATGGATTGAAGCAAGCATCTTGGAGTTGAAATCTTCGTTTTGATGAAGTGATCAAAGAGTTTGATTTCGTGAGAAACGAAGAGGAACCATGCGTTTACAAGAAGACTAGTGGGAGCGCAGTTGCTTTTCTTATACTGTATATAGACGATATACTTGAGAATCTATAGAGATAGATTAAAAAATCTAATTGGACTGTGTCAAGATACCTTATATTGATAAGGTCTTACACAGGTTCGAAAAGCTAGTTCGATCAACACAAAAGATTGTGTCGGTCGACACACAGTCGATATCAATCTGATCCCGGTGGAAGTCACTGGACTGTTGCTAAGAACACCTTCGAGTATTTGAGAAATACTAAAGAAAAGTTCTTGGTGCACGGAGGAAGTGATGAGCTTGTGGTGAGTGGTTACACGGACAAAACGATCTCCGGTTATAGTCTGGTTATGTTTTTGTCTAAACAACGGTGCAGTTAGTTGGAAGAGTTCCAAGCAGGACACCATAGCAAATCCCACGGCCTAAGCATAAGAGTTGTGCTGCTGATGTAGGTATCATATTTCTTAAGATGTGATCTTGATTCTAGTGAGAGCTGTCTATGTGGCGATGTTCATCTAAACATACATTTGGTTATGTTTTATTGAAATTTGTTTCATGTATTATTTGATTATTGGATGATTAAATAATAGTCCCAAAATGATTTATGGCATTCTTATAAGTCATCAAGTACGTGACTTGATCATGAAACCTTATAAGTAATGAATGACATATATTATAAGTCCCTAGTCGAGGTTATTGAAGTAGGACATTAATAACCGCGAGAGACTAGTATGTAAGGTGACTGATGACTAAGTTTCATGGAGTCATTAATAGGGGTATTAAAGTCAATCACATAGATATGTGTTAGAGAACACAGTATCGGATATGACCCGCTAATGAGAACTCTACAAGAATGTTATATGAGTGTCATAAGAGTTTCTCATTACGACTATAAAGATAGTCCTTAGACCTGAGTTCATCATGTTTCTCTTACATATGAATTGGTCTGTTTTGGTTTTGACAAACGTTAGCCGTAACAGGTGATTATAAAGGCATTATTGGGCATGTCATGATTTGTGTAAGAAACAGGGATTGAACAAGATGAGATTTTTCCCTCCTATATAACAGGAGATAGATATCTCTGGGCCTATCGAAGATTTGATACTAAGAAATGCATGGCCGCGCTCAAACGAGGTGATTGTTAGTCGTTCGTTTTATCAGTATAAATCAGAGTTCGATAAACATCGTCTAGCTTAATAAGGATGACACGAGCTCTTGCCATATGCTAGATCGAGATATAGTGACAAAGGATTATAGGAATAGATGATTGCAGTACAAGTGGGAGATTGTTGGCAATGTCTTGAAATCACGCTTGTATTTACTCTTGCATATTGTTGTCGAGATAAGACAATCATATGATACCAGGTGATTATAATACTTTGCTAGAAGTCTCTTGTAATCTTTGAGTTTGGAACTCATTACTAGTATTATATGATCCTACAGGCTCACACACCTAAGCAACCTGGATATACTATATTGAGATTGATCATTAGTGTAATGATCAAACAAGTGTGTATTTTATATACATGATTTTCGAGGTGTGTCGGACCAAAAACACATGTTTTGGTTTATAACTTAATTAAACATGGACTTGGCCCAATGGTTAATTAGGTCTTCATAAGTCACTATATATAAGAGGTAGGCAAGAAATTTTGAGCTAACCTAATTCGTAGCCGCCTCCAGAGACACATAGAGAAAGCCCGAGAGTATTATAGAGAGATTTGATCTCTCTCCGGCACTAGCATCCTGGTTTTCCAGTTTGTGTGCATGTTGATACCAGTAGAGGCGCAACACTTGAGACGTTCCATAATTTCGGTAACCTGATTCATTCTGCTGCTCTAATCACCCAGGTATACTCAAGATTCAACTTATCGATTCAATTGACACTAGATCCTAGGCTTAGAATTTGTTATTCGAGTTTCATAAAAGTTTTAAAACCTAAACAAATTCCTTCACTAACTCCATCTCAAACTACCTCTAAGGACCCATGATTAAGAGATCTAAACCTAATTGATTCATTAATGAACCAACTAATTAACCCAAATTAAAGTTACTCCTAATTACCCTCTTTAACCCAATCAATCCCTCTTGATTCACTAATTAAAACTTGTTCATGGTGGGGTTCTACCCCTTATCGATAGTGTGGAAATAACTGGAGTTCGGTCCCTACCGAGCTATTCCCTGATAACTTATTAGGTTATAAGTCCCGGCAACATGAACATTAACCCTCGGCCCAGATGACCGAGGGATACCTCGGTAAAGAGTGATCAAATTTAGTGTCCGAAGCCGGGGTATAAAAAACATCGTCCTAGGCCGAAGTCTAAAGCTCGGACAGTATAAGATCAAATCTTATCACAGGTTCCATAGTCTTGGAAAAATGGAAATATTCCATTTTTCCGAGGTTAGCCCATGGGCTTACCAGACCGACTATTAAGGATATATAAATACATACCCCCCCCCTCACTAATAATACTCATTCAGAATCGGGGAGAAGAAAAACTAGATCGCCTAGGTTTTACTTTTCTTCTATAAAGTTAACTCGGCATTCCGAGCTAACAAGCATTGTAATCAAAATCTTTAATAAAACATCATTTTCCGAGGTTTTTCTTTGTTTTCTTACTTTATACTTTTCCAAAAGCGAACCCCTCTAATTATAAATAATTAGAAGTTGAACCCAGTATCAACATTTGGCGCGCCAGGTAAAGGGGGGTGACTCCTATTTAGAAAAACAAAGAAACCTTGAGGATGGAAAAATACATCGGTGTGATTCTCGACAGTTTGAATTCCAAAGGAACTACAAAAAAGCGTATCCGAGAAATACCGAAGATTCGATCTATAAACCCAGCCCCAACATATCATTTTTCGGCAACCTTCACAGATGCCGATCTCGAGGAAATTATAATTCCCCACAACAACCCTTTAGTCATTTGTGTCTTCTTAGCCGGAAATCTCATGGAGAAGGTGCTCATAGATACCGGAAGTACGATGAACCTATTAAGTCTAGAGGCTATGACTCGAATGAATGTAGTATCTAAAGATATGGAGGTAAGAACAGAAACCGTAACCTCGCTTCCGGGGAAAAGAGAAGTAGCGGTGGGAACCGCGGTCTACCCAATATCCGTTGGAGTAGTCACTATGGATACTATCTTTCATGTGGTGTCAGGATCCCTCATATTCGATGCAATTATGGGAGTACCTTGGCTAACAATGATGGAAGCAATCCCTTCGACCTATCATCAGTGTCTCTAATTTCCAACCCCACACGGTGTTTGTTCAGTTAAAGAAGACCAACGAAAAGCCAGAATTTGTTCCATGCCCCCGAAGAATCAGTCATGAACAGTCTCGCTAATCTCGGAACCGGAGGTCCCCCAAAACGAAAATCCGAGCCTATCAGTACTTTGAGAATTAGATCCGAACATCTTTGAGAAAGATTCATACGAAAAAATATATGTCAACGAAGAAAATCCAGAACGCTGTTTAACTATAGGAGGAAATTTGGAGAAAGAAACAAGAACAAAGTTAATCAACCTACTAAAGAAAAACAAAGGGACGTTCGCTTGGTCATCCGATGATATGGTAGGAATCGATCCAACAGAGAAATCACATCGGTTAAATGCTGATCCTACCCATAAACAAGTCAAGCAGAAGAAGAGGAACTTAGGACCCGAAAGAGCAGCAGCTGTTAACGAAGAAATCGATCGGTTACTAACAAAAGGCTCAATAACCGAGGTTCAATATCCGGAGTGGTTAGCTAACCCTGTAGTAGTAAAAAATAAAAATTGAAAATGGAGGATCTGCGTGGATTTCACGGACCTAAACAAAGCATGCCCAAAGGATTGTTTCCCCCTCCCAAGCATAGAAAGACTAGTGGAAGCCACGGCAGGAAATGAACTTCTTTCCTTTATGGAACCATTCTCGGGGTACAACCAGATTATGATGCATCCGGATGATAGGGATAAAACTGCCTTTATCACATATAGAGGAACCTACTGTTACCGCGTAATGTCCTTCGGCCTGAAGAACGCATGAGCAACGTATCAGAGGTTGGTTAATCGAATATTTGCAGAAAAACTCGGAAGTACGATGGAGATTTATATTGATGATATGTTGGTTAAATCTCATGTGGCGTCCGAACATGTCACTCATCTACAAGACTGTTTCGATATCCTGAATCTCTTCAGCATGAAACTAAATCCGGATAAGTGCACGTTTGCAGTTACCTCGGGGGAATTCCTTGGATATTTAGTAATAGAGCGAGGAATAGAGGCTAACCCAAGACAGATCAGTGCGATAATGAACCTCCCGTCCCCAAAGAATTCAAAAGAAGTGTAGAGGCTCACTGGACGAATTGCAGCTCTAAATCGATTCATTTCACGATCAACTGATAAATGTTTGCCCTTTTAAAATCTTTTGAAAGGAAATAAACAATTCGAATGGAATGACGAATGCGAGGAAGCTTTTCAAGATCTAAAAATATATATGTCGACCCCTCCGATCTTGAACAAACCCGAAGATGGGGAAACCCTTTTCCTTTATGTTTCAGTATCAGAATCGGCCGTAAGCGGCGTGCTGGTCCGAGAAGATAGAAGAGAGCAAAAACCGGTCTTCTATGTAAGCAAGTCGTTGGTCGACGCGGAAACCAGATATCCAGCTCTAGAAAAGTTAGCATTTGCCGTAGTGATAGCAGCTCGGAAGCTCCGACCTTATTTTCAAACACATCCGATCGCCGTAATGACAAGCCACCCTCTCTGAACAATACTACACAATCCCAGACAGTCAGGACGGCTGGCGAAGTGGGCTGTTGAACTTAGTGAATATGACATTGAATATCGAACCAAAGTGACGATCAAATCCCAAGTATTAGCTAATTTCTTGTCCGAGCTACCTCTAGAAGTGATGACCATAGCTCCTCAGAATGAGCGGTGGACACTCTTCATTGATGGATCTTCATCCAAATTCGGATCCGGGATTGGGATCTGGCTGAAATCTCTGACTGGAGAGGTTTGAGAGCAGAGTTTCCATCTAGCTTTTGAAGCATCGAACAACGAGGCAGAGTACGAAGCCTTGATCGCTAGACTTCGTCTTGCCAAAAAATTAGGCACTCAATATCTCCGAGCTTGCTGCGGTTCTCAACTAGTAGTTAACCAGTTCAGTGGTGAGTTTGAAGCAAAGAACGAGCGAATGGAGGCATACGTAAAGTTGGTGAGGCATTTAAAACGGATTCTACGGAGAGAGAATACGATGGTAGACTCTTTGGCTGATTTGCAACAGCGTCAGATCCTCATTTAAAAAGAATAATTCTAGTCGAAACGATCGATTATCCGAGTATAAGCAATAACGAACAACACGCTTTGGCAATCGAAGACGCAGAAGAAGAACAAGCTCAACCGGAAATCCGCGAAGAGATAAGGAAGATTGGAGAACACCAATTGTTCATTATATCAAAAACAGCGAGGTCCCATCATAGCGGGGATTTTTTTTTTTTTTTTTTTTTAAGATTCTACGTCTCGTCGGTACAGTGGTACCTCTTCAGGTGGAATGAATTCCAAGCCCGAGGAACATCCTCGCCTTCAATAGTCTTCAAACGATAAGCACCATGTCTTACTTTTGTTTCTATTAAGTAAGGACCTTCCCATTTGGCTCCGAGCTTTCTAGCTTCGGGTTCTTTCGTGTTCTCGAACACCATTCGTAAAACTATGTCTCCCTCATCAAGATGGCGATCTCAGACTTTCTTGTTATAATATCGAGAAGCAATTTGTTGGTAGTTTTGAATGCGAAGTAGAGCGTGGTCCCGAAGTTCCTGTATTTCGTCATTCCGTTCTTTTAACTTTGCATCGTTGATCTCGCTGTCATGTATCATCAGGGTTCTTCACATGCTCGGAATCCTAACTTCGGCAGGAAACATTGCTTCCATCCCATGAGAAAGCGAAAAGGGGGTCTGTCCGGATGCACTTCTAGGAGTAGTTCTGTGTGACCATAGTACTCCTTCTAATTCTTCCGACCATCTTCCTTTTTTCCCGAGAAGTCTTTTCTTTATTCCGGCAACGATCATTTTATTCGTAGCTTCAGCTTGTCCATTTCCTTGTGGGTACCTCGGAGTTGACTTATTTAAGCGGATTTTCCACTTTTCGCAGAAAGCTTCAAAATTATTTGAGATGAACTGTGAACCATTATCCGTCACTATCTCGTAAGGAATCCCATGACGACAGACTATATTTTTCCAGACAAAACTTTCAACCTCTCCGCTTTGAATCTTCGGATAAGCTGCTGCTCCAACCCACTTTGTGAAATAATCAGTCAAGACTAGGAGAAAACGTTTCCCGCTAGTCGACTTCGGAAAAGGTCCTACAATGTCCATAGCCAATCGCATAAACGGATAAGGAGGTACTGAGGCCATGAGCAATTCTGTTTGTGCATGAATTTCGGGAGCATGTCTTTGACATTTTTCGCAATTTGCTGTAAATTAAGCGCAATCTACCATCATGGTCGACTAATAATACCCCAGTCTCCAAAGTTTAACAGCTAGAAGTCTTCCTCTCGAGTGATTTCCTCCTTCACCAGAATGGGTGGAGGTCATTACTTTGTTTGCTTCTTCTTTACCAATAAAATGGAGCATCAATCCTCCGGCGGACTTTTAAAAAGAACATCATCCATTATTAAATATTGGGCAGCCATAGCTTTAAGCCGACGTGCTGCCCATTTGTCCGATGGGACCTTGCCATTTTTAATATAACGAACAATTGGTGTTCTCTAGTCTTCTTTATCTTCCCCAAGGATTTCCAGTTGAACCTCTTCTTCTTATGCATCTTCGATTGCCAAAGTATGCTGTTTGTTATTGCTGATACTTGGACGGTCGATTGTTTCGACTGGAATTGTTCTTTTCAAATGGGGATCTGACGCTGTTGCAAGAGCGGCCAAAGAGTCTGCCATCGTGTTATCCCTCCGTGGAACCCGTGTTAAATCAAATTCTTTAAAATGTTCGGCCAAATGCTTCACCAACTTTACGTATACCTCCATTCGGTCGTTCTTTGCTTCGAATTCACCACAGAACTGGTTACCTACTAGTTGAGAATCGCAGCAAGCTCGGAGATATTGAGCGCCTAATTGTTTTGCAAGACGAAGTCCTGCAATCAAGGCTTCGTACTCTGCCTCGTTGTTCGATGCTTCAAAAGCTAGACGGAAACTCTACTCTAAAACCTCTCCGATTGGAGACTTCAGCCAGATCCCGATGCCGGATCTGAATTTGGATGAAGATCCATCAACGAAGAGGGTCCACCGCTTGTTCTGGTGGGCCATTTTCATTACTTATGGAGGTAGTTCGGACAAGAAATCAGCTAGAATTTGTGATTTAATTGTCGCTTTAGTTCGATACTTAATGTCGTATTCACTAAGTTCGACAGCCCATTTTGTCAGTCGTCCTGACTGTCCGGGACTGTGTAGTATTGTTCGGAGAGGGTGGCTTGTCATCATGGCGATCGGATGTGACTGAAAATAAGGTCGGAGTTTCCGAGCCGCTATCACTACGGCAAATGGTAATTTCTCTAAAGCTGGATATCTCGTTCCGCATCGAGCAACGACTTGCTTACGTAGAAGACCCGTTTTTGCTCTCCTCTATCTTCTCGGACCAGCATGCCGCTTACGGCCGATTCTGATACCGAAACATAAAAAAAAGGGTTCTCCATCTTCGGATTTGTTCAGAATCGAAGGGGTTGACAGATATCTTTTTAGATCTTGAAAGGCTTCTACGCATTCGCTATTCCATTCGAGTTGTTTATTCCCTTTCAAGAGGTTGTAAAAGGACAAACACTTATCTGTTGACCGAGAGATAAATCGATTCAGACCTGCAATTCGTCCCGTGAGCCTCTGCACTTCCTTTGAAATCTTCGGGGACGGGAGGTTTTTTATTGTACTGATTTTTCTTGGGTTAGCTTCTATTCCTCGCTCTGTTACCAAATATCCGAGGAATTCTCCCGAGGTAACTGCAAACGTGCACTTTTCCGGATTTAATTTCATACCAAAGCGATTCAGGATATCGAAACAATCTTGTAGATGATTGACATGCTCGGACGCCGCATGAGATTTTACCAACATATCATCAATATAAACCTCTATCGTATTTTCGAGATTTTCTGGAAACATCCGATTGACCAACCTCTTATACGTTACTCCTGCATTTTTCAGGCCGAAGGGCATTACGCGGTAACAGTAGGTTCCTCTGTTTGTGATAAAGGCGGTTTTTTATCTGTCGTCCGGATGCATCAGAATCTGGTTGTATCCCAAGAATGCGTCCATAAAGGAGAGAAGTTCGTTTCCTGCCGTGACTTCCACCAGTCTTTCTATGCTTGGAAGGGGGAAACAATCCTTTGAGCATGCTTTGTTTAGGTCCGTGAAATCCACGCAGATTCTCCATTTCTCGTTTTTCTTTTTTACTACTACAGGGTTGGCTAACCACTCTGGATATTGAACCTCTGTTATTGAGCCTTTCGCTAGTAACCGATCGATTTCTTCGTTGACAGCTGCTGCTCTTTCTGGTCCTAACTTCCTCTTATTTTGTTTGACTGGTTTATGGGTAGGATCCACGTTTAACCGATGCAATATTACCTTTGGATCGATCCCCACCATGTCCTCCGATGACCAGGCGAACATTCCTTTGTTTTTCTTTAGTAGGTCGATTAGCTTCGCTCTTGTTTCTTTTTCCAAATTTCCTCCGATCGTCAAACATTGTTCTGGATTTTCCTCGTCGACGTATATTTTTGCGTATGAATCTTTTTTGAAGATGTTTAAATCTAACTCTCCAACTACTGATAAGCTCGGATTTTCGTTGTGGGGGACCTCTGGTACAGAGATTAGCGATTTTGTCCGCGACTGCTTCTTCGGGGGGGCTGGAGCAAGTTCTGGCTATTTGTTGGTCTCCTTTGACTGAACAAACACCGTGTGGGGTTGGAAACTTGAGGCACTGATGGTAGGTTGAAGGGATTGCCTCCATCATTGTCAGCCAAGGTACCCCCATAATTGCGTCGAATATGAGATGCCCTGATACCACATGAAAGATAGTGTCCATAGTGACTACTCTTATTGATACTGGATAGACCGTGGTTCCTACCACTACTTCTCTTTTCCCCGGGAGGGAAGTTATGGGTTATGTTTTTACCTCCATGTCTTTAGATACTACGTTCATCCGATTCATAGTTTCTAAACTTAATACGTTTACCGTACTCCCCGTATCTATGAGCACATTTTCCATGAGATTTCCGGCCAAGAAGACACGGATGACTAAAGGGTCGTTCTGGGGAATTATAATTCCCTCGAGATCTGCATCTGTGAAGGCTGTCGAGGAATGATATATTGGGGCCGGGCTTATAGATCGAATCTTTGGTATTTCTCGGATACGCTTCTTTATAGTTCCTTTGGAACTCGAACTATCGAGAATCACACCGATATATTTTTCCATTCTTGAGGTCTCTTTGTTTTGTTAAATAGAAGTCACCCCGCTACCTGGCGTGCCAAATGTTGATACTAGGTTAAACTTCTAATTATTTATAATTAGAGGGGTTCGTTTTTGGAAAAGTGTAAAGTAAGAAAACAAGAGGAAATCTCGGAAAAAGGATGTATTATTAATAATCTGAGTTACAAAGATGTCAACTCGGGATGCCGAGCTGACTTTATCAAAGAAAAGTAAAACCTAGGCGATCTAGTTCGTCTTCTCCCCGATTCTTATTGAATGTTATTAGTGAAGGGGGGTATGTCTTTATATATCCTTAATAGTCGGTCTTGTTAAGCCCATGGACTAACCTCGGAAAAATGGAATATTTCCATTTTTTCCAAGACTAGGGAATCTATGATAAGATTTGATCTTATATTATCCGATATTTAGACTTCGGCCTAGGACGATGTTGTTTATGCCCCCGCTTCGGACACTAAATTCAATCATTCTTTACCGAGGTATCCCTCGGTCATCTGGGCCGAGGGTTAATATTCCTGTTGTCGGGACTTATAACCTAATAATTTATCAGGGGAGAGCTCGGTAGGGACCGAACTCCAATTATTGCCAAACTATCGATAAGGGCGTATAACCCCACCACCAACAACGTCCCGTTCCTCCGAGATATCAACCACCTCATGTTTCACTTCAGCCAATTTAGTGATTAGCCAAGAGTGTTCCTTGAAAATATCGGAAATTCTCGACTCTTCCTCGTCAAAGTGTGCCTTCAGTTTACCCAAGCGTTTATCCTTATTTGCGACTTTATTTTGCGCCTCGGATAAAGCTTTCTCGACATCAAGGGACCTCTTCTCTAAATCTTTGTTCTCGGCTTGAAGAGAAACGATCTTCAAATCGGATTGTGCAAGCCTATTTTCATACCGAAGAAACGCCTGGCCGACGAAACCAACCAACTGGAGTAGATGTTGATGGTGGGGTTTTACCCCTTATCGATAGTTTGGCAATAATTGGAGTGCGGTCCCTGCCGAGCTCTTCCCTGATAACTTATTAGGTTATAATTCCCGCCAACAGGAATAATAACCCTCGGCCTAGATGACCGAGGGATACCTCGGTGAAGAATGATCGAATTTAGTGTCCGAAGCGGAGGTATAAACAACATCGTCCTAGGCCGAAGTCTAAAGCTTGGACAGTATAAGATCAAATCTTATCACAGATTCTCTAGTCTTGGAAAAATAGAAATATTCCATTTTTCCGAGGTTAGCCCATGGGCTTACCAGACCGACTATTAAGGATATATAAATACATACCCCCCCACTGATAATATTTATTCAGAATCGGGGAGTAGAAGAACTCGATCGCCTAGGTTTTACTTATCTTTGATAAAGTTAACTCGGCATCCCGAGTTAACACCCTTGTAATATAAATCATTAATAAATACATCATTTTTTCAATGTTTCCTCTTGTTTTCTTACTTTATACTTTTCCAAAAACGAACCCCTCTAATTATAAATAATTAGAAATTGAATCTAGTATCAACATTTGGCGCGCCAGGTAGGGGGGCTCGCGATATCGTTTTTAGCAAAAGAAGAAAGAGACATTGGAAAACAGGAGGATGAACACAGAAACGCCAGCCACAGACGAACGTCGAGACGGCGAAGTCGCAGAAGTAAGCAGAAGTCGCAGAAGAAGATACGGTCCAAAATACCAACCATCCAGCTAGGGAATCAGCCATGACCCTATTCGAGAGTCACGATCCCATAATATGTGAACTAAGTTACCCTCAGGCTACACCCAGTCAACACGGCGAACAGGGATTCATAACTTCCACCAATCCAATAATCAGAGCTTCAACAGCTGAAACTCGGAACTCGCAGGAATTACCAAGCGCGTCAATAAATCCTCGGACAGCCGAGCAACCCATGGGAATACAACCGTTGAATAACGGAGAAGAACGATTTCCCAATGTAGAAAAGGTGACGAACCCCGAGGGAGCAATGATAAGAACACATCAGCAGCGTGAGAGTTGGCTGGCAGAGCAAATTAACCATCAGCAACGGGTCAACCGAAGTCTAATCGACCAACTCGCGAACATATCGGAAGAACTCCAAGCTTTGAGAACCCAGGGTCATAACCAAACTCTCAGGACAACTTCGGCTAGCCCTTCACGAACAACTCTACAGCTGGTAACGTTCGAGGATGATCAAACCGGCCCAAGAGAACCCCGAACGCCCACTACTCGCCGAATTTTGAGAAGTGGGGATGATATAATTCAGATTCCGAGTACTGACCAATCGATTGCAATCCTAAAAAGGGAATTAGAGGAGATGAGATCGCTAGTCCACAAAGCAACAAGCATCGCCCCAGAAGTCGATCAATTGCTAGCAGAAACTGAAAGAAGTCCGTTCACTCAAAACATCACACGAGCACGAGTCCCACTCAATGACAAGTTGAGACTCCCAACCTACGATGGAACTGGAGACCCCGCAGTCTACATGAGGGCTTTTTTAGTCAAAGTCATCCGAGCCGAGTTCCAAAGAGGTGAAGAGGACGAGGGAAGATGTCAATTTTTCTTAGAAAGCTTAAGAGGAGATGTCCAAGCCTGGTTTGCTAGTTTGCCCCCCGATTCAATCAGTTGTTTTGTAGAACTCAGCGAAGCTTTCTTCAAGCAGTACATGCTTCATCTAGAACAACAGGCCACGGCATCGGACCTTTACGCAGTAAAACAAGGACCAAAAGAGCCACTCCGAGACTTCATCAAAAGTTTTAAAGCGATTTACTCGCGACTGAGGATTGAGGACGACCTAGCAATTGGAGCACTTATTCCTGCGACTTGGTACCAATCGAGGTTTTGGGACGAACTGTCTGCTCATAGGCCCCAGTCTATGAACGATGCTTTCCATCGAGCAAATACTCACATAAGGATCGAAGAGAATCATGTCGAACTCGCCAAAGTACACAGATCCACAAAAATAAACAAAGAGACGAAACCAGAGGAGAAAGTGGAAGGGCGAAAAGTAGAAAGGGATAAATCAAAGTCGAAAATAATCTTTTTGGTAACTCACTCGCCGAAGGATATATCTCGGAAGGATAAGTCAAAGTATACATACACTCGAGATCCTGACGATCCGACCACCCCTTGGTGTGAGTATCACAAGAGACCAGGCCACAAAACCGAAGATTTTCGAAACTTAAAGAATCATCTAATGGCCATCCGATTTGAACAAGACCGAGAAAACGAGAAGCGTAAAACAAGCAAAGATTAAGAAAACCCGCCTTCCCGCGAAGATACGGAAGAAGGAGAAGTTCTGCCTTCACCGCCCCCAAACCAGAGAAAAAGGTTAACATTATAATGGGAGGACTCGCAAACTGTGAAGATTCTGTTCGATCAATTCAGCGAAGTATCTTTAGACTATCCGCGGATCAGGTTCCACGAAGCTCCACTCTGCAAAAAGAGCTGACATTTACCACCGAAGACCTGAAAGGAATCGATGCTCCCCATAACGATCCACTCGTAATCTAACTCCAGATAGGCAACTGCGACGTCCAAAGGATACTCGTCGACACTGGAAGCTCGGTGGATGTCATATCTTTAGACACACTGCAAAAGATGGAAGTTAAGGATCAGAAGATTAAAGCCAGGGTTAAACACATAACCTCTTTCGGAGGAGATACAGTCTCAACTATGGGAACCATCAAACTTCCAGTATCGGCCGGACGGGTAACAAAAATCGTGAAGTTTGAAGTAATAGAAAGAGCCACCATTTATAACGAGATCATCGGAACCCCGTGGTTATACTCTATGGAAGCTGTTCCATCTACTTATCATCAGTGCATGAAATTCCCAAATCCAAAAGGATATTTTACGGTTCGAGGTGACCAAAAGATGGCTCGGAGATGTTTCGTAACAGAAAACAAATTCCGACGAAGTCAAGAAGAAACCCCGAATCAATTTCTCACACTAACAACGGTCAACAAGAAGAAACCAACATCTGCTGAAATCTTGGCAGAACTTTTCGAAAGGGAACAATCCCTAGGAAGAACAACCAAGAAAGGATGGAAAGGAAAAATCATCAATCGTTGATATTAACGATTAACGAAACCTCGGAAAGGAATAATTAACGAAACCTCGGAACTACGTGTGACTTGATCCCATCCAAGGGTACGTAGGCAGCCTTTTACAAGGTTCAGCTACAAACATTTAATCTTGGTTTTTTAGTAATGAAGTCTCAATTACTCGATTATACTTAACTACGATTCACTAAAAACAATAAAACATACGAAATCGATGCCTTGATCACGTACTCGATAACACATTCTATACCGAATGCAGCTGAAGGTTTCGGAGCCTGATAAAGTAGGGCCGAGGGATTCTAAGGCAAAGTCGGGATATTCCCGCATATGCTGAAAAACCGAAAACTTGTTGATGGTGGGGTTCTACCCCTAATCAATAGTTTGGCAATAATTGGAGTTTGGTCCCTGCTTAGCTCTTCCCTAATAATCTATTAGGTTATAAGTCCCGACAACAGAAATTTTGACCCTCGGCCTAGATGACTGATTTAGTGTCCGAAGCGGGGGTATAAACAAACATCATCCTAAGCCGAAGTCTAAGCTCAGACAGTATAAAATCGAATTTTATCACAAATTCCCTAGTCTTGAAAAAATGGAATATTTCCATTTTTCCGAGGTTAGCCCATGGGCTTATTAGACCGACTATTAAGGATATATAAATACATACCCCCCTCCCCTCACTAATGACATTCATTCAGAATCTGGAGGAGAATAACTAGATTACCTAGGTTTTACTTCTCTTTGATAAAGTTAATCTCGGCATTCCGAGTTAACAAGCATTGTAAACACCTTGAATAATAATACACCCTCTTTCCGAGGTTTCTTCTTTATTTTCTTATCAAGTACTTTCCTAAAAACGAACCCCTCTAATTACAAATAATTAGAAGTTGAACCCAGTATCAACATTTGGCGCGCCAGGTAGGGGGGCTACTAACTTTTGGTAAGAAAAAAGATAGATCTCAGACAGAAGGATGAGCACGGAAGAACCACCTACTAACGAGCGTTGAGACGGTGAAGAAGCAGAAGTAAGCGACGAAGAAGGAACGGTCCAGAATATCGACCAAAATCGCAATCCAATAGCCTGTGAACTATGTTATCCTCATCCCAGAGGATTATTCCTAGGTCCAGAGGATTTCCGTTCTTCTCTTTTTCTTTTTTTTCCCGAAAACACCTTTATTTTTCTTTGACCATTGCTTCTCTTTATATTTCCCATATATATATATTTTCCACCCTAGTCTATCCTAATCCAAGAATCAAGTTCAATGGTGAGTGAGCTTCCACATGAGAGTCCTAGCCTTGTCATTCTCCAAGCTCAACATGTTTTACAAAGTAAGCGTTCGGAAAAACGCCTCACAGTTCCCTCACAAGTAATGTCCGGCTTAAACAAAAGGTTCATGTATAGGGTTTGGGTAACCATTGCTAGAATGGTCATTTAGATCCACAAGAGAGTGACAAAAAGGTGTAAGAGGATCCAAATATGTATCGAGTTACGGTAAGGTTGCTTTTTAGGTTTTCCTTAACAAAATGCTTAAAGCTTTGACTTCAAACCATGTGTTACGAGGTCAAGTTTGTTTCGGCAATGTTTTTGTTTTTAAAAAGGTTTTGAGAAATCTAATTGAAAGATGAGAAGTTTTCGCTTCCAAAGGTTCGAATGAGTTCTCATTATCCGCATTTTTCTTTATAAAACCGTTTGAAATCAACTTTTTCTAAAGGAAATCCAAATTTCAAATCATACTTATTATATGCAATCTACATGTTTCTAAGACTCGATTATATTATTATCTAGCATATTAATGCAACTACAACTAAGAAATACTTTGAAGTCTCAAAAATCAAAATATTTCACATATCTTACAAAATGTTTTTTATCGATTGATACCTTGGTCGATACAAGTGTATCAACTTTAATATCAATCAATATTAAAATCTGACATCTCTTTTTTTTTTTTTTTTTGGTAAAATTGTTTTTGTGAATTTTTTTATGATTTTTTTTTGTATTTGCTAAAACTTAAAAACTAAAAAACTTAAAAATTGAGAATTCTACTAAAAGAATAAAATAAGAAAGAAAGAAAATAGAGTTAGTTAACAATGAAATCCTCCCCAAACTTAATTGACACCGTCTCGGTGGAATTAAATCGATAAAGATAAAATCCGCATCATCCTAAAAAGCTAGTGGTATTTACAATGGTGCGATAGATAGTGGGACTTACCTTTTCCCAAAGTCGGATCTACAGCTAGACCCGTGGTATCTTCGTTCCATCTCTTCATCTCCTTCGTTTTTTAGGATGATCTTAATGGGGTTGTTCAGGAGCTCAGCTTTTCGGTGAGCGGTGATATTTTCTTCATTGAATCTTGCGCTGACATGGATGAAAGGTGAGTTTATTCCTATATTCATCACCCGGTAATTGATCGATCCATCATAGAATGTGTGAGGTTTGAGAAGAAGCGTTGTTTCCTTTTTAGTGGCTTGGGTTGATAAGGTCGGGAATCAGTAAGTACTTCTTTCTCGAGCTTCATAACTTTCTGGGATTTCGTTCAAGACGGGGACTTGCATTGGTATAGTTTCTTCTCTTCCCGCGATGTCAAATTAAACATCAAGGTTTTCTCCGTCTAAGGCTCGAGTGTTGGGTATTCTTCGGTGTGGTAAGGCATGGACTCCTCGATTTCTTGTCTGCGGTAGGCTTCTTCTCCGTCCGAGAATACTCGGTTTGACTCGTCTAGGTCAGAAAAGAATTTGTAAAGAAAGACCTTTAGGGGTGACTTTCCTCCTTTGTTGCAATCTCGGGAGTCTCAGTATCACCTTGTGGAGTGCTTTTAGATGCAGCTTGAACATATTCAATTGATTGGGATTATTGGTGATGCTCTCTTCCAACATCTCCGTGAAAACGTGTTATTTGACCACCATATCTTCTTGGTTGGTTTCTTCTTCATCACTTGTCAATATTGCATGGCACAAGTTTTAGCAAGTACCACACTGGTTCGAGTTCATTCAATTCTTCTTCAACATTGTTTTCTCCAACCGATTCATCTCCATACTTTTCATACTAGATAGCTCCGCAATAGCCAAAAGGAGTTGAGGCCCGGTGATGGACTTGATTACCATGTCAAGTGAGGGTGATTTCCTTGCTTCAAAGTCGATTTGCGCTCCAATTGTAGCTAGGAATGGACGACCAAGCACTAGGGGTATTTGCTCGTTCTTGATTGCTTATACTACTACGAAATTAGTGCGCACAATCAATCCTCTCACTCATATAGGGAAGTTTCTTACGATTCCTTTCGGGATCTTGTCGTTGCATCCGTGAGGGCTATCCGCTTGAAGTACGGTTCGAGCTCGGTGATTCCTAGCTTGGTCATAAGGGTACGGGAAACTACATTGATTTTTGCTCCTGTATCCGCCTAAGCTCCATTGATTTTTATGCTTCCCAAGTTGCAAGGGATCGAAAATGGTCATGGGTCACTCATCTTCTGAAGACTTCTTGACCATGCCACATTTTCTTGCTCTTCTTCGTTAAACATCCCCATTGCCTTAGTGGTTTTTTCCTTGTTGTTTGTCATTGATATTACCAAGGTTCTTATCTTGTTCATGTTTTCAATTCTCAATGTAAAAGGTATCTCTATAGATTCTCGTTCCCCAGCTTCCTTCAACATCTTATATTCTTCTAGTTGAGTTCGGGTGAACCTTGTTTTTGGGAATGGGATTCTTCGGGTTTGTGAAGATGAACTTGGTTCACTCCTTCCTTGATCATTGATTTGGAGTTTACCCATCATCTTGCCGATTTCAGAAACTTCAATATCGACCGATAGAGTGGTCGATACTCTGTTTTTCTCTTCTAGGCGTTCGTTATCGATTGATGCATAGGTTGATATGACCATGCTATATATCGATTGATATTTCTCCTTATTCGTCCCTTCTTTGTTTGTTTTGATTCCCGTATATCTTCATGGCGTTTATTCCTTCTTCATTATCCATCTTAAACATCTCATAATCCTCTTCTTCACTCCACCGATTCTCGAGTTCAGAATCCCCTTCATCCTCTAGCCATGTTTCAAGGAATTCAGATATGAATTCATTATCGTTCTCGAAGTTCTCGGGGTCGCTCAACCAATCTTGAATCTCCTCATAGTCTGCCTCTTCATCCCCTTTATCTTCTTTATTGTTTATTCCATAGAAATCCTTGGGGTTTTGCTCGGGTTTACCAGGCAAAGTTGAAGTGGAAACTTGAGTTGTTTGGCCTATGTCGGTTGTCTTCTCTCGAAAAGTGTCATATTGTTTGAGAGATTTTCCATCTTTCTGTTTAAGTCAGCATAGCATCCGTCAATTTTCTTGTTCATTACTCTGAGACTCGTTTCTATCTTGGTGGCTATGTCTTTCATCTTGGTGGAAATTTCAATTGAATGCTTCCTTTGACTCTCCAATAATTGCTTCAAGATTGAATTAGTACTTTCATCTTTGGAAATCAGATTCGACGTTTGAGCTTGATAGTTACCACCTTGATTACTGAACTGTTGTACCCTTGATTCCTTCTATAACCTTGGTTGCTATAGCCTTGGTGAGATCTACCGAAACCACCTTGGTTGTTGTAGCCTTGAGTATATTGGCCGTTATTTGCAACAAAGTTCATGTCTTCTACTTGGTAGATTTCTTCTTCTTGTGCCATATTGGCACTTCTCTTGTTGAAAGGGATTCTTTAGTCATTATTCGAAGATTCCTATCGTCAAAACAATATTTATAAAAACCCTTTCACATAACCAATATCTATTCTAAATTAAAGAGTATATAGTAGTAAGTAGAGGGTGTCGAACCACAGGGAAGTGGTTGAGAACACTAGGATGCTAGAACAAACACTAATGAAGGACAAAAGGGGGGGGGGTTATTGGTTTTGTTTGGTTTTTCTAATAATCCTAAATATAATAAGTAAAAGGAACAAAGATAAGATAAGAGCTATTAAGTAAGAAAGCTATTAGATGGGTTCTAAGACTAGGGTTTTGTGCTCTTCTTTAGGGGTTTGTTTTACAAATTGGTTTATTCGGTTAATCCTATGGTGTCTCGGTGATAACCGGTTTGCTAAGTATTCACTCTAACAACATACCTATTGAGAGAGATAGATAGCTAACGGCCTTAAGAGCTACAAACACCATTATTCTTAATGTGGTGTACCGATTCTAATCTCGCTAACCGATCAAACAATGATAAGCTCTCTACACCACTCTCTGACCATGATAAGCCAATTATAAGGATACTACCGTGGAATTAGGAAATAGACATGCAGATTTTTCCACAATTCATCCCTAAATGCTAGTTAAACTAGTCTTATTAGGGTAGAGAAAGTCTACCTATTGGTTACTTACACATCTCTATTAAACACAAGGATTAGAGAGAGTAGAGGTGAGGATGAGTGATAGGAGATGTCACTAACTCCATCTCAAACTACCCCTAAGGACCGATGACTAAGAGAACTAAACCATAATTAGTCACTTGGTAATTAACTAATTAATCCAAATCTTAACTAACCCACTGATTACTTCCTTAAACTTTCTCTCTTATTAAACATAAAAAGATCATTAGTCACCCATGGTTATGGATTAAACCATGATGACTAAGTTCCTTAATTACTTATATAATTAAAGCATAAAATAAAAGCTAAAATAAAAATAATAGATAAAAGAAAATAAAATAAGAACTAATATATCTACATTGTTTTTTTATCTTAAAAGGAGAATTTAAGATGATAGAAATGAGAGGATGAAGCATCTTATTTATAGAAACGGTAAACTTGGCCACCAAATTTCTTTATCTTTGTCTCTAAGTTTCTAAGCTTTGGCCCAAGCTTCCAAGCTTTGGCTCCAAGTTTATCTAGTTTTGTCACCATCCTTCATTAGCTTTGTCACCAAGTTTCAAGGCTGGTCCACCATGTTTCCTTGCTGTCCCATCATGTTTACTTATGTACAAAAGAGGAGAACGTCGGCAGTGGCACTTTGATAATTTCTCTTGGTCGCAGCTTGTGGCACTTTGATAATTTCTCTTGGTCGCAGCCTTTTTGTATCGCTCGATACAAGGATCGATATAAATTCTCCATATTGGTTGATATACGGTCGATATAGACATCTTTTGCCTTCACACTTGACTATTGTTCTTGGATTCTTCTTGGATTTTCTCCAAAGCTTCATGTTCCCCCATAAGTACCTAAAAAGTTCTAATATATACACAAAAACACACTATACAAACATTTAGGACTCTAAGATTCAAAATACATGAAACATGAAATAAAGATGGGTTTAAGGGTTTAAAAGTTATTTAATTTAAGTGCTAAAACCCTTAAATTCTCGTCCGATCAATTCCCCCGGACTTAAAATTTTCTCGTCCTCGAGCAAACAAAGATTAGACCACGAGAAAGGTTTGAAATCATTTATCATCAATTGGATAAATGGTTTAATGGTTCTAAATCAAGAGTGTGATGAAAGAAACGATCTCTCTTAAGAATATATATTCTTCATTCATTCAAGTATTCTCACTCTCCAAACCTCCATAATCCACATTGCAATCCATTTACATAATCTCTTTTAATTAAATTAAGAATCATTGGTGAAATCTTGCTAAGGAGATCTATCAAAACAAACTTGTTTGGCTTGGTAAGAAAAATGGTTTTAAAATTGCAAGAAGTATGTTATTAAAAACAAGGGTTTTTCTCAAAAAGAACGGTACTTTCGTAAAATACTAAGAGCCAAGAACAATTGGTGCATACAAGGTCTAGATTGTCATCTACCCTTTCCCAAAGTGTATCTAAACTCTAAGTCTTATGTATTAAACCCAAAGCGAATCTATTTCCCATCCTAATCTACCCATGATCAAAAAGGATTTTTGCCTTGATTCTTTCTTTTCCTAACCTCTTTTACATTTTCATCTATTAAGTACTTGATGCGTGAATTTTTTTCACCTAAAACTGCAAGTGCACAGTGTACATTTGTAGTATGAAAGGTTATCGATCCCACAGGAAACCAAGTGATTACCGCAGATCTGGTACTTTGGAACTTGTCAAAGCAAAGCATGATTAGTATTATTAGTGATATCATTAGACTAAAGCAAATGGGATGTTTCATCATTGGTTTAAAGGTGCTAGATCCAAAGGAAGTCGCAGGAAATATAGATCAACAATCAATCAATAATCAATAGATTCACGAACACAGAAGACGATATATATAATAACCGATCTCTCGAGATATTATACCTATGAGTTAACCATTAGATCAGAAAGGATGCTTTCCAAACCTAATATGAAAACACATGCAATGAAACAGATCTTATTGTTCATAACCTTCCAAGCCAAACTCTCGTTTGTACAAGGACGAGGTTGCCTACTAAAAATCATGTTCTGGAATCATTACCCAATGGTGTATTGGTGTAACTCCTCCTATGAGCAATATTCTAAATGGCCAGATCAGAATAAAGTAGAGAATACCATTAAAGTAGAGAATATTGATTTTATCATGTTGAATTCATTAGAGATCTATAAAACCATTGGAAACCCTAGATCTAACAAGTTGTCTACTCGCACATAGGAAAACTCATGCACAAAGTAAACTTCATAAAAGTAAAGAGGTTCAGAGATAAAAACTCAGTATATTGGTATGAAGAACATATCTCTTCTCCCCTTCAAGCTCTCAAGCAAAGCTAGTGTAGCAAAACCCTAGAAATCTAGAAAGCAAAATAATATTTGATGGCTATGGATTTCGTGATTGGTGATTCTCTTGTGATTGGTGGTGGCTGCTTTCTCCCTCTTAAGACTCCTTTTATAGGTGGAGAAGTCGTGCCTAGGTCAAAACCTCGTTAAAAATTGAGTCGGGCTTGATTGGAGCTAAACGGGCCAGTCTTGTAAAATTCGTCAGAATGGACCTTCTTCAGTAAAATAACAATATCTTGCGCTCAAAAACTCCGTTTGATCTGATTCCAAATGGAAATGAAAATAGACTCTCGGGGCTTCGATTAGATATGTAATTTTCCTATTATACCCTTCCTGTAGGTTGGTCAATTGTCCGTTGACTTCCAAATTTCAATTCTGGCTCTGCACTTTCCTTTTCTGACAATTGCTCCAATTCTTTCCTTTTTGCTTCCTTTTGTTTCCTTTTGTTTCCTTTTGCTCCAAAACACCTTTTTCTTGTAAAACCTGTATAAATACCTAAAACACATTAGAAAGACTCTATAAAACTAGTCATATCATGGCATAAAATCGGTAAAATTCATGATACATTAGTACTAAGGAAGTTTAGTAAAAATAGGAAATCATAGTCTATTACTTTTATTTTATTTTTATTTATTTTTATTTTTAGATCTATAACTAAGTTGATCAATCCGAATTCTAGTATTAAGCTCAATCAATGTGATAGGGTAGATATTGACCTCTGATTTGAATATCAACCCTTGAATTAAGAACTTAGAGTTTTTTTTTATTATTATTCTAGACCAAGTTTCCCTCTATTTACTTCCCCTTTTATACACATTTTCCACTTATCTCTCTTATAAAGATCAATCACAATCCCAACCTATTCTATCCTAATCCTAAAATTAAGCTAAAAGGCGAGTGAGCTTCTACATAACAGTCATAAATTGTTGTTCTCAAAGCTCAACATGTTTTGCAAAGTAAGCGTTCGAAAAAGACCTCACATTTCACTCGCAAGTAATGTTTGGCTTAAATAAAAAGGTTTAGGTAAAGGTGGGGATAACTACTGGTGAGAATGGCCATTTGGATCCACAAGAGAGTGGTACAAAGGAAAAAGAAGATCCAAATGTGTATAAAGGTTACCATAAGGTTTTTTTTCAAGATTTCCCTAACAACACACATTAAGCTTATTTTTAAACCCATATAAATGTGAGGTTAAGCTCATTTCATACAATGTTTCAAGGATTGAATTTTTTTTTGAAATCACTGATTAAAAGATAAGAATTTTTCATTTTTATCGAATGGGTTCTTTCACTCTTGACAAAGACACATAACCATTTCCAAATTCTATTTTTTCAAAGGAGTTTAAAATTCATGCTCATGATATGCAACCTCGATGCTTCTAAGACTCGATCCTAAGCCTATGCAACTACATGAGAGAAAGACTTTGAATTCTCGTTTTCTTTTTTTACAGTAGGTTTTGTATCGACTGATCCAAGCTCGATACAGAGTTGTATCGGGCAGCATATCGACTGATACAAAAATACGAAAATGCGAAAAGCCATAAGAACGTTTGTATCAACCCAAGTATTGACCAATAGAAACTCATATCGATCGATAGAGGGGTCGATATAATGCTTCTGATGATCGAATTCTTCTTTTTTGTGATGCAAAATGCTAAAGTGAAAAAAAAAAAAAAATGTGAGAAGAAAATGGTAAAACCCTCCCTAGGACTTAATTGACACCGTCCCGGTGGAACCAAATCCAGAGGAGAAAAATCCGCAAAAGAATAGGGAAAAAGGTGTGGTATGTATAACGGAGTGAATGATAGAGGGACTTACCATTGCCCTAGCATTGCTCTATAGGGACTTACCATTGCCCAAGCATTGCTCTTGAGGGAGGCCGATGATATCGATCGATATGGTTGGTTGACAAGTTTGTATCGATCTATACAAACTATTCGATCGTTTGATACAAACTGTCCGATGGATTTTATAAAATTAAAATCGATCCTCGAGCTCTCTCCATTCAGGGTAGAGGTCTTACCAGTGCCTTACCCATTGCCCATGTCTTTGATCCTTAGAGATTCGAAGTGTTTGAGGGGACGTGCACATCTCCTTTTACTTGGGTTTAGGTACTTCGAAATAACAAGAAAATCAAGACAAGTGAGTAACAAAATTTTTTTTTGTTATTTTATTGTCCTACTCTTAATCCTATTCCTAATGCCTAGTTGCTTCCTCGAAAACGGCGCCAAAAACTTGACGTGTCGGTGTTTTCAAGTTTTAAATTTGTAAACACCTCAATCTTAACTCAAGTATAAACTATACTCGTTATAGAAATTGAAGGATTAAGGAGCGCGGAAGTTATCAAAACGTTTGAAAACCTTTTCAAAAGCGAATTTATGAAAAGAGGGGGTTTGGTTGATGGTTTATGGATTGTGGTAGTTTTGCTACCCAACTAAAATATATACTAAGATAAAAATGTGATTTTCCGAGGGACAGCTTCGGTTTAAGAGGGGTTTTAGGAGACTAACTATTTAAGGTTTTGTGCTTTGGTTATGGACTCATTTTACAAGTGGATTTACTCGGTTAACCCGATGGTGTCTCGGTGATAACCGATTCACTAAGTGTTTATTCTAACAACGGGTCCATTAAGAGAAATAAACAACTAACGGCTTTAATTACTACAAGTGCCTTTGCGTTTCCTAATGTGGCTTTTCGATTCTAATCTAGTTAATTGATCCAGCAATTCCTTAGGAATTTAATCAACTCTCTAGACCACTCTCCTAACATGTTAACTCATTTGAAAGGATATTAGCGTGGGCTTAGGCAATAGAAATACAAAGTTTTCCACAATTCAACCCTAAATGCTAGTACACTAGGCCTATTAGGGTAGAAAAAGCCTCTCTATTAATCACTTAGACTTATCTGCTAAACACAAGGATTTTAGAGAGTAGAGGTTATGATGAGTGATAGGAGATGTCACTAACTCCATCTCAAACTACCCCTAAGGACCCATGATTAAGAGATCTAAACCTAATTGATTTACTAATGAACCAACTAATTTACCCAAATTAAAGTTACTCCTAATTACCTTCTTTAACCCAATCAATCCCTCTTGATTCACTAATTAAAACTCACATAAGTGAGGGTGAAAGAAGATTAAAAATTAAAATTAAGTAAAGAAGGTTTTGTATAATTAAAAATAAATTATAGGTTTGAAATGGGTGGTGTGTCTCCAATTCTCGGACATGCCTTTTATTGGAGGCTTAGGTCGACTAGGGGAATTGGTCATTTTTCTCACTTTTGGCTCTTTAATATCGATCGATATGGGTCTCGATATTTTGCATCCCATATGATCGATCGTCTCTCGATATGAACGGATTTTGACCTTTTGATTGGTTGCTCCTTGCCTTTGTTCTTTGACTTGTCCTTTCTCCTTGAGCTTTTGTCCTTCTTGGTGACCTGAAAACATTCTAAAACACACAAAACATGTATATGCAGACTCCTAGGACTCCTAAAATGCAAAGCATGAAAAGATATCCTAAATGCAAAAATGAAACAGAGATGAGATAATTGGACTAAATCATACGGAAATTAGGCGTTCAAACATTCAATTTTCCATCTCATCACTTTCACCCAATTCTATTCCCCTTCTTTTCATAATTTAGTGGGATTCTTAGTCTATAGTGAAAAGACGGAGATCTTGCTTAACTGGGAGATATTCCATCGATTACTTCCTATATTGATAATAAGACTAACCTATACACATATTACGCCTGCTCGAAGCATAGTATACTGTCAAGGTTTACATCCAAGGTGAATGACTAGGAGACAAAGTATTTTTTTTTTCAAAATCAATAGCGCCTCTATTTCAATGCAAAGCTTCAGATTTTTTGGCAGATGAAACACAACCCATGGTATGTTTCTAAAATTTTAGTTTCCATATGCTCGGTGATTGATGATTCTAATGCTTTGTGCTTAACTTCAGAGAAAAAACTTGAGAGACGAGAGTTTTTCTAGTTTGCCGCCAAGTTTATTGAGACAATCGTGGGTTCAAAAGTCCAATTTTGGGATATTAGGAGGCATTGATCTCCCGTTCCCACGAGAGGAGGAAATTTGAAAGAGTTATCACCAATCGATCAGCTTGACAAACCATAGATGTACAGAGACATGGTTTGGGAGAACGTGCATGTATGTTCCTTTCTTCTTTCCTCTATATTTGATCTGAAGAAAACTAGTGAGTGCACTTGTACTTTATCGTTTGCATTAGGTGACCAAGCGGTGAACGGCCTCATCAGCTATTATGAAGGGGAGCTGCGTAACCTCCAGGTTATTTTGCAAGAGGCCAACAAAAGGTTGGAGATTGTTAAAGTGGAAAAGGCTGCTGAGGCGAAGAGCGCAAGTACTGAGGGTAATGCGGTTGCTCTTCGATCCAAGCTAGAATCAGAGAGAGAAGTCTATCAAAATCAAAGAACTTCTAAAAGATGCTGATCGGTAGGCAGAATTCCGATCAGAAGAGTGGAATTCGAAGCCGCGATGGCCCGAACGAGGATGGAGAGCCGAGCTGAAATGATTAAGCTATGCCAAACCAAACTCGACAACATCAAGGCAAAAGTCAATCGTCAAAAGGTAAAAGACCACTTGATGAAGCTGTATGCTCAGGCGGTTGGTGTCAGAAGTTTGCTGATCAGCCTTAGAGATGAGATGTGCTTTGATTTTCAAGATAAGATGTTAGCTTTCAGAGAGAATGACGGTGCTAAGCTTAAGAAGCAGATTGGATAAGGTGGGTCGAGGACTTGACACAAGAAGATCTACCCTTAGTGCTGAGGTCGACGGTTGTATCTGCGTAGGGCGTTGTGAATGGGTGAAGGTGGAGTGAGAACCTAGTGAACTAGCGTTTGCAAACAATCACCGAAAACGCTACGAGCCGCTACATACCGCTCCGTACCGCTGAAAATCAAAAGCTGGTTTCCGCAAGCGTTTGCGTTTGCGGGAGGTAACGAGCGGATGCGGGAGATCAATTTTTTTTCAAAAAATTAAAGATATTATCTTAAGAATTAAGAAAAATTATAAAAATTGAAAAAAAATTAAATTTATTTATATTTTCTTAATAAATATATTTTCATATTAAACTCTTATTCTTGATGTATCAATATATTATATTAATTGAAATGAAGATTTAATTATATATATTGTATAAAAAAAATGTTTCAAACCTTTTAAAAATTTTTATTTCATTTTTATTTTGATGTGTATAACATACATGTATGAATTAATTAAAAATATACTTATATATATATAACTGTATTTCTAAATTATAAAATTTGTTTCACAACTCATAAAAATCATAAAAATATATCTAGATATTTATTTTATGATTTAGTTTGATCTTTAATATTAATTATATATATAGATTATATAATGTATGTATTTCATTATTTTTTTTATGTCCAACGGTTATTACATCCGCTGTCAACTAGTCAAAAATTTCCCGCAAACGCAACAGCTTTCAACCGCTATACCAGTCGTAAAAACCGCTCAATAACGCTTGAAACCACAATCGCCCGCTTCCGCAAACTCCCGTAGACGCAACCGCACCCACTGCATTTAAACCAGTGAACCCTCAATCGTATTTAGATGTTTACAACCCAACGAAACATAAATTGCTAACAAAAATTGAAATGAGTGTTTCGTGTTCATAAGGAATAAAATATTAAGAAATTACTTCAAACGCATTTGTCGATATGACGAATTGTCCTTTGATTTATGGCAATATTAGTTATTTCCATGAAAAACTATATGAATTACAATTCATCATTTTGTTTAAACTTATTTGCCAAGTTTCGTTCAAACGGTTTCCTAATCACTCATGAATTATGATCATATTTTTTATTGAACTATGATCATATATAGTCAAATACTTTGAATCTATACCATATTCTGTTTCTTAATTATATATATAAATCCCTAATATCTTAGTTAAGTACCAAAGTTTAAGTAGATCCTAAGATCGCTTCAGTGGAACTTTCAATGATACTAAAAAATATGTTGAAAATAAGAGAAGAAAAAAACATGAAAACGAACATTAAATCATTGACTGCTGCAAATAAGAGACAGGTGGAATCATTCAAAACTTTAAAAGTTAACGATTTTTCTTGAACAACGAAAAACTGGGAACGATGGTGCTTAGGGAAGAAACAAAATCAGACTTTGCTTAAATAAAAGAAGTGAGAATTATTCAAAATGGAATTAATTTTTAATAAAATTACTAATTTATTATACTCTAATCCTAGATGAGTATTAATTTTATGTAAAACGATGAAACTGTCATTCTAATATATTTTAAAAAATTAATCAATTTTTAATTTAAATAAAATATTTTAATTTATAAGATGAAAAAAATTAAATATTTATTTTTAAAAAAATTTCAAGTTAAAAATTTTAAAATATAATTATTCAAAATATAAAATTAATAAAAATTGGAATGTCAATTTAATATTCCTTTCCTCCCTTATTTTAATTTATAGCACGAATGACAAAAAAAAATTAAAATCAAAAATTAAATATTGAGTTAAAAATTTGGGAGAACTTGTTGAATATTATAAAAAAAATTTATAATTTGAAAACTAATCTATTTTTAAAACAATTGAAAAATTAATTTTTTTTACATGAAAAGACATAATATCATTATTTAATATTTACTTCAATTAAAAATAAAGAAAGCATATCTTGTTTTTTTCAAAAAAATATTAAAAATAAAAAAAAAAATTTTATTAAACATATCTTGTGAGATTTTTTTTTGGCAAGATGAATTTCGTTAATAGTAGCTATGTACATATGAATCGGAAATTGTAGTTGCATCAAAGGGTTTAATACATAACATAAAGATAAAGAAATCAAAATAAATTAGAGTTGTGTCGATAAGTTTAATTCATAATCCAAAGATAAAATAAACCAAAATAGAGAATGAAGAATACATAGATCGCTCAAAAAATCATAGCATCGCAAAAAAAAATTAGAACATCTCTTCTGAAATCGCATATGTGGGAGTTGATATAACAATCAATGGTCTCTAGACTTGTCTACATCGATCAAAGATTGGAACCAGCTACAAATTCTTCTTGAGATGTATGTTTTGTGGAGTTCGTATTGCGTGAAACTTGGAGAATTAGTGTTAATTTTAGTTAATGTTAGATAATTTTTGTTTCTCTAAATTTAGATTCTTATATTAGATTTTTTAAAATGACTTTGGTAATTTCAATTATAAGATAAAATAGTTTTCAAAGTTTTTCAAATGTTGGATATTTTTTTAATTAGAAAAGTTTTTTATAATATTTTCTCAAATTTTGTTTTGAGTTTTTTACAAAAATATATTATAATTTGAAGCTAAAATACCCTATTCCTTCTTTCATTTCCACATTTCTACGAATTACCCTTTATCAATATAGATATTCACGCAAATACCATTACTCAGACTTCGATTAAAGTCTAACAATTTTTCCAAAAGACAAAAAAAAACTTTCAGATCTAACTTAATTACAGAAATACCATTACCATCAATTCTCAACCTCCACAACAACTACCATCTTCGACGAGTTAATGCAATAACCAACCCGTTTTTTCGCCATTAAAGCTCAAGAATAGAGCTCGAACTTCCTTTTTGCGAGTTCTCCTCTCCGGTTTCTCCCATTCCCTCTGTGATTTGACGATTCAAACGTACCAAAATGGCATAAAACGGCAAAACACAACTGAACTTATTGGATTTCGGTGATATTATACATTATGGGTACTCTTCGAAAGTGAAAACAAACTCTAAACGGATATACGTATGAATTTACGCAAATCATCGATTATTAAATCTGATTTGTATACTCAGACTGCTATAGAAGCCGAATATAGAAGATGAAACCCATATGGTCAATGATAGTATAGTTTTGCAATTGACTTTTAAATTATTCAGACAAAAATTGAAGTCTGAAAAATTTCTTGGAAATAAAAAAAAATCAAGAAAATTCCACTAATCGAGGCAGAGGGTAGCTCTGGTAACCTGAAATCACAGATTCTGTTTAACGCAAAAAATATACCGTCTTTTGGCCAAACTTCTACCAGAGTTTGAATACATGTTTAGACTACAAGGAAAGTCTGGAGAGAAAAGTCAAAGTTTGGTCAATTACAAAACTACCTCATATTTTTTGCCATAGTGCCAAAGACGCCTGACAGTATTCACATTTCCACGTGAAGTTTGATAAGAAAATTAAAAGTTTTTGTTGACCGCACCCGCAGTCTACTTTGTAACTTTATAATTGCTAAAATACGGAAAACTTTCTTTCATTTTCTCCATAAAATTCGAATTTTGAGGTCTACCCAGACTAAACCAAATTTAAACCCAATTGAACCCAATTTAGACCCAAATTTAATATCCAAACCCAATTACCACCCGATCCTAATGAAAAAAGAAAAAAAAATTTAAAAAATTCCAAAAATTCAAAATAAATGATAAAAATAAAAATAAACTCCAAAAAAAATTAGAAATTCAAAATAAATACAAAAATGAAAAAAAATCAGTTTTCTCAATTAAACTAATTATTAAATATTTACTTTTTAAAAAAATCCGGAAATCCAAAAAATTAAAAAAAATTCACATAAAAAAAATGTTTCAAATAAAAATTTAAATTAATTAAGTAATTTATAAAAGTGAAAAAAGTCCAAAATTTCAAAAAATATTCCAAAATCCATGTTGTTATTAAGATACCTTACTCACATATGGAAGATAAGCATGCATATCAAACTCATTCAAAAAATCATATAGTTCACAAAAAAAGATATAATTGATTTCTAATGATCTAATCTATAGAAAAATAAATGGAGAAAATGTTCACAAGTACTCAAGCTTTAATTTTTACAAGAAAAAAAAAATACTCATCTATCTATTTAAAATCTAAATATCAAAATTGTTTAGACTTTTTCCATATTGGGATTTTCAAAACTTATTCATTCATAGAGATATTAGTTAATAGATTTTAAAGAAGGGGAATTCTAAAGTTCATAATTTTCAAAACTTTCTTATGTAAGAAGTTATCTTAGAAATAACATGAAATTTTTGAAATGTTCTAAATTTAAAAAAATTATTTTAAAATGTTTGAGGAATTTAAGATTTTTTTGATTTTTGGATAATTTTATTTTTAGTTTAGAAAAAAAGAATTTTTTGTTTCCATTTTTGTATTTATTTTAAAGTTTTTTCGATTATTTTTAATTTTGAATTTTTTTGAAATTTTATTTTTATTTTTAAAATTTATTTTCAATTTTTTAGATTTTTTCGATTTTTTGTATTTTTTTCCTTTTTTCATTCGGGTCAGGTTATAATCTGGTTTGGATATTAGATTTGGGTCAAAATCGGGTACTTCCAATAAGATCGCGAATTTTGTTTATACATGTGTGCTTTTACAAATAATGGTGCAGTTACCTGTTAATTTTGGTAATGGGTTGTGAGAGATAAGATTTGATATTTTGTGGTTAATAATCTCAAAGGAGGGCGGTTTTTCACTTTGGACGATGGTTCTACATATCGTTAACTTGTTGAGATGGAACAAGATGATTATATGATGGACAAGAAAACCAAGTTGGTGGAGTTATCATATCTATTACCAAAAGCACTCTTGAAACAGATCGGACCGGATAGACCTCCTATTTATGTCACAAATGATAGGCAAGTAAGAAGCATGGTCAAGTTAGCTAGTACAAATTTAATCCGCCTTTGTGTTTCGAAGCGATCTGGTTTGGCAGATCAAGATGCGGGGAATCACGATGAAAAAGATGAAGATGACCAAGACTGGAATGAGGAAGATGTGAACTCAGTATCATATGATTCTATTTGTGGTGATGGTGATGGTGGTGGTGGTGGTGGTGGTGATGGTTGTGTTGGTGGTGGTGGGCCTTAAAAAGTTTTCATGAAACAAGCTCAGACTTACTGTGATGGTATTGATTATAGAGTGTATGGGAAAGTGGGAAATGAAGATGAAGATGATGAAGATGATAAAGAGTATAAGACTTACGAGTTGGAGCTTGTGACTGAACGCTTTGGTTGTGATGAAGGAATTGGTCCGACTGTATCTTTCTCGGAAAGTGTTTTGATAGCAAGAAAGATCTAATATCATAGCTGCATTTGACTGCGATAATGAGGAGATACACATTCACAATAGAAAATTCTAACAAGAGCCTGTTTGTGGCTAAATTTCAAGTGGAAGCTTTGAGCGGATGTCAAGAACGAACCACACAAGTTTTGGGTGATGATCTACGACAGAGCCCATACATGTTCACTGACGGACGGTCTGGCTAAGCTTAAACGTCATACTCCGCATTATATATTAGGTGGTTGTTTCTAGAACGCTTTGGAATAATTGAAAATATTACACCAAAGCATGTCTAAGCATCAATGACGAAACAATTTGGGATTAATATGACCTACAAAACCGCATACAAAACATTGTTACATGCTCAAAGATTGGTGAGAGGATCAGCGGAAGATGGCTATGAGAGACTACCTTCTTTATTGCATGGAATCAAGCAAGCTAACCCGACAACGCAAACTGCTCTAGAATTAGATGAGAAGAATATATATAAATATCTATTTCTAGCATCTGGAGCTTTCATAGAAGGGTTTAAGTATCTTAGAAGAGTCGTTGTGGTGGATGGTACACATCTTACGGGACCATATGGAGGTGTTATGATAGTGATGGCCGCACAAGACGCCAATTTTCAAATATTTTCGTTGGTTTTTGGTATCGTCGACTCTGAGAATGATGCCTCGTAGGAGTGGTTTTTCACAAAGTTGGCATATTGCATTTCAGACCAATATCTTCTTATCGTAGTCTCAGATAGACACACCTCTAGAATGCGGTTGAAAAGGTTGTTCCTTGGGCAAAACGAGGAACTTGTTATTACCATCTTCAAAATAACATAGTCACAAAGTTCAGGGAAAAACATCTTTTGTACTTGGTAAAAACGTGGCGTATGCATATAGGATGTAAGATTTTAACCGTTATATGGCCTCCTTATGAGCAGTAAATCTTGACACTATTAGATAGTTGGAGGAGGCAAATGTAAGTCTATTGTCGCGCGTTCATTTCACTGGAGACATGTATAATCCTAAAATGTAATTTTCTTATCAGACTTCTTGTGCAGTCTGGTAAATCTTATTCAAACTTCTTTTGCATTCTTATTTACAAGTCAAAATTCTCATGCAGTATGATGTTTACTAGACGGCGAAGGCAGTCTGATTTTATTATGTTTTTTCTTGTTATCACTTGTGTTAACCGCGTTCACTTTGTTTGAGAAAGGTACAACATAAAGATGAGAAACATTGCTGAATTTATAAACTCCCACAGTGAAGAAAGCAAAAGGATATCCCATATCTTTCCTTTTGAAGTTTATACAAGAGAAGCTAGGGACGTGGTTTTGTAAAATACGTCTAGATGCAATGAGAATCACTCAAAAATTTAGCCGAGGAGTTGAATATTTTATGGCTATTCATAAATATTATGCTGACATAATGAGAGCGGGACGCTTAGATGCGAATTCATTCGTTGTTAAGGGAGGACATGGGGATTGTTTGGTCGTTTTGCACAACCGAACGTGTGAATGTGGTGTGTGAGATTACGAAAAGATACCTTGCTCACATGAAATTTGTGCTGCACGAGAACTTGAGCTACACCCATATACGCTGTCATGTCCATCATACGAAAGGGACTATCTATTTACTTCATATTCACGCAACATTTTACTCAAGAACTATACTATGAAAGCTTTTGACACCTTACGAGTCCTTCGCCCACTTAATCGGCGTCCTCCTGGAAGACAGAAGAAGTCGACGTGGCAAACTTGGCTAGAAATTTCCAAGACGAAGGGAAATAAACCGCAGAAAATTTCCAAGAAATATAGTTGTTAGAATTGCAAACAACTAAGCAAAAAAAAACCAAATTGTGTAAGCTAAATCACCTTACACTCACTTGTGTTTATAGTTGTTTTCTGATAGAGAAGTCTGAAGGAGGTCTGACAACATGTTTAAGAATTCTAATGGAGTCTGTCCAGTACAATATTTTGTTTTCAACTTGTTTTCAGTGTTATAAGTAAAAGAACTTGTTGTGTGAATTGTAAGTCAGAGGTTTTAGCACCAAGAGTAGTTGTTCGCTTAAACTTTATCTATATAACTTATGTGTTTGTTGCATTCAGTCAAGATTGTGCAAGGATTATCAGAGTTAAATAGAAGTCTAATAAAAATCACACCATTAACAGACTACAATAGAAGTCTAATAACTGAAATTTGATACAACCAGATAGGAAAAGAAGTTTGACACTAGACCTTTATAGAAGTCTTAAAGCAATTACCCTACAAATACCCTATTCCCAACACGCTTTTGACATAACAATTGGCATGACACAAAAGTTTCCGCCGAAAGTAAGCCAAAAGATGGATGAGTTTTTCTTACATCTACAAAAGATAAATATATGGACGAATCCATTGTTTTCAAGAATCCAAAAGATATTGGGGATCTCTATTTACCCTCGTAGAGGTCTAGCACACCATACTCGTTACGTTCCTTTACACCTAATCGCCCGAACTGAGTGAATATATCAGATGCAAGGTTGTCTCTGATTATCTTCATGTTCTGATCGGACAGAAACTTCGGAAACGACATTCCAAGAGAGTGAAATTCAATGAACTTCAAACAAAAGACACCACAACCACCTGTTTGGATGTTTTGGGGATAATTCCACCTATCATCTGGAGGGGTCAAACAATGTCTCACCACTGGAAACATCTCATAGATTGGTGCCAATGTCGATCCTACAAACTCATCGGTACACGTTCCAAAGAGACTGTTACATTCCTATCCGAGATAGAAATCATAATAGCTATCCAGTGATTTTCCCCAACGTGCAACACGGTGGAGATGTGATCAATTTCCAGCCCCCCAAGTCTTGTGTGATTTGCAGAATTCGGGTTAAATACCAGTATGGAATTCCCATCCAGCATGAGGCATCCTCATTGCATTGATTTCGCTGCCGCTCTTCACAAAATTTGGATGATGTTTCCTCCATTAGAAGTGTGTCAATGAAGGTCAACCTCTCGGACCTGAACCATGCTGGGTGTTGTTGTTGTCGAAGCCTCATCAGATCAAACCCAACATCCAGTTGTTGCCTTCAGTCAAGATTGTGCAAGGACTGTCAGACTTAAAGAGAAGTCTAATCTAAGTCTTGTAAAAATAACACTAGTTTCAAACTAGGAGGATTACTTATCTAATATGAAAAAATATTAAAATTACTAGACTAGTATTAATTTTTTGATCCTTTAAATAAGTTTTTTCGTGCCTACAATACCCTTATTTCATTTGACCGGAAAAACCATATTTACAAAAATGCCACCATCCCAACAAAATAAATCCGTAAATTATTACTAAAAAATCCGCACACATGTGTTAAAGATTTGTTTTTTTTTGTGGATTTTTTTGGTAGATTTAATTGTGTATGATTTTTTTCCTACAGATTTAAATTTACATGTTGTAGATTTATTGCTTTGTTGCGGATTTTCAAAAAATCTGTGACAAAGGAAAATCCGTGACAAAGGAAAACATGTTTTAAAAATTACTTAACTAGTACGTAATGTACAAGATTTGTTAAAAGTGTAACAAATTTATATTTCTGTGGATTTGATTTGAAGATTTATTTTCATGTGTCGAAGATTTGTACGTGATTTTGCAGGTTTTTCATAAATTTCGGATTTATTTTGTAGATTTATATCATAGTGTTGAAGATTTTTTGTATTTGTTGTAGATTTATTTAACTCTGCAACACTACAATAATTGCTGAAAAAATTACAGAAACAGTATTGTACTGTGACGGATTTATTTGATGTTTTACAGATTTATTTGAAATTTGACAGATTATTTTCACAAGTGATGACGTGGCGGAAAAAAATATTTTCTTCTTTTTTTGCAGATTTTTTTTTGGAGTCCCTAAAAAATAAATTTGAAATTTCTTTTTTAGAAATAACAGAAATAAGTTCGAAAATATGTTTAAAAATTTTAACAATTGAAAAAAAAAAATTATGGTTTTTTTTTTATTTTGATTAAAAATTCATAGTCAAATGTTTTTTAGTTTTAAAAAAAAAAATTATTTACTTAATACTAAGTTAGTAAAAGGGTAATTTATTATTTTTGAACATACTTAGTACTAATTTTGTAAAATGATACTAACCTAATACTTATACTAAAGACTAATACTAGTGGAAGTAAATTTCACTTTCAAACTGCAAAAGAGGTCTCATAACATCAATTCATTAACCCTATAAGAAACAAAGTCCGACACTAGACCGCTATAGAAGTCTGAAACAAAGTATGATAAAAGAATTCCACAAACAACAAAATATATACTAATCGTGTCATGCATCCATTCCTTGGGGTACGCAGATCATAGTACCATGCTAAGGATGTGTTCACCTTCCTATTCGGATAACCCCTAGAGAATAGTTTACGCTTTTTATAAATCAATCTACTAATTATATAATATATGTAGCGTGTAACGATATACCGTTGTCATTTGGTATATTCATTAAGTACCCTCACTTCTGTCCTGGCTGCCTGAGCACAAAGATCATATCTATGTATGATCTGCACTTGGGTTTGAGGTTAAGGATTCTTCTTCAACTTCTTTCGGTTTGAGCTCGTTTGCCTCCGCTTTAACATAAGCTCTGTCAGCTGACTGCTTAGTGTCTTGTTTCACCATATATGCAGCATTGAAGTTCACACCGTTGGCCGCATGGTCGACGACTAAAAGATTCGGTTCGCTGCCCAAGACACTACTCTGCATATACAAAAATTAAAAAATCACCGTCAGACTGCAATATAAGTCTAATACCAAAAATCTAACACTACCAGACTATAATAGTAGTATGATATCAGACCTCTTTGGAAGTCTAAAAGATATTAAAATATCACCACGATCAGACCTAAAAGGAAGTCTAATTACCAGATAGCCATGTTCAGTGCCAAAAAAACAACAAAGGGAAAATAACTAATTTTATAATGCACATATGTTCAGGTTTTTACAAACAACTATCCTCACACGACTACTACCTATTACGGGCTCTCTCCTTAAGTCTTCTACTTCTCTTAACTTTCATAGTTTTGGTAGGTAGAGGGTTTTAGAGACTAACCCCAACATCCACCACACTCTGAATGTAGCCTTCAGACGGCACGAAAGGGTTGCCTTCACCCACGGCTTGATTACTTTTTTTCACCTTTAACAAAAACGGCAATCTTAGTCTTAAAAAAACCACTTTTGGGAGGCTTAGAATTCCGCGGAGCCTTTTTTGGTTTTCCTGCCTCTTTGTCACCATCATTCAATTTATCACCACCATCACCAGCATTATCTCCACCACCCTCAGACTTCTTCTCACCACCATCAGACTTCTTCTCACCACCCTCAAACATATGTTTCTTTTTTCCCTTATCAGCATCATATTTATTCGTCTCATCACCACTCTTCTTTCTCTTGTTTCCCTTATATCATCATCATCTCCCTTCTTATTTCCGCCTCCCTTACCATCATCATCTTTCTCCATAAAATCAACAGCCTTGGAGCTTTCTCCCATCAACATCTTAACTTCCTTGCTAAGTTCATTTATCTGACCACCCAACAGATGAAAACCTTCATTAACAAAATTTACGATCGTGTTCATCCCTACATCAATTTGGTTTTCCAACTTCTTCATCAATTTTACAAGATCGCCATCATCCCATCTTGATTTGGCTCCTTCCTTAACACCTCCACCATATTCTTCCTCAACCTCATCATCATCATCCTTTCGCGATCGCTCTTGCTTCCACTTAACACTCTTTCCCTTTCCCTTACACTAAGACTTCACCACCTCAGACTTAACAGGAGCCAACACTTTCTTGGCAATTCTAAACACCCCTTCATTTTCTAGTGTTTAAAAATCCACTTCCAAGGTCTCTCAAATGACCTATCATTGTTTTTACAATGTTCACAATTTCTCATCATCCTTACCACCATGGTCCCACCGGGGGAACATGTTATCAAATTCCTTGGAAAGGAAGCTGTTGACGCGGGTCTGCAAGTTCAAATGACACATATATATGTATATTAGTTTATTCGTGTCCACACTACAAGCAAATGGCACGTTGGTAGCGCGAAAAAATGCTACTGTAACCTTTGGTAGCATATTTTAAAACGCTAGGTTCGCCGCAACTACAATAGACCCCCTATCGTAGCATTTTAAATACTCCGTTGGTGTTACGTATCATAGCGCAAATCAATGCTGTATAAAATTATTTCCCAGCTTCATATTCATGCTACTATTTGGTTTTTCGTGTCATATTTTTAATACTGTAATTTCTTTTACAGTTACAATTACAAAACGTCAATGAATATTTTTAATGGTATTTTAATCATGTTGTAAGATATTGTATAGTAGGATATTAAAAATTTCATCCCCTATATATTAATTGAGAAGAAACTACGTGACGTGTCTCACTGAGGGTAATTTAAGAAAAATTAACCAATGAAATCATTCTATTCAGCCATGTCATTAAAAACTATTAAACTCATTAAAAATTAATAACCCATTAACATATAAAATATGTAATACTGCAGCCCATTCAGAATTGATGGCCCATCTTCTCCTATCTCCTTTTGCATAGCAAAAATGATTTCCGCTATCACTCAAATATCTTCACCAAACGGGATATACTGTTATAACAAGTTTCGAAATTTCGTATTCATGATTTCCTTCTTAAAATTTATAAAATATATCATGTCACATAATTATTAAATTTATTTTGACATAATGAGACTCTAATTGATACATATCTATATTTCTATTGTATATATTTTTTTGTTAATTTTCAAAGAAACAAAAAATTACAAATATGCAATAACATGTGTTAATAAATCATATAAATATTTTTAAAATGTTATACCATAAATTAAATACTAATTTTATACAAACTAATTTAATAGAATGATTTTATGAATATATAATACCCGAGCCGGGTTCGGATTATAATCTAATTGATTATTATTTCATGGCATTTTTCTCGTGCTATAACCTAAAATATAATGAAATGTAATGGAATATTTTTATTGTGCTGCAATAATTGTATTGCTATATATTGAAATGATATTAACTAGTTATTATAATCAACACTATTTAAACAAACTTAGATCATTCTTCTTGTTTAAAGAAAATATCACTAAATTTTCCATTAAAATTCCAAAACAACTAAGTCATAACATAAGAAAATATAACTAAATTTTCTATTAAAATTCCAAAACAACAAAGTCATAACATAGAAAACATGAAATCTTAAACATACCATGTAACCATCAAACATAAACAAAAACAAAACAGTAGTTTTTACAACAACATAGGTACCATATCTCTAGTCTCTACGACGTAGTTTGCCTCTTGGGGACTATCATTCTTCTTGTTTTGGCATTTTCATTGGAGTGGAGTGGGTATTGTTAGCGAGGTTTCGCAAAGCTTTCTGGTACATCGGATCGATGTATCTTTCGTCAACCTTTCTGCGTATCAGGAAACCCATAACGAATCTATATTCTACTTTTGTGATCTCCTCCACATCACTGTTAGTTCCTTGATCGTCATTTGATTGTTATTTTTTGCTGTTGGTGGAGTTATGGTTTCACTCTGTTTGCCGGGAGTCCGAAAATGATACATTTTGTTGCTGTCATCGTAGCTAGAGTGTCTACATTAGCAAAGTGAACACAAGTTGGGATTTATTTAATTCTGAACTTTTAAAAAAATCAGACAAATCCATGTAATAACTCAGAAAAATCCATGAAATAACTCAGAGAAAGCCATAAAACAACACAAACGAAGTGAGTTAATACAAATACGTTGTGAGAGTGACAAGACCTAATGTAAAAAGTCTGGCACTGTGAGTTTGATCCAATAAGATGCATGTCTGGATTTATAATGCCCAATTACATAGATCACAAACGAGTAAGAACAATAAATCAAAAAGGGATACCTGAATATGGCTACGGATATTGATTCTTAGATCGCCACAAAGATCTATAGGGCTTCGAATCTTCCTACAATGAGAAGTTCGTAATTAGAAAAATTTAAAGACTTTGAGAGATACGAGAAAAAACCTAGGGTTTAGGGTTTATTCTCCGATGTGTTAGGCGGACGAGTGCGACGGAGACACAGAGGTAAATCGAGGGGATGGAGACGCAGAGGTAAATTGAGGAGACGGAGAGAAGGATGGAAATATATTCGATGGAGAGACGGATGGAAATCGAGGCTAACGAGAGATCGTCGGAGGGATATCGATGCGATAGAGACTAAGAGTTTGAGAGAAAAATGAGAGGATTTTGCTAAAATAAACCCTAGAAATGAGAATGAGACCTTTGGAATGCCGATATAGAGAGAAAACACATAATTTGTGTGAGTGTACTTAAAAAAAATCAAACAATGGCTAAATTTTTTTGGCTTTAAATCTGATTTTTTTGGGTTCTCGCTTAACTGGCCAAATTGTATGTGCGTGTATAATAGAGTTTTCGCATGACTTTGGCTTGGTTTTGGCCTTGTTTCTAAAATATATGTGACAAAAGATACATACAAAATTTATTTTGCATCTAAAAAATCAAGTCAGACACACATAAAAATAAGATTATTTATACATTAAACATCCAGACCATACAAAATGTGAAGAAATAAAACCAAGTCTTAAACAAAACACAAAATCATGTCTTTCAAAGATCAAGTACTGAAACACAAAGTCTTTATTTATCTCTTAAAAGATCAACTGCGAGGTCTTTTTGGTTTTGACTTCAGACCTGAAAAAAAAAAGTTAGTTTGGATTAGTTTAACATATTTTTCCCTTTTATAAAACCAAAGAAAGACCAAATGGTGAAAAAGCTTACCATAACCACTTTATCCTCAGGCCACGCAATAGAGCTTCCAAGTGCATCCACCATATACTCGATCTCATCAGTAGTCCTCCATACTGCAGCCTCTTTAACCTTCACAACATCCACCAAGACTCGACATGCACCAAGACCCAAAGGTACAAAGTGGACACGATGCTCAGGATTATTCAATGATCAACGTCTCTCAGAAACAACAACCTTCTTTCCAAAAAGATCAATGAGCTTGCATTTCTGATTTTCCTTGAATTTGCTACGCTACATGAACAAACAACAACAAATATAAAAAAAATCAAGCAGCAACTATAACCAATCTAATGCACTTAGTCCAGAAAATATTTCTAACACGATAAAAAAATGTACCTCTGATCTGCGAAGAGGTGATGATGGAGATAATGGAGACTTGTCATTTGTAGAAGCTTTCCAAATGGATAGAGGTGTCTTTAGAGGTGTTATAGGAATAACTAGAGACTTCTCAATCTGAGAATATAAACTTGTTCCATTAGAACTTGAAAGTTATAGTTTAGAAGAGGTTTGAGTAGGTGTATCAATGACAACTCTATTTCCTAGCCATGCTACAAAATATTTCAATGACTGCTCCACAGTTCTCATGTTAGCAGTAGTCCTCCATGTAAATATCCACAAAGAATTTAATTGCATTTGGACCAAGAGGTAGTCCATTCACCAACGCTTTAGGTTCTCGAGTCTCCCATCGGCCTACGACCACTTCATCATTCTTGATATACTCAATGAACTAGCATATGTTCTTTGAACCTGTGCTAAGGCTCTGGAAAACAAATTTCAACAAATAGAGAGAAGAATTAACAATAACACAGACTCAGGCAAAGATTAAGAGCAACCATACATAACTGAAGTTAAGAAACTTAACCCTAGGTACAATGTCCTCTGGAATGAAACATGCAGTTAGAACAATACAATAATCGGATTGCCATGCAACCATTTCGCCAAGTGCATCATCAATAGTAAACATTTCAGCTGCATGCCTCCATAGAAATGCATCTGGTTTAATAGCAGATTCAACCAAAACCTTCACATCGTCAGGCCTGAAGGGAATCTCATTCACCAACTCATCAACATCAGAAGACACAACACGGCTCTCAACAACATTCTCCTCAACACAAGGCCAATCAACCAAATAACACTTGGGAAGTGATATGGTGTTTATACTTTAATATGAAAAATAAAGAATGAGAAATCAGCTTATAAATAAAAATCTATTGGTATAGGAAGTCAAAGGATATCAATTCATACCCTATGAATCGAGTTTTCACCAACATCAGGTTGACTGTTTTGTCATATGAGAAGTAATGGTCATATATCATTCTCTAGATTAGACATAGAAATTAATTAATAATCAGTAGACCAATGTAAGAAGAATATGCTAACCTTGTTATTCATTTTGGCAAGAATTTGCTGTAAACTCTCAACATGTTTCTACAATTGAAATTGCTTTTCCTCCATTGCAGCCATACAATCGTTCTTTACTTGGAAAAAAGCAAATTTGGTCAAGTTCATGCTTCTACCCATTGCCTTCAATCTCCCAGGATTATCAGTTCCCAAAATTTGGGTAAGCATATCTTCCTTTGGATTCGTAGTTGTTGAATCCTGAGGACCGTCTTTGCCTACTTATGATGCCTATATCTGGAAATACAATTCCAAATTCATAAGAACCACCAACCATCATAATCCATTTACATATTATTTGCATAGAATGAACATAACTTACAATTATTTCAGCTGCAGTATCGTTTACCTGGGTACTATCATTTCTAGTACAAGACTTGACCCAAACTCTTAGCCTCATCACTCTAGATGGTTATGGGCTAGTTTTTGCCAAATATTCTCTCCCTCTGACCATTCCTTTACGCCCGCAAGTGTGAAGACATAACCCACATACCTCATAAAGTCCCAAGCACCTCTCTCATAACCAGGATCAGCTCTTCGATGGATTCAGATGAAAAAAAAAAAAAAAAAAAAAACAATGACAAACCTTAAACTTTATTAATTCCCAATTAAACCCTCAATTGTTTTAAGGTTTTCACTTACCTATTAAGATGAACCCGTGAATATTCGACCATCTTTATGTTCTAACCCATAAACAAAAAAAAACAAAAAAAACAAAAAAACCATAAGGATATCTCAAACACCAAACAAACACATTATCATTCACAGTTGCAGCAATAAACACTCATCTATTAAATCAATTAGACACTTAAAAGTCGGAAACAATCAAAAACACAAACAAGAAATATTGAAACAATAAAAAAACTTATATTTGGATGAGAATAATAACCTCTATAAGCTCTTGCGGATTGGTTTTAAAAGTTCAAGCCGTCTTCTACCCAAATCGAAACCTTGAAAACTCCTAATGTTTCAACAATAACCAACCTGCAAACCAATAACATGAATGTACTCATTCATAATGCAAAAAAAAAAACTCAAATTTTGCAATGAATAAGAATCAGAAATCGAATATGTATAACTTCAGTTTTGTCTTGATTATGTTCGTGTTAGATCCTTAAATAGAGCTTAAAGGGTTCAAATCTTCCTACAATGAGAGATAATTGAAATTAATCATAGAAATCGAAGAAATTATGAATGAGGAACTAAATCTAGGATTCATAACTGCATAAATCGTAGATGGGTTTCACCTTAAATATCGAGGGTGAACGAGAGCGGCGGAGATGACACCAACTCAAGCAGGAAGAGAGCTGAATTTCATTTCTGATCTACTTCTACACGCAGATTACATAGGAAAATTGAGGCTTCGAGGGCTGAAATTAAAAGGGGAAAAGGGATTCGTGGTGGCGTATGCGAGAAAAAACACTAGCTTTGATGAAAAGTGAAAATTTGCCCAAATGAGCTTTGCATGCTTGACTGTGACAATGGCAAATAAAAAAATGGCTAAGTGTTTTGCCTCCAAACTCTATTTTCAGCTACAATACTCATTTTTATTTTTTGCTTATTTAATTTTTTTTTGTAGCACTAACGTAATGCTACGAAAATTTAGAATCTGAATTTTTAACTTTTAGTAGTAGGTAGTGAATTAGTGCTACAATGCACTGCTACCACTATACCTTTTTTGTGGTGCCAATTTCTGACTTTATATGCCTTCAGATTTTAATATATGTCAGACTGCAAGTTTAGTCTAATAATAAATCAGACTAAATTTGTAGTATGACATATATTGTTATCAAAGGTGACTTTTTTCTGATTCCTTGGTAAGCCAAGAGCGGTGGGGTTGGGTTATTCAAGCCGATTTCCCAGGACATGCCCAATATGTCCAGATGTTCAAGACCTCAATGAAACCCTCAACTTGATAGGTTTTGTCATCTCGGACTTTTTTTGCCTATCAGATATTTGAAGGCTAGTCTTCCCCATGGATATGTTTCTAAGACCCCTGGAAACAGCAGTAGCTTAGAAAGGTCAGCCCTTGAGGCCGTTGTCCAGTGTTGAGCCTCAACGAAGGTCGTGTTGATGGCTAGATAGCCCAACCAAATCTGATCTTGGGCTTCCCAACCTTGACATCTAGAGCAAGCGTTCAGTAATTGATTATAACTTGGGCCTAACTCGAAAGACAGCCCAAGAAGTTCCCACTTTGCTCTCATCCTGTCTATATACTCAGCTTTTTGGGTACTCCAAATTCTCAATATAGTCGCAGTTGAGTCAGGTTATGTGTTGAAACTCATGCATGAAAAACCTCACTAGTTGAAGGCCAACAAGAGTCCAATTCTCATACTTCTGATTGCAATCTAGTTGCATAGAAAGCATGTAGTGCACCATCCTTGAGCACCATGTGAAGTGTACCTCATGGAAGTTCACAAAAACCCCAAAGGCAGAGTTGCAGAGCTCTTCCCATTCTTCCTCGGTCAGCGCACCTTTAAAAGCTTCCATCAGATCCCTCTTACTGCTGAAGTAGTGTATGCTTTTATCTGGTTAAGGCTCATACCCGGGTGTGAACACATAAAAAACTCTGACAATAGACTCTTTTTGCAGTCTGATGATTTGTGGCGGTAGACTAACCACATAAAAAACCTATTGCGTAATATGTTATCAGACTTCTAAGTGACTCTGATATTTAGAGAGTCTGATCCTAGACTTTTTTTTTTTTTTTTTGCAGTCTGAGATTATAGACGAAAGTTCTGGACATTTTGGCCGGCCAAATTCCCACATATTTCTTCTTTTTTTTCTAATATTTTAACTGCCGATTAGACGTATTTTTAAAATACTACTACTAACAAAAGTTTTATAATTTCAGACTTCGAAAGAGGTCTAATTAAATTTAGACTTCATAAGTAGTCTAACAAAAGTATTGCAACTTAAAAAAGAAAAAATTACATAATGAAATTTCTCTTTCCATGGCAGAAAATAGTAATTGGTTACAAAATTTCACATATTAGTTGAAACATACACAAATAAAGATGATAAGAACGATAATAATAGCACCAACAAACATCAGACACTTCAACTCGACACCACGCTCTATCTGGCCACATGGCTTCTCCGTCAACCACTCCTTCTATTAAGATATCTCTGCCTTCATTATCTTGACGTCATCGCGCACCGTGGCCAAACAGACATGCCATCAGTTAGTTCACCATGTTGGTCATGATAAAGCTTTCACGTATTAAACTATCCATCATAGCCTTGGTCATGATAAAGCTTTCACGTATTAAACTATCCATCATAGCCTCATCCCACCACTTCATTATATGGTAACTACCATCCTATATAGCCACATTTAAACAATCATATTAGGATCTCAAAATATATTAAGAAAAAAAAATACAACCCACATAACAGTTAAAGAACATTACATCATAGTTACGACATCTGTAGAATCTTCTTTCTGAATTATCGACAATAGTGGATGTTTGCATGACATGGTCCATGCCGTAGAAATATTTCTTGGGGAATCCATTAGATGATCCAGATTGACGTCGACATATGTAACTCATACATGAGGGTGAACTACTCGACGTTGGAAGGTGACTGAATTGCCCCATCCTGTGTATCAAAAAACATTCACAATATTTAAAACATCTATATCCAGACTTCTAATAGATTCTAATTCAAGATTAAGTCAAAAACCAGACTTCTAATAGTCTAACTCAGACAAAGTCTAATTTCATACTTCTACCACAGTCTAATTCAATGAAAGTCTAAATTCATACTTCTAATCGACTCTAATTCAGATCAAGTATATTATCAGACTTTGCATTGACTTTATTTCAAATCAAATATCTTTAAAATATCATCGTTTTGCTTGATGTACACGAACGATACCACAAAATAGTGACGTCTTCTAACATATAACATGGAAAAAATAAGCTTTCGATATGTTTTAAACCGAGAAAAATAAGCTGAAAATCCATCTGTTAGTTTAGATGTAAGCAAATAACATAGAAAAAAGTCTTGTTTCGTATAGATCTAAAACATTATTAATTAAAAAAACTATATTTTTGTTTAGATCGAAGAAAATAACATAGAAAAAATTACTTATGTCGTATAGATCTACAAATTTTGCAAAAACAATGGATTAGAAGGTGAAAGCCTTGTTTCTAGGAAATTTAACTCAGTTGCTAAGAAGAAGATGACGACGGCGGTGGCGATGGCGACAAGGGTTTCCAGATACAGTTTTCAGAGTGTTTAGAAAGAGATAATCTTCCTGTTTTATAGAGAGAGAGAGTTAATAATGAATTTTACAGATTATGGTTGGTAACTTTAGTTTATATATGAGGATAAATTCACAAGTAGTTTAAATTACTTATTTTAAGTTATTCGTAAAGAAGTTTGATAAACCACATACATGATCCAGATTTAAATGGCAGTTTGATAAACCCTAAACTTAATAATTACTACTTAAATACCATCATAATATATAGAAAACTTATAACGAACATCAAAAATTTAACATAGTCACAAACTAAACAGTATATGTAAATTTAACATTATGAATGAAAAATTTACCAACTCTCAATCTAACCCTACATATACAAAAATGATATCTAACTTCGTATGTCAAACATAGACAAAAACTCTTGATTTCTTGGTCTTTTGCACAATCCAATATATAACTCGATCTTCACACTGTTTTATAGTTAATTACACTTTACGAGCAAACTATGAACCCTAATCCAACAAATATTGAGCCTCTAACCCCTAAACTCTAATCTACATGGTGTTTAGATCCAAATGTGTCTCCAATAGTTCAATTATATTAAATTTTACGTAACTTAAATTTATATATGTCAACAATGACTATGTTTAATTTCTGTGTTACAAATTTGTATCAAATAATTTTCTTACATTTTTTTAATTTAAATTCAAAATTAAATACGATTTAGATTTTTTCGAGAAGTCTCAGAAACCCCAAAACTCTCGGACTTCTCTGGAAATCTGCGAAACCTTAAATATAATGTTTATCACTTATAAGTGAAAATATTTAAATAAAACATTTAGGAAGCACCAAATTTGAAATATATGCACATTATAACACATATGTGCAAATTAAAAATTTGAAATGCAAATTTGGTAAACCATGAATATAACTCTAAAGTTATATGTAAATGTTTCCACTACAAAGCATGTTTTGAGGTTTAGAACCTACTTTACCTTACATGTTTTTAATTTGTTTCCATTTCAATAATTTAATTTTCATAATTCAAAATCATCTATGCTTACTTTGTTTATAAGAATTTTTTAACAAAATATTTTTTCAAATTTTAAATTTAAATTTACTATATAAATCGAGAAATCTGAAATTTTTTGAGGTCTAGGCATAATTTAACATTCTTTAATTTGATTCAATTTTATGAAATTTAATTTTCTATACTTCAAAATCGTTTATACTTAATTTTAGAATAAAAAAATTTAAACAAAATATTTTTAAAAAAATTAAAAAATTTAAATATACTAATTTAATCTGCCTCAGACTTCTTAAGACTTCTATAAGTGTCTATTATCAGTGTTCTACAGAAGTATGACATATCGCGAAGGTTATAACGATAATTGTGGTATCACGTTTTTTGTTACTAGAATTTTCTTACCCATAAAATGTAGTTTTGCATTTGATTGAAACAACGGTATAGATTTGTCAAAAAAAAAATAATTGTAGTGTATTTTATGAAATTTTCTCTTTTTCTGATTTTTTCTAAAACTAAATAATTACCAAACCTTTAAATTAAATATATATAAAAAAATATTTTCACTTGCCTTGTCATCAACAAATAAATACATTCTTACATTTGAAATAAACCCGTACTACATCAATAGAAGTTGAGTAACTTTTGAAAGCTCGATTTTTGTGTTGGAGAATTAAAACAAATCTTGAACAAAAAAATTAAATCTTCACCAAATGAATTTAAATATGCAGTTTATCAAAAATCTAGAAATTCAATAACAAAATTTCAACACTTAGAAACTATATTATATCCCGCGATATTATATTTTTATATAAATATTGATTCAGTTATAGTATGAAATTTGAATGATATAAAAGAGTTATTTATTTGTTGATGTTTCGTAATAGAAACTAATATATACAAAATATATTGTCAAATGTAATATTTGTACTATAGATTATAAATTTTAATAAACTTAAAATAGTTATAATATATTAATTTTTTATTAAGTTTAATTTTTTTTAATATTTTAAATTTTAACAGAAAAAAATATTTAAATTCTTACTTTGTCCATGGACAGTGCAGTGTTTCTCTCCATTTCATTCAAAGATGGAGACTTTTCTATTAGCGATAAAGTGTATGATTTCCCATCAAGAAATCGTCGTGACTTCCTAAACACATTGATCAGTGCTTGTTAAGATGATTTCGATGATGGATGATTAAACTGATTTTGCGGTCCTACTTGCTGATTTTTTCATCCTCAAAAGATAGTTTCACGTTTTTATCCTCACTTTTCTTGCTCGAAGACTTAATGGTAAGGCGGATTGCTTGGCGTGTAGTGTTATTACTCAGGGTAGGAAATTCTATTATATCCAAATCATTTGTATAATTTGATGATTTCAAATTGTTTTTTCTTTTACGTTGTTCATTTTATTAACACAGTTAAAATAAAATTGGATTAAATCAAATAAAATATTTTAAACTTCTATAGTTCTTGGATCAAATATCTTATTTGCAATTCAAAATTTTCAACATTTAATTATTTATGAGAATGATGCATGACATACTTTCATTTTGTACTTGTGAGATAAAAAATTGTATTTATGGCTATTTATATAAAATGTAAATATCAAATGTTAAATGTCTTAAAAGTTCTTAGTTATATGATTCCAAAAATTTTAAGAAATAATGCTACTATATAAGGAGAAATTTTTTTTGAGAGAATATAGATCTTTCAATGCATTGAAATTTTTTTATTCAACTTTTTAGTTTGAATTTGTTTAATTAAAAATCTAAAAATAAATGTCACCTAAACCCTTAAAACATTGTTCTTCTCTCTGTCTCTCTAAAAACCTAAAAAATAAATGTCAACTTTAGACATATTAGCTTTTTTGTTCTTCTCTCTGCCTCTTAAACTAATATATAAGGGATCCATTTAAAACAATTAATTTTCAACTCATGAATTTAGATATGGAAGAGAAAAACCGTACTCAACTGAATCAACAAAACAAAATCCGAAAAAAATCAGCAAATGCAGATTTTTTTGAATAATGCAAATTTATTTTGTTAAGAATGTGGCATTTTCGTAATTATTTGAAATATTTTTTGACGTGGAAAAAAATTAATTGCAATTTTTGTAATACATTTCCACCTAACAAAATCATATAAAAGTATTTTAGCACTGAAAATACATCTTCTCAAGGCTTAAAAAATTAGTACTTTCATTATACTAGATTAGTTTTTTTTTTTCCAGGAAAAGAACAAAAATTATCGAGAGGGATATTGTCTCTTTATTGTACAAATATAGCATAAGTACTAGAGAACAGTAATTAATCAATCTAATCAACTAAATCAAACAAAATCACCGAATCCAAACCAATATAACCCTAAATCAAGAAATTAATCATTACAAGTTCTTTCCTTTGAATTTTTGTCCAAAATTTATTAGAAAGATATCGTTAAGGAAAATAAATTTTTTGTTTAAGGTGTTGTCAAATTCATATTAGATTTCAAACTAACTCAAAAATCAATTTTGTAAATATTTGAAAAAAAAATAAAAAATATTCAGGGTCTGCATACGTGAAGGGGAAGAGGGGAGTGGGAGAATGGTATTAAAGGGTAAGATCATCTTTATCAGATTCGCACCAATTTCCACGTTCCCTAGCACCTAATAAAATATTTTGGCTCCCTGTTATGCTAATGCCTTTCCTTTTGGCTCTTGTTATGCAAACGACTCTTTTATTAATGATATTTATTAATGATACTATATAACTTGTCCGTGCGGAAATAGTTATGTTTTTTGTCGTTATTATTATAACTGGTTACATTATTTTTTATTCACGCATATTAAAATTGTGTTTGTTTATGTACTATCGACATATATCATTTTATTAGATCACAATTATAATCACTATTTTTTGTATATCACAATATTATTGATGTTGATATTAATGGGCTTACCATTTAGATATTATTGACACATAAATCCATTCATTATTTGAGACATCGGATGGGTATCATTTTATTGTTTTCCCTCCAACCTCCTCTTGAATAGTAGGTAGATCTTTAAATCTCTTTCGATCTTCTCCTTTAAATTCCTATGTAGTTTACTCTTCACTTGGAAACTCTTCTTAGGTAGAAGGTGAATCTTCATGTCCCGTTCGAGCTTCCCCTATAACTTCCTCTGGAGTTTTTTCTTCAGTAACAGGTGTCTTTCAAGAACCGTATTCGACACCCTCTCTAGCTTCCCCTCAAACCTCATCCTCAGTAGTAGGGGTATATTCATACCCCTTTTGAGCTTCTCCTTTAACTTCCTCTGGAGTTTCCTCTATAGTAACGTGTGTCTTTCGAGAACCGTATTCGACATCCCCTTGAGTTTCACCTCAAACCTTGCCTTGAGTAAAAGTTTGATCTTTATTTCACTTTCAAGCTTTCCCGCGTACCTCATTTTGAGTAAAATATGGATCTTCAAGTCGTTTCTGGCTTCCCCTTTTCTTCCTCCGGAATTTCCTCTTCAGTTACATGTGCTTTTCGAGAACAATCTTCAACATCCATTTTGGCTTCCCCTCGAACATCCTCTTGAGTAGTAGGTGGATATTCAAATCCCTTTCGAACTTCCCCTTTTAGTTCCTATGGAGTTTTCTTTTCAGTAACAAGTGCATTTCGAGAACCGTCTTCGACATCCCCTCGAGCTTCACCTCACACCTCCTCTGAAGTAGTAGCTTGATTCCTCTGATTCCTTTTCGAGTTTCCCCTGTTGACTTCCTCTGGAGTATTCTCTTCAGTAAGATGTAGCTTTTGAGAACTGTCTTTGACACCTCCTCGAGCTTCACCTTGAACCTCTTTTTGAGTAGTAGGTAAATCATCATATTACTTTTGAGCTTCCCCGTGTACCTCCTCTTAAGTAGCAGGTGGATCCTCATATCAGTTTCGAGCTTCCTCTTAAACTTCCTCTGAAATTTCCTCTTTAGTAATAGGTTCATTTCAAGAACGTTTATGACATCCCTTCGAGTTTATCGTCGAACCTACGTTTATGACATCCCTTAGATCCCTTTTGAGCTTCTCCTTTAATTCCTTTGTAGTTTTGTATTCAGTAACATGTGTCTTTCGAGAATCGTCTTCGGCATTGTCTATAACTTCCCCTCGAATCTCCTCTTGAGTAATAGGTGGATATTTAGATTCTTTTAGAGCTTCCCCTTTTCTTCTTCCTTTGGAGTTTTCGCTTCAGTAACAGGCGCCTTTCAAGAATCATCGTCGACATCCCCTCAATCTTTAACTGGAACATCCTCTTGAGTAGTAGGTGGATCTTTTGATCCCTTCCGAGCTTTCCATTTAACTTCGTCTGGAGTTTTATCGTCGGTAACAGGTGTCTTTCAGTAACCATCTTCAACATCCCCTCGAATATCCCCTTGAACCTTCCCTCTTTTGTGGTATGTGTATCTTCGAATCATTTTCGAGTTTCCCCTTTAACTTTCTTATGTTTCAGATTTGTGGTTGTTTCGCTCTTCGACATCCCATCGAGCTTCAAATATAACTTTTTACTACTATATATAAATTTTTATAGTTCATAATCTTTGTATACTCCTGTTTCCCTTGATTTTTTTTTATTTGAGTTTATATTTATGTTTCCATGTTTTAACAATCAAAACGCGTACATTTGAGACCTAAAAACATTTCAAACTAAGATATTGATATGACATATCATTTATATATTTTGAAGTTTGATCTCTTAGGCAAATAGAGAGAAATATGATGAGAGGGAAGAATCATAGTGAATAAATTACAATATTAAAATAAATATCGCATAGAGAATTCAATAACAAAACATCAAAATAGCTTCAATGAAATAAAATAAAATAGGAGTATAAACATCTTTAAAACAAAATCATCTCATAGTGAGAGATTTATTTTCGAAATATCTATATGGAGAAATCCTTGAGATAAGGGTATTGTTGAGAGAACGAGTAGCTTTGGGGTAGAAAAAAATATCTTATGACTTATATAATTTTAGAGACCAAAACACTTCACAATCATATATATAATGAGTGACCAACTCTCTCCATGGAGATGACACCTAAGCATCTAGGTGTGCGGGATATATAATATTTTAATGTATTAAATTTTACTCTCTTACACCACATCTTCGCGCAACCGCGCGGGCAAGTCCCTAATATATTCTTTATATATTAAAGATCTTAATGCTTCTGTGATCTGCCAGATTCGGCTTATGTCTCTTAGTTTCTATAAGTAATCATTATTATTCTTATTTTGCTTTTGAGGGTAGTTAATTCTCAGACAAGTGCAAGTATAGTCAAGGTTTAATTATAATTTCATATTGCGTATTCCATTGAATTAAACCAATGTTGCACCTTTTTTTTTCATAATTAGTAGTAAAAGTTGCAAGTTTGAACCTAAAGTTAAGTCACCAATCAATAAAGAGTATTTAGGAAAAAAGACATACATTAGTTCTTGGCGAGGAACTTGAAGAAAGATAAAGCTTTGAGTACCATCTCTTATGATTATTGCTGATAGTGGAAATAATATGCATTGTTTGGGATGTTGAAGGTGATTCTCGAAAGACAGCTCTTACTGGAGAGGAAACTCCAATCGGAGTGAAAGGGAAAGCTCGATCGAGATATGAAGATCCAGCTACTACCACTCAGGAGGAGGTTTGATGTGAAACTTGAGGGGATGTAGAAGATAGTTCTCTAAAGGCATATGGTACAGAAGATGAAACTCACAAGGAAGCTAAAGGGGGAAGTTCAAGGGGATGTCGAATACGGTTCTAGAAATACACATTTTACTGAAAAGAAATTCCATAAGAATTTAAAGGGGAAGCTCGAATGAGATATGAAGATCCACCTACTACTTAAGAGAGGGTTTGAGGGGAAACTAAATGGGATGTTGAAGACGGTTCTTGAAAGATAAATGTCAATAAAGAGGAGAAGAATTTAAAAGGGAAACTCGAAAGGGGTATGAAGATCCACTTGCTACACTATATAAAGTTTAAGGGGAAGTTCGAGGGGATATCGAAAACAGTTCTTTAAAGACACATCTTACGGAATAAAACATTGGAGAGGAAGTTAAAATGGAAGATCAAAATAGATTTGAAGATTTACCTACAACTTATTAGAAAGTTTGAGGGGAAACTCGAACGGATATCGAAGATAGTTCTTGAAAAAATACATTAAAGAAATTTAAAAATAATATATCATATATAGTAAAATTAACAACGTAAAAGACATATTATTATCAACTCGTTTTTTAACTATTTCATAAAAATTTACCAAAAATCATTCTTATCAGCATAAGGTGCAGAGAAGTTAACTATTATATATAATGAAATATATAATTTGATCATTTTAGTTTTACTGTTATAAAGGCAATTTGTTTCGCGTAAAACTGAAGTTCTAATTTTTATCGTAAACTTTTATTTGTCCACTATTTTTTTAACAAATTTAATTATACCAATGAAAATCTATATATTCTTATAAAATAATCAAATGGTCAAATATTAAAGTATCATAATTTTCTATCTTGTTTTGTGCCAAGATTAGTAAAATGAATTTTGTCTCTAATGCATTACATTTTTTTTTTTTTGGTCAATAAAATTAATTTGGTCTCTAATGCATTAATTTGGTCTCTAATGCATTCCATTTTAGAATAGAATAGATAATGAGAGGCCCTACTTGAACTTTTGTCGAATATATATTTTCTTGTGTTGACCATTCTTTAAAATAATTTAATAGCCCTAGGTTAACTTCTATAAATTGAGGGCTTGATTAGATCAAAACATGCAAGTCATCACTGATAAGTGATAACTGAACCCAATTACAGAATTATGGAGCAAAACATCTTCAACTCAAACCCTTTCCTTCTAGCTATTCTGGCATTGTTCCCAATTATCTTCTTCGCAATCCTTAAAAACAAGATCGAATCAAAGAAGCTAAACTTTCCTCCATCCCCCAGAAAGCTTCCTCTCATCGGAAACCTTCACCAAGTCGGAAACTTGCCCCACAAGTCACTACATAAGCTCTCCCTCAAGCACGGACCATACATGTTCGTGAATCTTGGAACCACTCGTTACCTCGCGATTTCATCAGCTGATGCTCTCGATGAGATCATCAAGAACCACGACATCACGATCTCGAACCGACCCGCAAACACCAGCCTTTATCCTCTGATGGGGAACGGTCAAGACCTGGTGTATCATCCCTATGGAGATCATTGGAAGCGATGACGAAAAATCAGTGCTATTCATCTGATGAGCAAGAACGTCGTTAACCGGTTTCAAACGTTGAGAGATGACGAGATCTCAAGTATGTTGGAGAAGATTCATGCTTCAAGCCTAAAAGGCGAAGTAATCAATCTGTCGGAAATGTTCACTACCGTGGTTATCAATGTCGTTCATAGATCGTACATGGGTAGCTACAAAAGGGAAGATATTATAGGGCTTGACAGAGCTACGCGGAAGTTCTTTAATTTTGATGTCAAGTTCAAGAAACTATTGGGATCTTTCTGTGTCGCAGATTTATTTCCAAGCTTAGCTTTCGTTGATAGACTCACGGGTTTCACAACTTTTCTAAAGAGTGCCTACTCGGAGTTGGAAGGTATTATGGAGAATCTCATCAATGAAAGAGAGAAAGAAAGTTTCGTGGATGTTCTTCTTCATCAACGAAACAACGATAAACTTGACTACGATGTCAAAGCAATCATGCAGGTATATGTGGTTCATAGTTTTCGGATATACATGCAGATATATGTTTTTTGGATATAAAATGCGTATATAAGATTTATATGTGATTCATTTCGGAAAATCTTTTAAGACTTCAAATATAAGAAAATTGAAAATTTTAATATAAAAAAATAGAATATGATTGTGATTGCTAAGGGTTGTAGTAATATTCTAAAACTTTGAACACGTTCGTAACATTTTCTACTTATCAGCCTTTAAGAACCGTACGTAGACGGTAGACCTACCAAATACTCACTGATCTTACAATCCGTATTTTTCTTTTGTTTTCTCATGTGTTTTGTTTCTTTCTTCTAAGCATTTTCTTTTAATCTTTGGATGTTATTAGTTATTTTTAAAGTAAAGAAAATAGATCTACATCTTAAAGTTTCTATAATAAGTCTCAAAACAATTACTATACAGTAGATCAATACTAATCAACTAATAGGATCCTAAATATTAATTATTCTTCGTAATTAAATTTATTATCTTTGTCAGGTATTTCTTACATAATGTTCCATTTTTATGTTATATATTCCTAATAATAAATATGCAATTTATCGATTTTGCAGTATTTGATATATATATATATATATATATATATATATATATATATGCAGCTATTCTTTGTAAACTTCTAGCTATTTTATAATTAAGGATTAGAATAAATCGAATAACGATTAAAATATGCGACGGGTATTGTAAATGTCTGAATAGCTTTTCTGTCACGATCTACTCAGATTCAACTTTTTGTTGTTCAAATTCGACTAAAAAAAAAAATCTAATTACAAATGTAAACTGATATAAATGAAAAATTTATAACCCTATAAATATGTCAATAATTGGTTTCTTTGGTTAACCAACTGCCTTAATCAAATTATAGGGTATATTTGTGGCAGCTGTAGATTCAGTAGCCTTGGAGCTAGAATGGTTACTAGCCGACCTCATCAAACATCCTGAAGTTCTCAAGAAAGCACAAGATGAGGTGAAACTCGTAGTTGGAAAAAAATCTAAGATAAGCAATAATGAAATAGATCAAATGCATTATTTGAAATGTGTGATTAAGGAGACAAGGAGGTTGCATCCGGTGGGGACAGTTCCGCGAGAGACATCATCGAAGTGGATAAAACTAGGTGGCTACGATATCCCTCCTAAAACCAAATTATTGGTGAATCTCTTTGCTATCCAACGTGACCCTAAGTTTTGGGAAAATCCTGACGATTTTATCCCGAGAGATTTTCGGACAAGAATATCGACTTCATGGGGAACAAAGGGTATGCTCCATTTGGGTTTGGTCGTAGGAATTGTCCCGGTATAGCCTTTGGTAACGCGTTGCTTGAGGAAATTATTTCAAATCTACTTTATCGATTTGATTGGAAGATGGCTGATGGTTCTAAACCGGAATATCTCAACATGGAGGAGGTATGTCATTTTGTTGTGGCAAAGAAATACCCTCTGAGGTTGATTCCTGTTCACCGATTTGAGAGCAACGCATAGCTTTGACTCGACGAAACCAAGAAAATTTGGTTGTACTACAAATAAAATAATTATGTATTTGCAAGTTGCTATAATACTACATTACAAGAATAAGACCATATGATTGTGTAAAAATATGAATAAAAAAGAAATATTATCTTATTTAATTTATCGATGGTTTATAATTCAATTTTTTTATTTTAACATTAAAAAGAGTTAATTATGTACGGTAGTTATTTTCTTAGCTTCTAGACTAAGGGATTCAAATTTCAGAGAGTAAGATTTATTATCATTTTAATACTCTTAATTGAATAGTAAAAATATAGAAACAATCTTACAATATGTTATATTACAGTAATGCTATTAGAGTAAAATGAACACTATTAATTACAAAAAACGGGTCAGCACGGGTTACCGGATTTTCACGCGGATCTACTATTGACCTGGAAGCATAATTGGAAATTTGGAATTGACTAAATCTGGTCGCACGTGCATAATGAAAACATTATTGGGCTAATTGAGAATGACCCAATAACAATAACAAGAAAGCATTACTCATTCTTTTTTTTTTTATTATGATACCATTTTGTTTTTACGTAGGTTAAACCTTCATATACTAGCTATAAAGCAACTTTATTTTAAGAACTTATCTAGGATTGAATAGAATAAGTGAAAACCCGATCCTTCAAATTTTTTTAAATAAAATTTTTTAAAAATTATAATAATTAACACGATTACGATACGTGTCATTTGGTCGATAAGATTTCGACAAATGTTTTAAATATCTTATAAAAATAAAATATATTAAAAGAAGATTTAATCAATGAAATCCCTAGAAAAAAATGATAAGAATTATTTAGTTCTATATAAAGCTTAATCTCAAAACTTTGTAATTAACACGATCGCAACACGTGTTAGTCGGTCGTTTAAAATTTCGACATCTATTATTCAAAAGTATACCAACCTATCCTATATAAACAAATGGCTAATAGTCATATCCTCCTCATTCAAAAAATTTCAATCGTTCATTATTTATACTCTCAGTAAATTAAGAGGATACATCCTGTTCTTTCTACTAATTTTTTTTTTCTGTTTTTTTTGTAAAATAGTTTGAATTAGATTCCAATTAGTTTTATTTGTTTTTTTGTTCATTTTTGTTTTTTGTTTATTCATGTTGTCCCGAAAACGAACGAAATCTGATTCAAAGTTCCTTTGATACCATTATTGAAAAATGCATCGAAATTATGTCATTAGTTTATTGATATGACATAAGATTTTTTTTAGAAAAAATGTGCGTACAATGGCACATTCCACATGTATGGCTATGTTGGGCATTTATTTGTGGTGCATTTCTTATTTTTTTTAATTTTTATTGTATTTTTCTGTCTTTAATTTTGTTCTCTAACATATGAACGAAATCAAAAGAGAAATGTGCGATTTAATCACTGTTGATTGATTTCTTTTTACTGTAACTCATCGTATTTAAGCCATATTTCAATCCACTTCCATTGCAATCTCAATCAGTGAATTGGATCCAAAAAAATGTTAATATTTGGCTCATGATCCAATATTGAGTTTTAGATATTTTTTTTCTCTCTTTTTTTTTTTATTGTTTTGTTTTGTTATTTTTTTTATTTAAATAAAATTGTTTTGCTTTTACTGCAAGCGTAACTTAAAATAATTGAACAGTGATCACATCTGCTCCTTCATTCTAATTTAAAAATATAGATATCAATTCCATTGGGAAAATATATTGATTTGAATTTTATTAATTTCTAACCCTAAAAATAATTTTCCCTCTACGCAATAAGAATAATTTTGCTTTCCTATTATTATTATTTTTTTAATTAAAATTGCCTCTTCTTTTTTTTTTTAAAATAAAAATCATAGCTTATTTAAAATTTTAAAATAAAAAATCTATCTAAAAATCCTCTAATGTGATATACTTACTTTACCCGAAGATATTTAGTGGATATTTAGAAATCCTTTTTAACGGATTTAAGTGATTTAGAGAAAAAAAGATGAAAATAAATAACCATATTTTCTAATAAATAACCATATTTCTAATAGAAAAAAATCGAAACCATAGACATATACCTATATATAGATCCAATCGAAGATCTTTTCTATTTTTTATTTCAAATTAATTATTAGTGCAAACCATTGAGTTATTTTAAATTTTACTTGCTAACAGAGATTCGATGACTTTAAATCCCTAAAATGAATAAATAATTTTTCCAACCCTCAGGCAAACTATTTAATTTGACTTTTGGTAACAACTTTCTAGTGATTTTTTTATAAGTATTCATGGACATAAAGTAAAGATTCATGTAAATGAAATCTTTTAGAAAAAAAAGTACTATGTAAAGAATATGTAAAGAATCTTTACTTGACAATATATCCGAATATTCACTATTCTTAAAATATTAGTTTCACTTTAAATTTTATATTAGATTAAATTCAAACTTACCATAATATTTTATCTTATATGACTGAATAAAAAATAAGCAGAAAATATTAACAACGAAGCTAAATTTAATTAGATTAGTGATAAATTATAGTGATGGACAAAGATGAATTCAGGACATGACTTTGAGGAAATATGAGAATTTGGGAATAGAATTATATGCTCCATTTTAGACCCATTTAAAAATCGTGACAAAGTGGGGCGGGACATGACAGAATTAAAATGGGACAGGACAAGCGGGACCAATTCACATATCAAAAAAGTTGTAAAAAGTATTAATTTTAAAAATAAGGAGATAATACTAATAACGAAGCTAAATTTAATTAGAACTGTAATAAATTATAGTGATGGAGAAACATGATTTCAGGACGGGAATTTGCGAAAACATGACTATTTATAACGAATAATTTTTGGAAACGTATAATTCCAGTATTGGAAAAAAGTCTCAAAGTCTTCCCGATAAAAAAAAAGATGAGAAATTCAAATACGATAAAGGACATAACAGGAAGGGGTGGAAATGAGAACTGGAAAGTTTTTAGAAAAATTTGAGAAGACTTTGGAACATCTCATAATTTTTTGAAAAATAATATTTCGAGAAACATGACGAGATATAAGGGGAACTTGACGGGTAAGGATAATTCGAGTATTGGAAAAAAGTCCTGAAATATTGCTGATAAAGAAACGGGTTGAGAAATTCGGGTACGAGAAAAGACATAACGGGAAGGTGATATGAACGAGAACCGGAAATTTTAGAAATGTTTGGTAATTTCGAAGCATCTCGGTAATTTTTGAATAATAATATTTTTGGAAACATGAAGGGAAATAAGGGAAACGAGACGGGAACATATAATTTGAATATTGAAAAAATTCCGAATATGGGCTATAAAGTGACGGGATGAGAATTTAGGGTACGGGAAATAAGGAGAACGGGACAGGCAAGGATAATTCGAGTATTGGAAAAAAAAAGTCTCGAAGTATTCCCCATAAAAGACATAACAGAAAGGGGACATGAACGGGAACCATAAATTTTGAGAAATTTTGTCAATTTTAGAAAAAAGGTTGGGAAATTTCAGAGCACCTATGTAAATTATGAATAATAATATTTTTGGAAACATGAAGGGAAGTAAGGGAAACTTGACCGGAACGTATAATTCGAATATTGAAAAAGTCTCGAGTATTCCGTATAAAGTGACAGGATGAGAAACTAGGGTTCGTGAAACGATATAACAGGTAGGGGACGAGAACCGGAAATTTCGGCTTTAGGAAAATTTGGAAATTTTCGGAACATCTTAATAATTTTTGAATAATAATTTCCGTGAAACATGACGGAAAATAAGGAGAACGGGATAGGTAAGGATAATTCGAAAATTGGAAAAAAAAATTCTCGAAGTATTCCCGATAAATAAACATGATGAGAAACTCAGTACGAGAAAAGAAAAAACAAAAAGGAGACATGAATGAGAACCATAAATTTTGAGAAATTTCGGCATAGAAAAAGGTTGGGAAATTTCAGAGCACTTCGGTTATTTTTGAATAATAATATTCTGGAAAATATGACGGGAAATAAGGGGAACGGGACAAGAACATATAATTCGAATATTGGAAAAAGTCTCGATAATGGTAAGTGTTGATGGTGGGGTTACCACCCCTTATCAATAGTTTGGCGATAATTGAGGTTCGTTCCCTACCGACCTTTTCCTGATGATTTATCAGGTTATAAGTCCCTTCAATAGGATTGGAACCCTCGGCCCAGATGACCGAGGGATACCTCGGTGAAGAAAGATCGGATTTTAGTGTCCGAAGCGGGGGTGTAAAATATTTCATCCCAAGCCGAAGTCTAAGCTCGGACAGAATAAGTTCAAATCTTATCACAGATTCCCTGATCTTGGAAAAATAGAATGTTTCTATTTTTCCGAGGTTAGCCCATGGGCTTAGATAACCGACTACTAGAAAATATAAATACACACCTCCCTTCACTAATTTAATTCATTCAGAATCGGGGAGAAGAACTACTCGATATCCTAGGTTTAATACTTCTCTTTGATAAAGTTAACTCGACATTCCGAGTTAACACTCTTGTAACCGATATTATCAATTATCTTTTCCGAGGTTTCTCTTTTTGTCTTTTACTTAACTTACTCCAAAACCGAACCCCTCTAATTATAAATAATTAGAAGTTGAACCCAGTCTCAACATTTCGCGCGTTAGGTAGGGGGGTCTCCTTTAGGAAAAAGTAAAAAGAAGGCTCGAGAATGGAGAAGTACGTCGGCACGATCCTGGGCAGTTCGGACTCAAAATGAACCATAAAGAAGCATATCCGGGAGATAACGATGACTCGAAATATAAGCACGGCTCCAACGTATCATCCTTCAGCGGCTTTCACTAACGCAGACCTTAACGGGTCACGATTTCCCATAATTATCCCCTAGTGATTCGCGTTTATCTAGCAGGAAATCCTATGGAAAAGGTACTGATAGACACAGAGCGCACGGTGAATTTGCTGAGTTTAGAAACAATGAATAGAATGAACGTAGTCTCAAAGAATATGAAAGTAAGAACAGAATCAATAACCTCGCTTCCAGGGAAAAGAGAAATAGTAGTAGCAACCGCAGTTTACCTGGTATCCATTCGAGTAGTTACTATGGATACTGTTTTTCATGTAATATCGGAACCCTTTATATTCGATTCAATTATGGAGGTACCTTGGCTAACAGTGATGGAGGCGACCCCGTCAACCTATCACCAATACCTCAAGTTTCCAACTCCACATGGTTTCTGTTCGGTAAAGGGGAATCAGCGAGTGGCCAGAATTTGCTCCATGCCTAGGAGAATCAATTTGCGCATTATCTCTTTGATCGCAGAACCAGAAGTCCCAGGTAACGAAAATCCGAGGTTTTCAGTAGTTGGAGAATTAGATCCAAATATCTTCGAAAAAGATCTATATGAATAAATCTGCGTTGACGAGGAAAGTCCGAAGCGATGTATAACAATAGGGGGAGGTTTAAAAGAAGAAATCAGAGATAAGCTTGTCGACCTATTAAAGAAGAACAAGGGAGTTTTCGCCTGGTCATCCAAGGACATGGTTGGAATCGATCCTACAGTGATATCACATCGTCTAAACGTAGATCCGACCCACAAACCGATCAAGCAGAAGAAGAGGAAACTAGGACCTGAGAGAGCAACGGCTGTTAACAAAGAAATTGATCGATTATTGGCAAAAGGATCGATAACCGAGGTTCAATATCCGGAGTGGTTAGCCAACCCCGTAGTAGTGAAAAAGAAAAACAGAAGGTGGAGAATTTGCGTGGACTTCACGGATTTAAATAAAGCGTGCCCGAAGGATTGTTTTCTGCTTCCGAGCATAGAGCGATTGGTGGAGGCGACCGCCGGAAACGAGCTTCTTTCTTTCATGGACGCGTTCTCTAGATACAATCATATTATGATGCATCCGGACGATAGAGAAAAAACCGCCTTTATAACGGATAGGGGAACCTATTGTTACCGTGTAATGTCTTTTGGTTTGAAAAACGCCGGGGCAACATATCAGAGACTGGTTAACCGGATGTTTGAAGAGAAACTCGAAAATACGATGGAGGTTTATATCGACGATATGTTAGTAAAATCTTACGTCGAATCCGATCATGTGACCCACCTACAAGATTGTTTCGATATCTTGAATCGTTTTGGTATGAAATGGAATCCGGATAAATGTACGTTCGCGGTTACTTCTGGAGAATTTCTCGAATCATATATATTAAAAGACAAGTGAGAATGCACCAGATTAAAATTTAGGATGGTTGATTACGAAAACTGCCCTTAATGAATCGGTGGTTTATGTCATTCATTTGGGTGGATTTGGTTTGTTTGGTATGTTTAAAAAATGGATTTGTTTGATTTGGTATCTTCTATACCATGTAAGGGTTTTATTCTTCGATTAGGGTTTTCATAGTTTAGTTATACATACATGTTTCTATGACGATATATCCCCTTCCATTAGAACTTCGTTTCTTCTTTAATTTTAGGGTTTGCAGTAGCTTCCTCTTTCCTTGCTTCTCTCTTAGTTCAGTGGTTTCTAGAAGGTAATCAACGATACCCTTCCCCTAACTCCAATGGTTATGCCTTTTCTTTGTGTCTCTAATCCCGCAAAACCCTTCGTTTGTGCTTTTGATTATTTATTTCGTCTTAGGGTCGCTGCGTCTTGCCATTTTTTTTTTTTTTTTTTGTAAAATATGTAAAATTTATTAAAAAAAAAAAACTTTTTTTACAGCCACATCGTTTGTCTTGCCATTTTCTTCATTCAGTTGTTTCTAAAAGGTAATCGATACTCCTAGCTTTACTGGTTATGCTTTTCCTCTATGTCCCCGATTCACAAAACCCTTCGTTTTTCTGAAAAGGTATTTTGTCATTTGCCATGACGAGTTATCAATCGAGGTTCTTTGATGGGGTGGGAGTTTATACTTAAGAAACTGTTCTTTCATTGAATCATTGTTTAAAATATTCCTCGGTGGTATCTTTTGCTTGACTTGAAGTTCTTTCAGAAGAGATCCGTATGCCTGTTATTTAGGCTTAGTATGTCAATCCTATATCATATTTGACTTTTCAGCTCTATATTGATTCTACACGGGCATCAATTTTTCGTTTCTTTTTGATGAACTTGATGTTATTGATATTATCATATCATTCATCATTTAGGCTTACATTAGAGTAGGATTCCATTTCATAATTGACATGTTTTGCTACCTTTATCATATATTTCATTGCATTTAGAGTCTAGGTGTTGCATTAGGTTCTAGTAGAGTCTTTGGTGCATTTTGGTTGTCTCTTAGGTACAAAACAGGGATAAAAGGAAGCTAGGAGCTAAGGAGATCACTTGGGGGAGGAGAAGCCATTGGATAGGCAAGAGAGGAGCAAAAAGAAGCAGCAGCGGTCCAGGTGCAGCGGTCAAGAAGTGACCGCTGCAGAAGACTCCAGCGGACTGAAGGCGCAGCGGTCAAGGAGTGACCGCTGCCAAATCCTCCGGACAACTTCCCAAGCCACAGCGGTGCCTGCAGCGGTCAAGGAGTGACCGCTGCAAACTTCTAGAGCCAAAAATCGATCGAGCCGCAGCGGTCAAGGAGTGACCGCTGCAAACTCAGTCACAGCGGTCAAGGAGTGACCGCTGCAATCTTCTGAAGACAAAACCAGATCGCAGCGGTCTTGCAGCTGTCAACCGCAGACCGCTGCGGCCTAGTTCGGACAAAAATAACCGGAGCTATTAGCGGTTATGTTTGCCATGGAGAAGTTTCAGTCTTACATTGTCGGTTCTAAGGTGATTGTCTACACCGATCATGCGGAATTGAGATACATACATTCGAAGAAAGACACTAAACCGAGATTGCTTCGTTGGATACTTCTTCTTCAAGAATTTGACATGGAGATTGTGGACAAGAAAGGTATTGAGAATGGAGTAGCGGATCATCTCTCTCGGATTAGAGTAGAAGACTTGGTACCTATTGATGACAAGATAAGTGTGGGATCTTTAAGGAAAGAAGATGAAGTCATTTTGGGTGACTTATGTATCTCACAAGAAGACAATCTACCATGGTTTGCTGACTATGTGAATTACTTAGTTTGTGGAAAGGAACCACCACTTGAAGGCCATAAGAAGAAGAGGTTTTTCAAGGTTGTGAAAAGATTCTATTGGGATGAGCCTTTCCTATACACTCTATGCAAGGATGGTCTCTATAGGAGATGTGTAGCTGAGGAAGAGTTTGAAGGAATCTTAATGGCTTGTCATAGTTCACCAAGTGGAGGACACTTTGCTTGCTTCAAAACAGCCACAAAAGTTCTCCAAAGTGGGTTTTGGTGGCCAACCTTGTTCAATGATGCTTATGAGTTTGTGAAGAGTTGTGACCAATGCCAAAGGAAGGGAAATATAAGCAAGAGAGATGAGATGCCTCAAAACCCAATCTTTGTTGTAGAGGTTTTTGATGTTTGGGGTATTGACTTCATGGGTCCTTTCCCACCTTCCTTTGGGAACCAATACATTTTGGTGGCTGTGGACTATGTCTCCAAGTGGGTGGAGGCAATAGCTTCCCCTACAAATGATGCCAAGATTGTGGTTAAGTTATTCAAGACAATCATCTTCCCAAGGTTTGGAGTTCCAAGAGTGGTAATTAGTGATGGAGGAAGCCATTTCATTAACAAGGTGTTTGAGAGTCTACTCAAGAAGAATGGAGTGAAGCATAAGGTAGCAACCCCATACCATCCCCAAACCAATGGTCAAGTAGAGGTCTCTAACCGTCAAATCAAAGTGATTCTTGAGAAAACAGTTGGTACTTCAAGGAAGGATTGGGCGAACAAGCTCGATGATGCTCTTTGGGCTTATAGAACCGCCTTTAAGACTCTCATTGGTACTACTCCTTTCACCTTGTTATATGGGAAAGCTTGTCACTTGCCGGTAGAGCTCGAATTCAAGGCAAAGTGGGCAGTCAAACTTCTCAACTTTGATATAAAAGATGCTCAAGAAAGGAGATTGGTGGACCTTGAAGAACTTGAAGAGACTAGACTTAAGGCTTATGAAAACTCTTCCATCTACAAAGAGAGAACCAAGCATGTCATGACAAGAAAATTCTCTCTAAGGACTTCAATCCCGGTGATCAAGTGCTGCTATTTAACTCGAGGTTGAAACTCTTTCCCGGAAAACTCAAGTCGAGGTGGTCCGGACCATTTGTGGTTAAGGAGGTGAGAAGCTATGGAGCGGTTGTGCTTGAAACAAAGGACGGAAGGGAATTTATCACCAATGGTCAAAGGTTGAAGAAGTATTATGCTAGGGAAGTCACTCAAGAGGCAATCTCAACTCCTCTTGAGGAAGCTCCAAACACCACTTAGAACAAAATGGTAACAAAGTCAAACTTAGAGACTTTAAACAAAGTGCTCTTGGGAGACACCCCTTGCTTATCCTTGTAAATAGTTTAATCTCATGTTTTATTTCTTTGTTAGTGCATTTTAATGTTTTTGCTAAGTGTTTTCAGGGGATTTAAGGAATTTTGAAGGTTTAATGGTTGCAGCGGTCTGGCTGCAGCGGTCAATGCCAGACTGCTGTGGCTCATTTTACTTGGAGTCCAGAGAGCTTGCAGCGGTCATCTACAGCGGTCAAGGAGTGACCGCTGTGATCTTCTGAGGTGCAAAAACAATTTGGTCGCAGCGGTCCTGCAGTGGTCAATGCCTGACCGCTGTGACTTATTTTGTCTAAAACCCAGAAAAGCCGCAACGGTCACCTGCAGCGGTCAAGGAGTGACCGCTATGACTTTCTGAAGAGAAAAAAAAACCGCAGCGGTCCTGCAGCGGTCACACTCAAACCGCTGCAGACAGGTAAAATCGGAAAAAAATCAGACCAAACCGACCGGTTTGGTCGATTTAAACCCGATCCCTTGTTCTTCTTCCTCATTCTTCACGATTTCTTCACCCTAAAATTAAATTTCTCTCATTCTAGATCATTAGAAACCTTTGTTCTTTCACTCTCAACCCAATTTTATTACATAACCTTGCATTCTTCACTTGTTTTCAACACAATCCATCATCAACACTAAGGTAAAATCAAAATTTCATCCATATTTTGTGAATTTTATGGAAACTCATGAATTTGTGTTGAATATTGATGGAATTGATTAGATTTTGCTTGGGTAATGCTAGTTTAAGCTAGATAGGTTGATTACATGGTTGAATTTTGAGGATTCATGTTGAAATTTGGAATTTTTTAAAATTAGGGTTCTTGAGGTTTAGGAAAAACGAAATTTTGGGGGTTTTTGGTTTTTATGGGTTCAATTGTGCCACTAAGTTAGGAAACCTTGTTAAATACATGAGAATTGATATCTATCAAGGAATTATGATGAAATTGTTTCTTTGAGTTCATTATTTGCTAGTTTTCATTGTTTTGAAGGATAACAATGGGAGTGAAGAAAGGAAAGGAGACCGCGAGAGCTTCTAATGCTGAGAATGAATAAAGCAGAAGTGAGTTTGATGTTCCAAGGCCACAACTAAAGAGGGCAAGGAAGCACAAGAAGGTTGAGGAGCCACCAAAGAGCAAACCAACTGCAAACCAAAGATTGAGGGCTATGAAGGATATGGAGTTTGTTCCCACAAGATGGGTGGATCATCAACTTCTCGCGGACCTCGGTATCTTGGAAGAAGTTCGGAGTTTGTTCTTCAACATGGGATTGGCGGGACTCTTCGACATGGCCCAAATCTCGCACACACCAGAAACCAAGGAGTTCCTTGCCACCTTGAGTGTCTTTGATGACACTGCCTTGGATATAACCAACGAGAACCGGGGGCGAATAAGCTTTAAGATTCGCGGGAGGAACTACGAGATAACAATGGCACAAGTGGGTATGATCTTCAACTTCCCAGCTGGTGGAGAAGTCTATTCCTTGAACTTTGACATGAATGAAGCGCAAGGAGTGTGGCGATTGATAGCCCGGGGGGAATACAAGAAGGGAGTTAGCAAGGCAACAGCTATCCGGCATCCAGCGATCCGGTATGCTCACAAGTTCTTCGCTCACACCTTGTTCGCAAGACGGGAGACGGGAAATGTGAAGGAAGAGGAGCTTGCTCTCTTGACCGAGGGGGTGAAGTCCTTCTTACGCACCACGGGAACGAGCGAAGACTGCGGATATGACATCATTGGGCAACCAAGGCCGGTCAACTTTGCTCACTACCTCGTGAACCGGCTTTTCGCAGTCCAGGATTGGGTAACCTTGAACAAAGACAAGACTCCTCAGCTCAGCATTGGAGGGCTCATTACACCAATCTTGACAGCTTGCGGAGTAGAGATACGCTCACCCGAGGCAACTCTACCAATCATGAGGTTAGATTTGTCCTATCTCGCCACTTCTCACTTCCTTGTAGGGCGCAAGAGGAAGAGCTATGGATACCGCTTCCATGTCACCGAGAACGAGAAGAAGACCATCCTACTCCCCAACTCGGCTGTCACCTCCTTCAACACCCGCGCCAATCTCTTGTTCAACCCGCGACCATATCTCCTCCATGATCCAGCTAGAGACGGGATCCTCTCTTCTATTCACCGGACCCGAACCGAGCAACCGCGTGACGAAGACGAGGAAGAGCTTCCCGAAGAGATTTATGGCAGCAACCGGTATGACTTCGAGCCTTTCGCCGACCCAATCACGGGAGATGCTCTAAAGGCGGCACATGAGCATATCGGACTTCTCAAGAGGCTAACTAGATGGCAAGGCAAGCAAATCAAAAAGCTTGTAAAGACGGTGAAGAAGCAAGGGAAGCTAATCAAGAAGATCATCAAGGACTCTACCTCTTCACCAAAAAGAACCGAGGAGGGTAGCTCAAGCATGGCAATGATCATAGCCGCGCCACAAACCGATGAAGCCGCGACATCTTCTCACCGAGGACAGCCAAGACAAAGCAAAGGGAAGGCACCACTCTCACCTTCTAGTAGCGGATCGGGAAACCGCTCCTACTCCATGGACTCCTCCCCTTCTCATTCTTACTAGGTACCCAATTTGCACCCTTGTAAATACATTTTAATCTTCTTATTTCATTGCATGTTTTAGTTGTCTTAAAGACTCTTCCTCGAATTTCTTTCACACCGAGCCGGTGTGATTTAAGTTTGGGGGAGAGCCTTGCATTTGATGTGGTTTTTTGTGCTCTTATTTTACTTTTCATACTTGGGTCTCATGCATTGTTAGACTTTCATGCACTTTTGATTCAAATTTTTTGCAATTTTCATATAGGATTGAGTCTAGAATCACTTGCATTAGAAGGATTAGTTTAACCAAGGTATCAAAATTTGATCATTAATTCAGCACCCTAGTTATTAGTCCTTTAATGCTTCACATGCTTGTTTGAAATCAAGAAATAACCATTCATGGATCATGCTTATGATAACCTTGCTTAGGTTAAAACTATCTTCAAAACTATCTCCATTTGAAGCTAGCCTCACCTAAGTGAGAACCTTAATTTGAATCAACAATTATTGTGCTTATGCTAACAAGTGAAAACCATGGATTACATATACATACTTAAGCATTCTTACCCCTTTTCTACCACTCTTGTATGCTTAAGTAGCCATGTATGGTTCCCCCACCAAGCTTCATCATTAAACCTTCTTTCTAGCCAATTAATCATTTGTGTGTGACTTTGTGAGGCCTCTTCCGAGCTAACTTGACAAAACGTATTAGGTTTAGAGCGACAAGGGAACACTTTTGTGTAGATTTAGCTCTATCATCAAATAGATAATAGGGACTAGGCTAGATTAGGTGGGAATGTGGTTTAAATTCAAGTTTTGGGGGGGGGGGAAATGAAAATTACAAGGAAAAGTTTGGTTGAATTGGGAAGAATGAAGAAAGGTAAAGTTAATGAAGGAGGAACAAAAATGAGAAGAAAAGCTTCAAGGTAAAGCTCCAAAGAATTCAAGGAAAAAGAAGAGCTCCAAAGCAAGAAAAAAGAAAGAAGCCAAATGGTGAAAGGAGCAAAGGAAGAGGAAGTCAAAGCAAAGAAAAGGAGCCAAAAGAAGCAAGAAAAATCCCCATTGAAGAGAAAATGAATGAAATGGGCAAGGACCCTTGGGTAGAATGGCAAAATGTCTTAGGTGAACAAAAGGATAGATAGGAATTTTGATGGGAAATAGGATAGGAGATAGTTTAGGTTAGAGAAACTCTAGGCATTTGGGGTAGACAAAAGTTTTCTCTTGTATGCATAGATTGCTCTTTACCTTTAGCATTTTGTTAAAGTTTGGCTCATTCTTTGAGAGATCCCTAAGCTAACAAACCAATACATTGATGAGATCATCTTCATCTCATAACCTTGACCCTTAGCCAAATGGTTTGATCTAAATTGGTGTAAGCACAATTCACAAAATTTCATGAGCTAATGAATGTTAAGAGGCTAGTGGATAAGATGAATTGTCTAAACCAAAGTTTGGTTTGATTATGTATTGGGATGTGCATGGCTAACTTCTTTTGAGTAGACAAACTTTGATGCATTTTAGGCTTAGTAACTTGGATGTTGAGTTAATTTCTTTTTGTGATGCCTTGTTGATTGAACTACTCCTTCTACTTCATTTTCCCTCTCTTGGGCTTGCCTGTTTGCTTGAGGACAAGCAAATGAGTAAGTTTGGGGGAGTTGATATTATCATATCATTCATCATTTAGGCTTACATTAGAGTAGGATTCCATTTCATAATTGACATGTTTTGCTACCTTTATCATATATTTCATTGCATTTAGAGTCTAGGTGTTGCATTAGGTTCTAGTAGAGTCTTTGGTGCATTTTGGTTGTCTCTTAGGTACAAAACAGGGATAAAAGGAAGCTAGGAGCTAAGGAGATCACTTGGAGGAGGAGAAGCCATTGGATAGGCAAGAGAGGAGCAAAAAGAAGCTGCAGCGGTCCAGGTGCAGCGGTCAAGGAGTGACCGCTGCCAAATCCTCCGGATAACTTCCCAAGCCGAAGCGGTGCCTGCAGCGGTCAAGGAGTGACCATTGCAAACTTCTGAAGCCAAAAATCAATCGAGCCGCAGCGGTCCCGCAGCGGTCAAGGAGTGACCGCTGCAAACTCAGTCACAGCGGTCACCAGGCGCAGCGGTCAAGGAGTGACCGCTGCAATCTTCTGAAGACAAAACAAGATCGCAGCGGTCTTGCAGCTGTCAACCGCAGACCGCTGCGGCCTAGTTCGGACAAAAATAACCGGGTCGAAATCCGGTTTGTCCCGGGTTGACCCGGTTTGACCCAATTTTATAAAAACCCCTTTTCTCTCACTTACACTTTTATGTTTTAGTTTTGCTAAGAGTTTGAAAACTCATATTTCCCTTTTGTTCTTGAATCTTTAGTTGAATCTTAATATAATTTGCATTTTCCTTTAAGAAATCTTGTCTTTTGCATTTCATTATCAATCTATCTTGCAATCCATCATGATTTCTCCTCTAATCAAGCTTGGTTTTGGGAGAATCATCATGGGTCTTGAGTAGTTCCATTAGGGTTTAAGGATGGGTTAGATGAGGGTGATCAAGGCATAGATTAGGGTAGTTTAGGGTTTAAATCAAACATTCCATCCATCTCTAAGAGTTATTAAGGCTTCTTCTTGCATAGGGATGAGGAAGATGATATGAGGCATTTCATGAGCACCAAGTGTTTGATGAAATGCCCAAGAGAGATTAGAGATGGAATTATGATTTTTATGCCCAATGGATTGGTGCTAAAGGTTTTAATTAGGTTGATCTAGTAATTTGGAAATGAATTCACTAATTATCATCACTCAAATGGGAATTTGCTAATGATGTATAATTAGTGACATGATTAATTGCATGGAAATGAATTAGTCAATTAAATGGATCATTAACCTAGAGAATAGCTAATTAGTGTAAGCTAGACACTCTAAACCATGCTTAGTGATCCTAAATCATAAATAACCCATCTAAAGATCCTTTTTTTATCATTGCATAACTTAATCATCTAATTACTTGCATTTAGTTTACTTAGTCAATTTGAGTTAAACAACAACCATCTCTAGCTTAGATTAAGGAAATCTTTATATCCTAGGTGACAATTTATAGCGAGTTTGGATTCGATTCCTTTTATACTACATTGATTAAGAGGAAATTGATACCCTCTAAAGACTTAAAAAGCTAGTATCAGTTATATAAAGGGTTCTTTATTTCTACTAGATTCTTGTGCCAATTGCATCAAGATACTGTAACTTTTTTCGCATTTATAATCTTCTTTTCTGGTTATTTCTTATATGTACAGCTCCAAGGTCGCTAAAACAATGTCTTCCGTTCCAGCCAGCCATAGTTTCGTTAAAAGCTACCTCCCTCTAAGGTTATAAATTTGAGAAACTTGCATTGGAAATGTGCTGAAGAGGAGTTAGTTAAGCTCGGGAGCCCTCTGGTGAATTTTTAAATACGAAGTGCAATATTGGAGCCAATCGGAGTCAAGCTTTCACTGAATTTGTAAGTGAGAGATTATTCTTAAGTTACAACAGAGTTATCATTTATTACGTAGCAGAATAAGTCTCGATATTAATTCAAGCTAGACAAATGATATCTTACTTTGCCTCTTTATCGTAGCTTGCTCAAGTTCGAGGAGAACTGTCGATCTCCATTACTCCAGCGGGTAAGGAAGAGTGAATAACAAAATGACAGCTGATGTTGTGGGGAATTTTCTTCTGGTGCCAGTTGATGGCTAGGTTGCTCGCATGCTCAGCATCGATGTTGCAGCCTCCATTGTCTTCCTCATGTTTCAATTATATGTGCGTTCTCAATTTCCTTGCCAATTGATCGACTCAGATTTTGTTTTCATGGAAGATGGTTTATATTTGCTTTCTGATACTCTTAGATCCCAATATTTCTTTTATTCTTAACGTATATTTTCAGGAAAATACACAAAGGAAAACGATTTACAGTTAGATTGTGAAAGGGAACAACTATGAAGCTTCTTAGCCATCCCAACATCGTACAGATTCTCGAGGTTTGGTGTATTTCTCTGTCTTTAAACCAAAATTTACAGATTTTTTTTTGGTCTTTGATTGTGAGCGAGATTTTTAATCTTGAGGTGATTGGGACAAAGACTAAGATTTGTATTGTCATGGAATACGTAGCAGGTGGTCATTTTCAGAGAAATTTGGAAGACATAAGCTATAAGAATCAGATGACACATTGAGGTTTGGAGATGGGTCAAGGATTGCATACAAAGGTTTCCCATGTTGCATTCGCCTTTAACATTTCGCTTAGTTCATTTTTCATATCAGAGAGTCAGAGACAAGCACCGAGAAGAAATTTAAGATGAAACTTTGTTACAAGCAGAGTGAAACCAATATTGATTCACAGCCTGGAGATTTAACGAATTCGTGGAGGTTTTGCATAAAATTGCCGTGAATCGGAGTCTGAAGATGCCGATTGGGAGAGTTTGACTGAGAAGCTTCGAGAAACGGACGTCAATAAGTACCGGAATCGGGTAGACGGACTTTCTCCTCCGATGACGGAGACGGAGATACATATTGGAGGAGAAGATGGTGGGGATTAGTCTTCAAGACGCGAAGAAGTTGTTTAGAGCTGAGCAGAACGAAGTTTTGATATCGAAGCTGATGGAGATTGGGGAAAAGTGGATCCCTGCTCTGATTACGTTTGTGTCTGCACTGATTTAGATCATGTTCGAGGATCTTGGATCGCAAACCAAAACCAAAGTGATTGCCCCAAGAAACAACAGTTCAATTAGCTAATGAGTGTGCAACATTTAGCATGAGATTTCAGTTAATGCATAAATACCAGTGCATCTGTGGGTAGATTTGAGGCTGTGACATAGGAAACTAAACAAAATTGGTCTGATGAATAATCTCCTTCTGTTTCTGGATTGTTCCTCCTCGGCTTCTGCTTTCTCCCAAGCTCTATATCATAAATACAATACACGTTAAATCTCAGATGCTTTATTTCCGGTTTTGATCGCAGAGAAAATAATCTTCCTTACTTTACAGCTTTAATAATCACATCAACACATTGATCGCAGAGTGTTAACACCCCTTCAGTTCTATATATAGATATAATTGATCTTACCGGTATTGTTCTGATCATCGTTACTGATTGGAACCCGTACGCCTCCAATCTCACACCCGGTTCCTAAATCTGAGACTTGAATCATCATATATCCTTCATATCTGAACGACGACCTCTCCGACTCAAAGATCACGAGACGCCAGTGAGTCTCCCACTGGTTTCAGCTCCTTTGTCCGATTGGATTCGCCATTTCGATGCACTTTATAAGGAAACCAAGAACTTATCAAATCAACAGACCTTTTCTTCTATTGGCCCGACGTTTGTTCCTTTTAATGAGTTAATTCGCCATTTTTGAAAACGCATCAGAATCTCTGGAGTTTTCAAAGCTGAACTTTAGAGACGGACGAGACGACGATCAGTCAAATCTTAAGTGGTGACGGGTGAGATAATTTTTTAGTGTACTTGCAAAAGGTAATTACAAAATTAGCTTGGGAAAATTGACAAACAATAATTTCATTTTGCCCAAAAACTACATAGACTACGTAGTTAGAAAAAGAAATTCAAAATATCACACCGTCATCAGATCAGATCTGTTAAAAAGTTCCGTTAAGATAAAATAATGTCATTTTGTCCAAAACTTTTGTTTTAGAATATTGCCAAAAAAAATACTTAAATTACAGAGACCAAAGTAAAATCTGAATTAAGATCCGGTTAACCCGACCCGACCCCAAAATATGGGTTAGAAAATAATGTAAATCACCAATATTTGAACTATAGTTGCAGGGGAGGCATGCACAACCACTAGACCAAATGACTCTTTCGAGTATTTGACTTTTTCAAGTATTAATATACTCGACTAATATATAAGTCAGGTTAATGGGTTCAAGAAACATATCATTTTTGGGAAACTCTGTTTGCTTAAGAGATCAAGTAATTTCTTCTTTTTCCTCTATGATTTTCAGTTTTAACCATTTGAATTCATCATTAATTTAAATTCCTTATTCTCTGAATCGACATATTGATACTTTAGTTAGTGAAAGAAAAGTCTCAAAGTTTATTTGTTTGATTTATGAAATCTACCAAATACTGATATCGTTTTTTTACTGGTCTTACACGAATGTCTTTAGATAAGTGGGTGAATCAAATGGGAAAGATCATTGATTTGGGTTAAGGAGTGATGGTTCAGTGTTTCGATGGTTTCTTCGTAGTAATTGACAAATTAGTCACTAATATCATTGGTCATAAGATGTGTTGTGTGTTTTGAATTCTAACTGTTTCAAATTAAAGCTTTAAAATGATGAAGTTCTTTGTTCTGTGTATTATCAGGTCACCAAATCAATAGAAAGGCCTGCTCCTTTTTTCTTTAGTAAAGAGGCATCTTTGTTTGTGTTGTCTTAACATTTGAGAAGGATAGGATAATTTGACCCCTGAAAAAAAGGTGAAGAAGACAAAAATGTAATAGGTGAAATGCAACTTCTCTAACATTTGGAATAGATAGATAACAAAACGAAATTTCAATATAATGTATATATAATTAAAGCTTAAAAAATATTAGAAATATAAAAGATCCTACGGGTATAAAAAGTTTTTTTAATTCCTTACATTTTTCTTTTTGTTCTTGAGATAGTGGTAGAGTTTTAGATTAAACAATTAAATTTAAATACAAGAAAATATTTTTGGTTCACGTATGTTACGATGTTTTATTTGGATTCAACACATTTGGTAAAATTTTGGAATAAATCATCCAAAGCCTAAGTATAATGAACGTTTCTTTTTATCTCATGTGCGTTACGAGTTTTCTCTTAGGTTCACTAGATAGTAGTAGAGTTTTAGATTAAATCATCAAAACGCTTAAATATAAAGAAAGTTTTTTTTAGCTCATGTGCTTTACAATTTTCCCTTGCCTTCATTAGATAGTTTTAGGTTTTTAGATTAAACAATCAAAGCGTCTACGTATAAGGGAATCTTTTTCGTTCAAGTGTGCTACGATGTTTTAATTGGATTCTCCATATACTGGTAGAGTTTTAGATTAAATCATCAAAATGCCTAAGTGTGTTGAACTAGAATAACAATCAGCCACATACACCATTATTATAAACTCCAAAAAATGTCGATAGAATGTTATGTTTGAGTTATCAAGCTAATGACTGGAGATAAATAGAATCAATTCATATTGTGGAATACAAGTTTTCTTAGAACTATGCAAGTTCTCCATCTTTCTTTTTCTTTTTTTCTTAGAAACGAGTAATTTTTCTTAGGATGATAATGAAAGCGAAGTATATCCAAGTGTACATATGAAATTATCGGATATGAACTTTACTTTATCATATATATTAAAAGAGAAATGAGAAAACTTCACGTTAAAAGTTGGGGGTGACAGTTTACTGATTTTCTTAAAAATATATAATAAAAAAAAAATTAAATAATGAAAAAATAATGGAAATCAAATATTGTGGAAAATTGAAAAATATAGAAGAAACTCTTATATATTAAAAAAATATTAAAGGGTGATGGGTCATAAAATAAAGTTTATTCTCTCTTTTATTCACGTTATCATAGTTCGCAATTTTGTCTAGGATAATGATTGTCGTTACGCTTCTTTTGGTTACGATTTTCCCTTGAATTCACAAGATAATGGTAGGGTTTTACTTGACTTATGAAAAAAAAATTTCGCTCCTATACGTTACGATTTTCTCTTGGTTCACCATATAGTAATAACATAAATTTGAAGATTTCTTTTACGATCATTTAGGTTACAAATGAGTTTTGATAATCGCGTTTGTTTCATAATTTAAAATCAAGCGAATATTCATATGAGAATTTTAATTATTACCTGATATCTTTTGATAATTATTTACCTATCTAATATTCGTTACCGCGCAGGGTGCGGAACATGTTCCCTAGTATATAGTAACAAAACAAGGAATAAAGGCCAATTCGAGACAAATCAATGCAATGAAGAATCTTCCATCCCCGAAGAATTCAGAAGAAGTACAAAGACTCACTGGAAGAATCGTGGCCCTGAACCAATTTATCTCACGGTCGACCGATAAATGTTTGCCTTTTTACAATCTGCTAAAAGGAAACAAACAGTTTGAATGGAGTAGCGAATGTGAGGAAATTTTTCAGGAATGAAAAAGATACTTGTCGACTCCTCCGATCTTGAACAAGCCAGAAGATGGAGAAACCCTTTTTCTTTATGTTTTCGTATCTGAATCAGCCGTAAGTGCTGTATTAGTCCGAAAAGACAGGGGAGAACAAAAACCTGTCTTTTATATAAGCAACTCGATGCTCGATGCAGAAACCAGCTCGGAAACTCCGACCTTACTTTCAATCGCACCTGATAGCCGTGATGACGAGCCAACCCCTCCGAACGATACTACATAGTCCTGGTCAGTCAGGAAGATTAGCGAAATGGGCTATCGAACTTAGCGAGTACGATATTGAATGCCGAAGCAGGTCAACAATAAAATCCCAGGTGTTAGCTGATTTCTTATCCGAGCTACCACCGGAATTCTTCACAATAGCTCCGCAGAATGAACGATGTACTCTCTTTGAGGATGGTTCCTCGTCAAAATATGGTGCCGAAATTGGGATTTGTTTGAAGTCCCCAACTTGGGAAGTTTTGGAACAAAGTTACCGGTTGGCATTTGAAGCATCCAATAATGAAGCCGAATACAAAGCCCTGATCGCCGGTCTACGACTCGCAAAGCATTTGGGAGCTCGATACCTCCGAGCTTGTTGCGATTCTCAATTAGTAGCAAATAAGTTTAGCGGCGAGTTTGAAGCAAAGAATGATTGGATGGGAGCTTATGTAAAGCTAGTACGACATCCGGTCGAGCATTTCAAAGAATTCGATCTAATACGGATTCCGCTAAGGGAGAATACAATGGCAGATTCCTTGGCCGCACTTGCAACGGCGTCGGATCCTCATTTACAAAGAACGATTCCAGTTGAGACAATCAACTATCCAAGTATTAGCAGTCACGAGCAGCATTCTCTTGTAATTGAAAATACGGATGAGGAAGAGGCTCGACTGTAACTTCTTGGAGAAGAAGAGGATTGGAGAACTCCCATCGTTCGCTACATTTAAAATGGTGAGGTTCCATCGGATAAATGGGCGGTACGGCGGCTTAAAGCTTTAGCTGCTCAATATTTAATAATGGAGGACGTTTTGTTTAAACGATCGGCCGGAGGGTTGATGCTTCACTGCATCGGAAAGGTAGAAGCAAACGATGTAATGACTTTTACCCATTCTGGAGAAGGGAGAAATCATTCCGAAGGAAGGATGCTGGCTGTAAAACTTCGGATATTGGGTTATTATTGGTCTACTATGATGGCAGATTGTGACAAGTTAACAGCGCGTTGTGAGAAATGCCAAAGACATGCTCCGGAAATTAATGCAACAACAGAATTACTTATGGCCATGGTATCCCCCTTACCCATTTATGCGTTGGACGATGGACGTTGTAGGACCTTTTCCGAAGTCAACCAGTGGGAAGCGGTTTCTATTGATCCTGACTGATTATTTTACTAAGTGGGTCGAGGCAGCAGCTTATCCGAAAATCCAAAGTGGTAAAGTTGAAAGTTTCGTCTGGAAAAACATAGTTTTTCGACACGGAATTCCTTACGAGATAGTAACAGAAAACGGCTCACAATTCATTTCGAACAATTTTGAAGCCTTTTGCGAAAATTGGAAAATTCGTTTAAACAAGTCAACTCCGAGGTATCCACAAGGAAATGCACAAGCCGAAGCTACAAACAAAACGATTGTTGCCGGAATAAAGAAAAGACTTCTCGGGAAAAAGGAAAGATGGTCAGATGAATTAGATGGAGTACTATGGTCACACAGAACCACCCCTCGAAGTGCATCTGGAAAACTCGTTTCTCACTTTCTCATGGGATGGAAGGGATGTCTTCTGTCGAAGTTAGGGTACCGAGTTTACGTAGAACCCTAATGATACACGATACCGAGATCAATGATGCGAAGTTGAAGGAACGGAATGATGAAATTCATGAACTTCAGGATCATGCTCTACTTCGTATTCAAAACTATGAACAAATTGCTTCTCGGTATTACAACAAGAAATTTCGAGATCGTCCTCTAGATGAAGGAGACTTAGTTTTACGAATGGTGTTCGAAAACACAAAAGAACCTGGAGCTGGAAAGCTCGGGGCTAAGTGGGAAGGTCCCTACTTAATCGAAAAGAAACTTAAACCCGGATTTTATCGTTTTAAGACTATGGAAGGCGAGGACGTGCCTCGGGCATCGAATTCATTCCATCTAAAAAGGTATCAATGCACGGATGGACCGTAGAGAGGTTTTTAAAAAAAAACTTAGTAAGGTTCGAACTACGGATGGCTTGATCCCTTTTGAGTACGTAGGCAACTATTCGGAGTCCAGATATGACAACAAAAAAAAAAAAACATCGGTGTCTTTATCACGTACTTGATAACAGGGTTTGTCCCTTTACACATTCTTTACCGAATGCAGCTGGAGATTTCGGAGCTTGATAAAGTAGAGCCAAGGAATCACAAGGCAAAGTCGGGTCATTCCCGCACATTTAAAACCAATTCAAATGCTGGAATTCGATAAAGTAGAATCCGGCATAACAGATAAAGATCGATCATTTCTCGTTAAAATAATTTTTACGAAAAATGAAAAAGCTTATATGTGATAAAGTAACATTTGAGCGAAAAGGTCATCAAACTAAAATTTCCAAATAAGTTCATGCATAAAAAATACGAAAAAGAATAATAACAAAAGAAAAATGTTACAAGGTAAGAAAAGATCCATATCAATTACACACTCCTGGAGGTACTTCATCCTTACATCATCTGACCGACGATAGTGTCCGAGGTCTTTTCGAATTAAAGGCGGGACAGTCATGTCTGAAGGACTAAGGGGAAAAGCGGGAAATTCTTTCAATCGGTGCTCGAGGTTTTTTAGTTGAGAAGAAAGCTCCTCTTTCATTATAGGAGGGATCGAAGTCTTCTCATTCTCAAGTACTTCAATCAAATCGCATTCCCCTTTCACCTGATGAAACAAATCAGTCAGAGAATTACGAAGCCGGCTTGCGTCGCTGTATTTCCGAATCTTTTCAAACTTACCTCTACATTCTCTGAGAGCATCTAATCGACCAAGCATCTTTGGGTCGATGTTATTACCTTTCGCTTTATTCCCGTTTGGTTCGGAAGCGGACCCGGACAACTTAAACTGACGAGCTGCTTCTAATTCACGTTCCAGATGTCTAACTTCGCCAGCAAACTTGGCAGACTTTTTAGATTTTTAATCGGCCATCTTCACAACTGCTGCAGAATCATGAGAAGTTTTTTCCATCTTGGATCTTAAACTCCTAATTTCCCTCCCCATCCCTGCTTGCTTTACCTTGGCGTCCGACAGGAGACGATTGAAAATGGCTGTCGTTTGTGAAAAGAATTGAAAGTTAGATAAAAGATTAATAGAATAAGAAACACAAATAGTTGAGAAACCTTGAAAAATGACGAAGCCGCGTTTTCGATTAATGAGTTCTTTTCGGCTTCGAAAAGTGGAGGAAGAGAATTGGATCGCCCTCCAAGTCTGCCAAAGAGTTTTGCACATTCTCTATGGTCTTCAAACAAAGGAAAATTCTTCCCGAAGGAGTATCGTAAGGAATGAGACGAAGTTGGAACAAGCAGACCTTGTTGAGAAACCTTAGCCGAACTCTTTTTGGGAGCTTTAGGAAACAGCTTCAGGGAATCTGCTGGAGTAGGAATAGGAGCGGCAGAGCTCGGAATTTTTAATTTCGGAGGAGGCATAATTTCGGAATTTTTACTGCCGTCCCGAGTTTCGCAGGTAGAAGTACTAGTGTTTCCTCCCGGATTTTGGGAATCCAGGATCAGAATTATCGGATTTTTCTCCGAGGATATTGGATTCGAGTTTTTCTCGAAGGCGGGTGGAATGGTAGTGGTATTGCTCGGGAGAGTAGAAGAAGGTGAAGGAATTACAGGATTGGGCACCGAAGTGTCTATTTGGATGAGACACTTTTTGGAGGAAGTCTCAGTTTTTCTTTTCTTTTGCTTCTGTTTTCCTTTGAGAGTTTCCGAAAGAGCTCGTTTGGTAGTTGTTACCTTCGGGGTATCTGCTTCCGAGGAAACCATCGGTTTGAACAGCGCCTTCACTTCAACTTTTGATTCCTCGGTTTGTGAAACAAATATCTGAGGTTTGTAGATATTTTAAGGTTCCTCATGAAAGGGTTCGACATTTTTCTAGAGAGATAAAGGAAAATTTGATCTTGTTTTCAAGGAGCACCCTTGTGTGAAGGTTTTCTTGTGCCCCTGTTCTCTTGGTTTTACAGAGAGAGAGAGAGCCACGTTTTGCTCTGATCTCTTTTTTGATATTACTTTCATATTGCAAACTCTTGATATTAATGACTATGATTGGTTTGTTTTCTATATGTGAGTAGTTCCCTAGTTAGATCTAGGTTGTCAAAGGTTTTATGGGTCATTAGGTGCACGAATTGTTGCTGAATTCGTGACTACTCTCTTCTTTAATATTAACTCATACAATATTTTGACTTGATCACTTAGAATATTGAATTTTAGGATTTGTTGCATCATACACCCATTATACATTAAACCCGGAGCATTGTTTTTAGCAGGTGATCTCGTCCTTGTACAAACGAGAGTTTGGCTTGGAAGATCATGAACAATCAAATCCATTCCCAATGCATGTATTAGCTATATAGGTTGAAAAGCATCCTTTCTGATATGTTGGTTGATTCATAGTGCAATACGCAAAGAGATTTTGTATTGTATACATTTGTCTTTTGTGTTTAAGAGTAGAGCAACATCTAACTTCGTGCATGGCCCATATTACCCGCGATTTACCTAAGTCTAGCGTTTTTAATCAACTAGTTACTAGATAGATTGCATTCTAATAGAATCAAAACTCGACATAATCTCTGTGGGATCGATAACCTAATTTATACTACAATTGTACACTGTGCACTTGCAGTTAGTTTTGGGTGAATAACTTTTCACGCATCAAGTTTCTCTGGCGCCGTTGCCAGGGATTTAACGGTGTTTTCGATTTTTGTTAGAATTAGAGTTAGGAAGTTATGATAAAAACAGGTACTGAATATTTTTCTTCTTTTGTGTTTGATAGACAGAAAATGATGCAAGGAAAGCACAAAGGAGATGGGAAGCCGGATGTGGATTTTGTGAGAGCAAACCAATACCGAGATGGATACTTCAACCCGCATTCGTTTTACAAGCCAACGCCACCAACAAATGGAGCGGAGAGCCTAGTTGAAGAAGTCCTGGAGATGCAGAACCGAACTTATGCTACCCTTTTGAAGAAGATGAATCAACTTTTCCTTACCCTTGATTCGCGTATAAGCCACCTTCAGATTGATGTCGGAAGACTTCATGAGCGAATGGAAGAGCTTGAAAGATTTGTGGGATTCAGGAGAGTCACCAAGTGTCCATTATCCATCCGAGCTATCCATATTAAGGAGATTGAAGAGGAGAAAACCCCGGAAGAAACAAGTGAAGAAGGATTGTCTGACACAGTCGATCGACTGCCATCATTGGTCGGTCGACGTGTTAACGGTCGGTGGACCGAGGAGAAGGTCGGCCGACTCTTAGCTTCTGAAGAAGAAGTGGGATGTCCTTTGATGAAGGTTTCACCCAGGAAGAGTGTCTACAAACCATGGTGCACTAATCAATCAGTGTATCCATGGATTCCAATTCATGAGTACGAAGTTGATGACTTAGGAATTGATGTAGAAGTTAAAGAAGATGATTGAGAGCTCAAGAAAGAAGTTGAGACCTATTCTAAAGTGTTAATGAGGAGGATGCCATTTGCAAGAGCTTGCAAGCTGAACGCTGAACTTGAAGACGTAATCAGTAAGGTGATGAGATGGAAGATAATCCCAGAAGATGGGAACTGCCTGTTTGCTGCGATTTGTGACAGAGCGGTCATGTACCGGATGCCAGACAAGAAGAAGGATCCTGGACAATTTGAACTTACTTTGACAATTAGAGATCAAGTCTTCAAGAGATGCATGTGTGATCTAGGAGCGAGCGGTAACACCATGCCTTCGTCTGCCATGGAGAGATTGGGATCACTCGAATTGAAGACTACCAAGAAGAAGATGCGATTAGCTGATGATACAACTGTTGTACCTTTGGGAAAACTCACTGAATTTCCATGTATGATTGGTGATAGATTCATTGCTTTGGATTTTTACATCCTGGAGACTTGCTATGCTGATGAGAAAGATGAGATAGAGTAGATTATACTTGGAAGATCGTTCCTTAAGACCGTTGGAGCTTTAATCGATTGCTCGGAAGACATAATAACATTAAGAGGTCTGGGAAGTCCGAACATTAGTTTCAAGATCAAGGATAAAGAAGTTAAAGAAGAAGATTTCGCCTGCTACTAGCCAGAGAAGAAGAAGAAGAGTTTGGCAGTCATCACAAGTTCCAAACCAAAGATGAGAGTTATCAAAGAACCCATAATGAAGAGTTTTCGACGCCCGAGTCAGTCGACCCTACCACTAGTCGGTTGACCCGACTCTCCAGAAGCTAAACGAAGATCAATTTCTATGACAACTTGTTTTATGTCTGATGAAGACATTCAATCCACTGCTTGTTGGATACGACCTGAGCACATTGATGACATAATCACTTTCTTTGCAAACTCATTGAAGATACTTGAGACACAATTCAAATATGATGTGGAGGAGTTTATCAAAGAATGTAAGGAGATTTGGCAACTTATGGAGCAATGTGGAATGGAGACGGAGTTACAAGAGTTGAAACCATACTTACTGAAGAATAAGATGAGAGCCAAGGAGTTTTGCAGTAGACTTGCCAAGATGTGTGATGAAGTGATCGAGAAATCAATGCCAAAGAAGCTTGAAGACTTTGGAAGAGCTGAGATTAATGTTATGATTGGGCACACATGGTTTGAGAACGTCCCATGTGATATTGGAGCTGGAGTAAACCTAATGTCGCTCTCAGTTGCCAAAATGATGAAGTTTGACCAAATGGTGAACAAACGAGTGTTTTTCAGGCTAGCTGATGATACTTACAAGATAACCGAGGGAATAGTGGAGAATGTACCTGTGAGAGCCAATGGCCGGTTCTTCGTAGTAGATATCCACGTGGAAATGTTTGAAAGTGAGCCTCAACACCCGCTGATCCTTGGAAGACCATTCTTACACACTGCATACGCCGAGATAGACTGCAAAACGGGAAGAGTTAAGTTAAGAGCTGTTGAATCCATTGAAGAAGAGAAGATGAGGATGACTGGAACTACACCTCAAGGTTTTGAACGCGCCCTCTACAAGGGAACCTACATTCCAATCCTAAGGAACAAGAAGCATGTGTCCACCAAACAATCACTGTTCGCTGCAAGAATTGAGATTGAGGAACTAGTAAAGAAAGCCGAGAATGAAAACAAATTTGTGGATCTTACTGAAGATGATGATGATGAGGATTGTGAAGCCGATCCTATGGAGGAACAGGAAGAAGATCAAGGAGCTGAGATGAGCTCTACCAAGTAAAAGATTCAAGTCAGACAAAGCCAAGCTATTTACTTTAAAGAAGCGCTTAGTGGGAGGCAATCCACTTGTGAGTCTGTTTTAGTTTAATTCTTTAGGATTTCGTACTTTTAGTCCCAATTTAGATTGAGTCATTAAAAAAATGCTAAATATGTATATATATATATATATATATATTGTTTTTGGGGCCCAGTCGGTCGACCCTGCCCTGAGCAGTCGGTCGACCCAGCGCTGAGCAGTCGGTCGACTCGATGGTCAAGTTTTATTAAAACCGAGTTTTTCATCATAATTTCATTAGAATTCAAATCTTCAAACACGATTTTCTCTCTCAATTCTCAACCAAATTTTGTGATTCAAAGTCCCCTAGGATCGCAATTTTAAACTCTATCATCCTGTAGTAACGGTTTTTACGATCTGCAAGGTATTTTTCTGATTCAACTCGTTTTCTTTCACGATTTTTGGAGAAAAAGTTGAAAAATTTGAAAAATTGCATGTTGATGATTTAGAGTGGGATTTAGGTTGAATTTAGTGTAGGATGGTCGAATATCATTGTATGTGTTAGATTATGCAAGAAATTTGAGTTAAATTGATGAATTATAGCAGATTTGATGATGATTTGATGAAGAACACAATCGCGATCCGAGTCGGTCGACTCGCTGGAGGAGTCGGTCGACTGCGGTTTCTGATTTTTGATAAAGACGGTTTAAATTCCTTTCGGTTCTTCGTTCTTTTTGCAGATGTCTTCCTCTGAGTACGAGAGTGATGCCAACATTTGGGACAAAGCAGAGAACGAGAAGCTCGAGGACCCATTTTCCGAGAGAAACCACGCAGATGTTGTTAAGGACCGCGCATGCCAGACAAGAAAAAACCGGGATTGGGATGATTATGACACGGTTTTCTTCAACCGCTACACATACATTCCCATCCAGACGATGTGTTTCCTGGACGTGCCTTACATGTCCTGTCTGAAGCTGAAGAACCATTTGAAGCTGTTGATGAAGAATGTCGATATGGGGATCATTTGTTTCACTTGCTATGACACATACCTGGAGGCGGCGAGGCAGTTCTTAGCCTCCATGTATTTGGATATACCGCGCTGCTGTGAGGACGTGAACCAATGGAGTCTTCACTTCAAGATCCGTGGTGAGCATTACTCGCTCACAGTGGCGGACATCTGTCGTATTTTTGGTTTCCAGCGACAAGGCACCGAATATTGGAGCATGAAGAGCTTTGGAGAGCGTGAACATATGTGGTCGATTATTGGGTCTGGAGTTTACGAGCCGACGAAGACGAAGCAGTCTTTGATCCGCCACCCCGCCCTTCGGATTTTGGCTAGACTTATTAGCCGGAGTTGACCTTACTTATCTATGTCTTGGGTGATTCATTTCTGCTACCAGATGCGCCTAAGGACACTGATTGGAACATGGGTGCACTCTTTGCACGCCATTTGGTTGATACGAGGAGTCACGTCATCTTGGGGAACGCTACTTCTCAGAAGAAGGAGACTGTGGGGAGTCTTTTGACCCCCATCATGAGGTGGTGTGAAGTACCACTTGATTTATTCAGCAAGGAGGCCGCCGATGCGACGAAGATTACTCTAGATGAGGCTTCCCTTGATCATTATGAGATTGTTCGTATGGGAGGATGGTTGAGTTCATTCGGGATGATGGTGCGACTGGTTTGTTTCGCATCCCGAACGAGAGTCATGTTAGGCTCGATTCACAGGAGGACATCGGGTTTTACCCACTTGCTGACTTGCTGACGGTTATAGCCACTGCACCGACTCTGCTACCAGAGGCCATGCATGCCCCACCTCGCCATACCAGACGCGGCGCCCAGCCACCGCGCACTTCTACTTCCCAGCCGCGTGATTCACACCGAGCTGACGACTTTCCATTTGCTGGAGCGAGATTCTCTACTGGCGGGATGACAGATTTCTTCGAGTTACCCGAGCAGCCACCATATGAGGCGAGTCTAGAGGTGAAGTAAGAATACAAGATGGAGTGCCACAGGAGGAAAAACAAGTTTGCTCGATGGTTTTACTCGATTTTTACAGGTTGTTCGTCTGACCGAGGAGTCCACGAGCCAACCAGAAGAGTACCAGAGCCACATAGAGCTGGAGATACTGAGGACCGACGAGATGATAATGATGCGGAGACCGAGTCGGACGACCTTACCATGGTTCGGTCGACTGCGGCACAGAGAGGGGAGACGATGCAGTTTTCCACAGCGCCGAGCAACTTGACGAGTTTCCCGGATGATCCTATGATGATGAGCCACGTGCCACCACATTTCTTTGGAGGCACTAGTTCTTCGCACGACTTTGACCCTACAGCTGAGAGGAGACGCACTCGCAGTCCCCGCGATTAGATACGGTTCTATCATTTTATTTCCAGCATTTCTTTTTTATTTTTCTCTGGATTTCTCTTTGCATTTGACTTGGTTTCACTGGGACAGTGAAATTTAAGTCTGGGGGAGGGAGTATTATGACTTTCTTTCGTTTTATGGATCTTTGGTGAATCTTTTGTATTTTGATATGATGCTATTATCACTTTCCACCTTCTTTAACTATGATTGAGTGACTCAGCAGCATTGACAAGGACCAACCATATGGAAATCCAGCGAGCTTGATAGATACAATATAGAGTAGACCCACGTGTTTTTCTTGAAATTTTCAGCAATGCCAGAGCACAATACAGTTAAGTCTGTATCATTTCGTTTGTCACATTTGCCATTATGTCTTGCTAAATATTCGTTCACAAGCATGATTTTCAATCTTCAGCTCTCCCTAAAGATAATTTGATGAAAAGTACGTATTTTGCAAAAACCTAGTGATGAGGTAGAGGGAAATTCCTTAAGACACCAATTATTCATCACTAGAAGCTCGAGATCTATGCGGTTAGGGAAATTCTCGACGATACCATGATGCATTTGAACCTTTGAGAACTCAGTTGACAGCGAGGCTAGGAAAATTTCCTACGATGCCATTATTCGCCTAAACTTTGAGAAATTTTAAGTTATAAACTGAATGATTAAAAAGGATAAGTCTGGGGGAGAGCGAAAAAAGCATCTTGTGCTAAATTAGGTGACGATTGATAAGCATTTCCGGCTATATGATGACAGTAGAATGAGTTGCTTTGATGGTATCTGAAATATGGTATTCATTGTGGTTGGGATAACTCTAACTTGTTCTTAATAAGTTTTTCATTGGAGAATACAACTTGGTTTGCGTATTGGTCAGCTGTTGGAGAGGTCACAATGAAATAAATGGTTGCTGAATGTTGATAGCTTGATTACGGTAAACCGGATTTGTTTTGACCACTAACTAGCTTTTTATTTGCTCGAGGGCGAGCAAAAGCTAAGTCTGGGGGAATTTGATGTACTGTTATTTTTACCGGTTTTCACGATGATATTTTACGCCCGTTTTGGAGTCTTTTATGCATTTTATACAAGTTAAGTGGAAGATTCCACATGCTGAGGTGTTTTGCAAGAATCTAGAAGATTTGGAGCTAAAAATGAAGAATTATGATCCGAAGCCCGAGTCGACCGACTGGAAGGAAGAGTTGACCGACTCAGAGGCCGCCTTAGTAAAAAGGAAATTCTTTTTGTGCCTTCTTTTTGAAACCCTAACTTCTAGAACTTCTTTGCCGACTCATGCATGACCTAGAGGAGCTATATAATCGACTTTAAGCAGAGAAGAAAGGGAGAGACGACTTCCATCAAGCTTTTGAAGCATTCAAGCATCTCTTTACCAAAAATCACCAAAAAGTTACCTAGATCTTGTTTTCAGGGAGCACCCTTGTGTGAAGGTTTTCTTGTGCCCCTGTTCTCTTGGTTTTACAGAGAGAGAGAGAGCCACATTTTGCTCTGATCTCTTTTTTGATATTACTTTCATATTGCAAACTCTTGATATTAATGACTATGATTGGTTTGTTTTCTATATGTGAGTAGTTCCCTAGTTAGATCTAGGTTGTCAAAGGTTTTATGGGTCATTAGGTGCACGAATTGTTGCTGAATTCGTGACTACTCTCTTCTTTAATATTAATTCATACAATATTTTGACTTGATCACTTAGAATATTGAATTTTAGGGTTTGTTGCATCATACACCCATTTTTAATTAAACCCGGAGCATTGTTTTTAGCAGGTGATCTCGTCCTTGTACAAACGAGAGTTTGGCTTGGAAGATCATGAACAATCAAATCCATTCCCAATGCATGTATTAGCTATATAGGTTGAAAAGCTTCCTTTCTGATATGTTGGTTGATTCATAGTGCAATACGCAAAGAGATTTGGTATTGTATACATTTGTCTTTTGTGTTTAAGAGTAGAGCAACATCTAACTTCGTGCATGGCCCATATTACCCGCGATATACCTAAGTCTAGCGTTTTTAATCGATAAGTTACACAACTAGTTACTAGATAGATTGCATTCTAATAGAATCGAAACTCGACATAATATATGTGGGATCGATAACCTAATTTATACTACAATTGTACACTGTGCATTTGCAGTTAGTTTTGGGTGAATAACTTTTCACGCATCAGTCCCTACCGACCTTCCCCTGATGATTTATCAGATTATAAGTCCCTTCAATAGGATTGGAACCCTCGGCCCAAATGACCGAAGGATACCTCGGTGAAGAATGATCGGATTATAGTGTCCGAAGCGGGGTTGTAAACAACTTCATCCCAAGCCAAAGCTAAGTTCGGAAAGAATAAGATTAAATCTTATCACAGATTCCCTGATCTTGGAAAAATGGAAACATTTCATTTTTCCGAGGTTAGTCCATGGGCTTAGATAACTGACTACTAGGATATATAAATACACATTTCCCCCTTCACTAATTTAATTCATTCAGAATCGGGGAGAGGAATTACTAGATATCCTAGGTTTAATACTTCTCTTTGATAAAGTTAACTCGGCATTCCGAGTTAACACCCTTGTAACCGATATTATCAATAAAAAGTTCTCTTTTCCGAGGTTTCTCTTTTTTTCTTTTACTTAACTTACTCCAAAAATGAATCCCTATAATTTTAAATAATTAGAAGTTGAACCCAGTCTCAACCGTAAGCCTCAGAAGGCTACAAAACGTACAAGGTATGTTTTTCACTTATATTTATTTTTCTTTCTTTTTGCTTTGTTCTACATGTTTAATCGTCTTGACGAAAATATTACGAATTATGAGTAATAATTTTTCCGTATGTGATAATGTTGATGCATGAGATCTTCAAGATAAACTGTTCTTTTGACGAATATAAGCCAATGTAGAATATAATTGGTATTATCTTTAGGGAGATAGGATTGTTGCTAATGTGCGTAGTGAGAAGTCCTTTACCGAATTTGCTCCAAAGTTAACCGAAGGTTCATCCGTTTGGATTCAGTTTTTTCAAACTTTGAAAGAATATCAAGATGCAGTATTCCGGATAACAAGACATCCACTCCATATCGAGTTCATCAGACAAACTCGGGTTACACCAAGTACTCATTCGATACCAAGATTTAGATGGAGTCACCTTATATCTTTTAAGCACATCTTTCAAACAAGAGATATGACATTTTTAGTTGGTAATTATTAACCCTAACTTCTCTTTCATTACATTTATAAATGGACAAAAAAAAAAAATTCATATCTCATATGTTTTTAGCAAAATTCACTCCTTTTGTGTTTTGTGTTTTGGAAATTACACCATGCAGAAATGTAGACGCCTTAAGTGTGATTCCTAATCGCCTTTCATTTAAATTTATCACTGAAAGGTCAGTGATTCAAAATTGTCGTTATATCCAGGTTCATCTTAATATTCTTTATCTTGATAGTAAATGATATATTTCTATGCTTGTGATATATAATAAGGGGTACTATTATGTCGTGTTCCCTTTATGGTCCTAACGCTTCTATGGTGGCTAATTCTTGGAATGAAAAAGGACAACGGATATGCATTCGTACTTATCCGTTTCGCTAAAGTACTTAATGTTCAAGGTATCAATCAAAAACTCGATATGCTTACCTTTCATATAATTTAGTGTAAGCATAAATTTTAGATTTATTGGTTTGTTTAAAAAAAAATGATGTAGGATTCGATACTTTCATCATTACCTATAGCATACTCACACATGTGTTCGTAGATCCCTCTATCAAGGAGATTAAACTATTTACCAATGAATAAGTCTCTTAAATACACGTTTTTTAAATAAGTTTTTTCATATATAGAATCTAAAAATGTTTGCATTTTATTTTATTGACTCGCAAGACCAAAAATCGAAATAAGCATGAGTTACATCCCTATGCTATGGTGATGGCTTATCAATTTAAGGTGAAGAAGAGAAGAAAAAGTATGCAATTTGAAGACTTGATTTGAAGACTTGATTTGAATAATCAGAAGATTATGCCAATTATAGTGAACTAACCTAATTGGAAAATAAATAATTTTAACTAACATACAATTCTCTTTTACGTTTTGATTTCATTCCCTCATAAATCACTGGAATTGAACTCCTCCAAAGCGTGAGTCTGTAAAAGAGAAAAAACCCCTATCACCATGAAATTTTACCAACATAATCAAAAGCTCATCATTAACATATTTACACGAGTTATAACAATAACACAACAATAACTCAAACTTTGTTTATGCATGTTTCAAAGTTAATTACTATTTTCCACATAAAATCGTAACAATATATTTAAGGAATACAACTATAATTCTTATAAAAAAAAATGGATTATATTTTGGAATATCCTAAAATTTAGGATATTACGTGATCACATACACTTAATAGTATTACAGATTACCCATTTCTTTGAACCTAATATATATTACGTGATCCACAAATTGATCACAATAAAATGTATAGAAATAAACATTGAAATCAAATTAATGTAATTTAGATGAAAGGCAAATGTTAAATCATATCACAAAAAATCCGCAAAAAAATATTCCAAATTTATTTCACAATATACCATTTACATAAACGAAAATTACATTGATAATACATCATTCTAAAAAATAAAATATAATTACTACTTTCTAAAACAATAAAACATACCTTCCATATCTTAAATGAACATTGAATAATTATCTTTATAGTTAAATAATAATCGAACATTTCCGAACCAAATCACAAAAGCTAATCACAAAAACTACGGAGGAGATGAAGAAACCAAAACAATGTCTCTTATCTTGGTTGATGAAAAGGTAAATCTCTTCTTTTTTCGTTTTTTATATTAAATATACGAGTTACACTATTTATTCTTTTACACTTATAGTTGAGTTTTTCGGAAACAGGGTTCTAAAATTCACGCCTTAATAGATAAAAAATATTGGCTGAGCTGGTAGACTAAATTCTTGAAAGAGGATAAAAGTATTATCTTTGAAGATTTCAAACTACGTCGATGCATCAAAAAAGTTCGTGAAACTTCTCATGACTATGAGATAAATTTTGATGACAAGACATGGTTACGATATGTTCCTTGACCAGTGAATAATCATTTCTTCTCATTTGTCAGATTTAACAAAATTTTCTCAGACAGTCACAAAGAAAATATATGCATTGGTAAGTAAAAACAAAAAAAAATACATTTTAAGATCTTTATTTAGAACATTTTTGAATAAGGAGTTTAAATTCTAATATGTATTTTTATAATGTCTTACGTAGATGTATTGGGTCAATTGGTAAATGTTGGAATGATAAAAAGGATACACGGTTCCAATTATGAAATATTTAGAGACATCCACTTCGATCTCAAAATGAGAAGTAAAATATTTTTTCTACTCAAGCCTTTTTGGTAATATCAAATCACTAAATTAAATATATAGTCTTATTATTCGGAACTTTACAAGGGGCGAATTTTACAATGTGCTCTACAATTTGTTCTCATCGGGAAAAATAAAGGTATATGCTACATTATACTTTATATAATTGTTATTTTATTTCATCAAATTTGCTTATATACTTATTTACCTAAAATTTAAAATATGCAGAGACTAATAGATGATCCTGTCTTGGAGCTTGCTCTACTAAATAAAAAAGATCCAGCTGTTGAAGAATTAAAAACCAAACTTCTGAAACAGAAGTAAAAGAGCCAGCATTCAATGTTAAATTTTCTTTTCCATTACTTTCCTTTTTTTTTTAAAATAAACTCTTTACCTCTGTCGAACTATTTATGCTTTCAAATTCTTTTCTCTTCCGTCAGAAATACTTTCAAACACTACAAGAAAAAAGGCTTTTAATAGCAGTCGAGTTTTTCCATAGCGTTTCTAAAAATAGAAACGCTATGATAGAGGTTGGCTCTAAAAAATGAAAAAAACCTCGCATGACCTTTACTATCGATAGCAGTTCGATTATTGAAACGCTATTGAATGTTTGGCGGTAATACGGAAATCATTCCCGCTACACTTAGAGAAAATTAGGCTCAAAAAAAATCCCCAAATTTTTCCGCCCTAATTCCGTGGTTTCCCTCTCTAGCTCCAATTCTGCTCGATTCTCACAATTTCTGCCATTTCCGTCTCTCTCCCAGAGAAATTCCATCTTCAATACGTAAACTCTTTCCAGATATTGCTCCAATTTCTCAGAAGATCGTCTCCAATTTCTGCACTTCTCAAAGGTATTTGTGTTCTGATTATCTGGGTTTTGTTTCACTTTGGATTTTGTGTAATTATACATGTGAGTTCAATCGATTTACAGCATTGTTTTTCTTTTGAAAGGTCGATTTAAGCAGAAGACAATAAAATAGTATTTTATCAGGTAAAATCACTCAAACTTGAATATCCTACAAGATCTCGTTGTATGTTGTTGGTCTGTCAAAAAAGTGACTGTCTCTGCCAATTACTTGTATGCATATTTGGTCGGAGCTTTTCCAACATGGACAAAGGTTGGGTCTGGTTACCAAGGTATATTCTTTACTGCCCTTACACATCGTACTTGATTTTGATTCATGAATTGTGGCTTTGGATGTTTATTTCTCATTTTCGATCAACACAGGAATAGCCTTGAGTATGAGCAAGGGGCGACTGAGTTTGTGTCTGAATCAGCAAGACGTTTATGTAATCCCGCTGAAATGTTGTGTACTTTCCTTGATTGCCGAAATGTCTACCATCAATCAACTGAGACAGTTTTCGAGCATTTAGTTATCAGAGGGATGGATGAGAGGTACAAGAGATATAAATACTGGAGTAAACACGGGAAGATAAGACAACTAATGTTCAGACGTCTGAATATGAGGCTTACGAGTTGATTAGGGCAGCATTTACGGATGGTGAAGGCAAACAACCATCCCAGAAGCAGAGTTCAGAAGAGTTTGAGGGTATTGAGTGTCCAAAAGAAGCTGAGTTCGTTAAGAAGTTAGAGGACGTAGAAACTCCACTTTACCCAACGTCTCAGAAATACACAAAGGTTACTGCAATCATGGGACTTTATCGGATAAAGGTTAAGAGTGGGTTGTCAGATAGCTATTTTGATCAGCTATTGGCACTTGTTCATGGCATGCTACCTCCTGAGAATGTCCTACCGAAGTCTACAACTGAGATAAAAAAGTTTTTGAAACAGTTTGGTTTTGGTTATGACATGATCCATGCCTGCAAAACTGATTGTATACTCTATCGGAATCAATATGAAGATTCATTGAGCTGTCCAAGATGTAGTGAATCAAGATGGGAAAGGGATAAGCATACTGGTGAGGTGAAGAAAGGGATTCCAGCTAAGGTACTTAGGTATTTTCCAATAAAAGACAGATTCAGGAGGATGTTTAGATCAAAACGAGTGGCTGAGGATTTGCGATGGCACTTCACTAATGCTACTGTGGATGGCACTATGCGGCATCCAGTGGATTCATTGACGTGGGTTCAGGTAAACGAGAAATGGCCGGATTTTTCTGTTGAAGCAAGAAACCTAAGACTAGGTATTTCTACTGATGGCATGAATCCGTTCTCTATCCAAAACACCAAGTATAGCACATGGCCTGTTCTCTTAGTCAACTACAACATGGCTCCAACTTAGTGTATGAAATTAGAGAATATCATGTTGACGATGTTGATACCTGGTCCAACAGCACCTAGCACAAACATTGATGTATATCTACAACCTTTGATAGATGACTTAAAAGATTTGTGGACAGAAGGTATGGAAGTGTATGATTCATTCGAGATAGAGAGTTTTAATTTATGAGCTATTCTATTGTGGAGTATCACAGACTATCCAGCTGTAGGAACATTAGCTGGATGTAAGGTGAAGGGGAAGCAAGCGTGTAATGTATGTGGGAAGGATACACCTCATAGGTGGTTAACCCATAGTCGTAAGTATGTTTACATGGGCAACAAGAAGCGACTCATGCCTGGTCATCCTTACAGACGTAAAAAAAGGTGGTTTGATAACACTATGGAGATTGGTACTACAAAGAGGGTTCAGTGGGTCAGAAATATTTGAAAGTCTCAAACAGTTCAGAAATGTATTTGGAAGACCTTTAATTAAGAAAGGTAAGCGGAAAAGGATTGAGGCAGATGATGAAGAAGATGACCAATACGAAGAAGACGACGACCTTTGGCGGCGGAAAAAAAGGTCAATCTTCTTTGAATTACCTTACTGGAAGGTTAGATTTGCTTACTTAGAAATTTGACTATGTGATTTAGTTTACACTACTTCAATTTTCTTTCTGATAATTACTTGTACCTTATGTTGCAGGATATGCCTGTGAGGCATAACATAGATGTGATGCACGTGGAAAAGAATGTATCTGATGCATTTTTGTATATTATGATGCAAAGTGCGAAGTCAAAGGATGGATTGAAAGCAAGGAAAGACTTAGAAGACATGGGAATTAGAAGCAACTTACATACACAGATACGTGGAAAGAAAACTTACTTGCCTCCAGCTGCTTATTGGCTTTCTAAGGAAGAGAAAACAAAATTCTGCAAAAGGTTATCCAAGTTTAGGGGCCCCGACGGGTATTGTGGAAATATATCCAACTGTGTCTCGTTGGATCCTCCAACTATTGGCAGCATGAAGTCTCATGACCATCATGTTTTAATGCAGAATTTTTTGGCGGTGGCATTGAGAGGTTTACTACCAAAAGGACCTCGCACTGCAGTGACTCGTATTTGCAATTACTTCAATAGATTGTGCCAGCGCGTAACTGACCCAGAGAAGCTACTAGCACTAGAATCAGAGCTTGTGAAAACAATGTGCCAGTTTGAGAGATTATTTTCACCTTCACTGTTTGACATCATGTTCCACCTTCCACTACATCTAGCCAAAGAAGCACGTTTGGGTGGTCCTGTACACTTTAGATGGATGTATCCTTTTGAGAGGTACATGAAGACACTAAAGGCTTATGTCAGGAATTTTGCAAGACCATAAGCTTGTATGGCAAAGGGATATTTGGCATCAGAATGCATAGCATTTTGCATGGAATTCCTTCATAATTTTATACCAATCCAGGAACCAGTTAGTAGGAATGAAGATTTTGAAGGACCTGAAACGATCCTTGTAGGCCGACCTCTGCAAAAAGCTACACTAGTTACACTTACTGATAAAGAGATAGAAATTGTTCATCGTTATATTCTCATGAATACAACAATCATGGATGCATATGTTGAGTAAGTGTAATCCTGTAAATTGTTACATATCTAGATTTACATATTTTGTTGCATCAATGACTAATGTTTTTGACACAGCTTGCATCTGGAAGAACTTCAAGCTTGCATCGTCGAACCTTATTCAAGTCATTTCATCTCTTGGCATCCACAAACCAGGTTTCTGATTGCGATTCAGACATCGTCAAACTCCGAGTTAGCTTCTGCGGCTCCATCAACACAAATCTGTCATCCAGTTGTAACCCTAAAACGATTTCTAATTTCTCTGTATTTTCCGTCATTTTTGATATCTCAGAACTCTAATTTACTTTTTCTCAGAACCCTAAGTAGATAAGGAGTCGAATCGTCAAAGAGATCGAAGAGGAGTTCAACAGTTGCAGGTTATCTCCACCCTTTATTCTCGAGTAATTGGTTTTTTCCGTTTGCAAGTTGTTTACGCTATCTAAATCCAGATTCTCGTGGAATTGGTTTGCGGCTGGGACTCGAGAACTCAGAATATCATTCTTGGTTAGTTTGCTAAAACTCTGTCACTTATAATTTTTTTTTTTTTCATATGCTTAGACACTTACTTGTTTGTTCATATTCTTAGTTTGATTACTTTAATTGTTTACCATGAATAAAAGAAATACAAAACCAACATAGATAAACCGAAGGTGTTCAAACATTAGGGTTCACCGATCCGGAAGAAGAAAAAAGAAAAAAAAACAAACCAACAGAATAAAAATAAAACTTAAAAGACAAGTTCTGAAATAGACAAGATCATAGATAACAACCGATTAAAGATAGAGATGGGAATGTAAGTGACAGGGAGAAGAACTCTTGACATGTAAAACCCAAGCTTAGATAGGCACAATAGGCCCATGTCTTGCAACATAAGGGTCACTTGCCGCTAACTCACTCCTGAAATCAGCAACCTCTTTGATCGAAGGGTCGAAACTGAAATCAGATAAGCCTTCATAGGTTTCAAGCCATGGCTCCTTATCCCCGGTCAAATACTTGTGGATCCTCCACATCTTCAACACCACAATGACCACTCCCATACCCTTACAGTTTGCATACTCATCCCTAAATGTGATAGCATTGTCTCCTCTGGCAATACACTTAATCTGGTTCTCTCTATATCATGCAAAAATAACTTATGTCAACTACTAGGTGCAGGTATAAAATATATATTATGATTATATATTCTACTAACTTACATGTTATCTCTGATGTAGAACACGAACTGTGTCCTTTTACGATCTCCAAAAGAGACTTTAAGTGGCTGCACATTGAAGACGACGCCCATTATATTTGCAAGAGCTAAGTTTCCCGAACCTGGCTACTTAGTTTCATTCATGATTTTGGATTATGTATTGGTTAGTTTTAAGATTCATACCGATTGGATAGTCTCTATCGGTGTGACGGATCTGGTGGATTGCTTTGAAATCAAGATAATGATGGTTGTTGAGAGGGTCGATGGGTTTGATCTGGGTCCCTTCAAAGACTGTAAGTCTGTAACGACAGTTCACAGACTTGAACCCTACGAACGATCTCTCAACTTTAACCCTGAAAATTTCGACCCACTTGCCCTCTTGCAGTCTTGCAGTCTTTTGTCCACCCATTTGCCCTCTTTGTCCCTAAACCCTTCAAATCTACTTGCTTGTGATGGATAGATCACCATTGAGGTTTTAGTTCCCTGCATGTATGGTGATAGTCAGATATGTGCACTAATGAATGTAACATGTTGAACAGGTTTTGTTTTTCGACTTACCGCCTCATCTGTCAAGATGTAATTCCAACAAGGACCATCTCCAAAGACTTCATAAGAATAGACCCTCAATATCTTCACCCTAAAACGCCAAGCGGTTAGTTTGTCATTAACCTCCAAACTGGAAAGCATGTTGTAATCCGCCATTGTTTGTGAGTTCTTTTTTTTATGGATTTGCAGAGACAAAGATGTGAAAAAAAGAGACGTAACTGCCTCTATTTATAGGAAAGTAAGATTGTGGAATCCAAACGGTTTTTTGTTTTTGTTTCTTAATTGCTATTTCTAATTATTTCAAATGTCATCACTTTTCCAGAGATAAGAGAGAGGATTATGCAATGAATGACGAGTTTCTGAACGGACACATCACTCTGCATCCAATCATGTTCATGCATGCATAGAAAACTACACTCAACATTAAGGTTCCTGATGAAGATCTTTGAACATGCATGCACAATCATCCTCAAGTCTTCCATCTAATGATACCTAGCTACTAAGATTAGGGTTACTTACTTTATGTAATCTTTTGCCTTTCATTATACAGTTGTTCCTTTGTATATTTGTGGTTGAACCAGATTCTGTAAAAATATTTGTTTTGAATGAATTAATATTTTTTACAATCTAAAACGAAATCATATTTGAGTAAATATTATAATATTTATATATAAAATAAAATAAAAACTAAAATAAATACAATCATCATTTTCAATAATACTATGTAACTTCTATAGATATATATGACATAGCACGTTATTAAAATTTTAATAATAACGCAAAAAATCGCTGTTGAAAATTTAATAATAGCAAAATAAAAACGTTGTTAAAAATTAATAATAGCAAAAACGAAACGTTATTAAATACTATTTAATTGAATTAAAAAAGCGCTATTGTAAGTTGCGATACGATAGCGGTGCAAAAAAACGCTATCGAAAGTCCCTGAGTTTTTATAACGGGCGAATAGACAGCGGCTAAAAAAACGCTATGGAATCGTTAGATAGCGTTTTTCAGCCGCTGTTAAAAGTCTTTTCTCTTATAGAGAAAATTTTTCCTTTTTCGGTCTTTGAAATCCAATATTATATGTGTTCTTCAGTCTTTCATATCTATCGCTATATGCTACAATCGTCTTCTTAAAAGTTCTACAAATGTACCAATATTAAAAGATGATTAATCTCAAACTCCTACGAAAATATACACACATTCCTTTATATATATATAAAAAAAATATTAATTTATTTAAATAATTTAGAATAAATCAAATCAAAAATAATACAACTCATGCATCACCGCGCGAATCAAAACCTAGTAATAGTTAAACCAAAAAAGAAACTAAGAAATTTGAACCGAAACAAAATAATCGTAGCGAGAAACTAAATCGAGAGAAGCATAATTGGTGAAAAAAAAGTTATTCCATACCATTATTAATCTAAATTTTTTTTAAAAAAAAAGAAACTTGAACACATGAAAATCAGGTCCTAACACACACATATGTCGATATAAAGAAAACCAAAAAGAAAATTTTATACAAAACAATAAGCTTAAAATAAGAACTAATTATAATTATAATGGTGAGTTGAAAATAACACGCAAGATGATGAAAACTAAGGATTAATTAATGTATATATATAGTTAAAAAAGAAATAGATACAAAGATCCGATATTATCGATTAACAGAAAATAAATATATACAAAATAATCAAAAAAATGATCTGATATTTATGAGAAAAAATAATAATAATATCGTAATTTAGTATTTAATAGAAAATTTAATTGAAAAAAATAATAAATGAATGATTTGATTGGTTAAAACTTTAAAAGATCATGTCATAAAAAAGAAAAATCTAATTAGGTTAGAACTTCTTGAATCACTTTGTGGAATTCAATTTCATATTTATTATATGTATACTATATAAATTGAAGTTACTGATTTCTTTTTTTGAACATTCTATTCCAAATGAAGTATTTTTTTTCTGAAATTTTTAATGTGTTTATTTATACTTTGTTAATAGGTTCCAAATTTAGGAGATGTATGGCTTCAACTTATAATCTTCTCATAATTCAATAAAAATGTATGACCCATTTTTTTTGGATCAAAATAATTTTTTTTTCAAATTTAATTTTGCATATTATATATTTTTGGCTTAAAATTCATTCAGATGTTTTATTACTAAATTTATCGAGTTGACAAAGTGCACACGTGGAATTTATTTAGTTTTGGTTATTTAAAAACAATTTAGTCGAATTTGAAATTTATATTGTTTTTATTCAATTTGTGTCAATTATTTAAACTTTTCATAATTAATTATACTATTTTTTTTATAATAATTAATTATATTATTGCGCTTTGAATTGGTCAAAAGTTGTTGATTTAGTTTAGTAAAATATAGTTTTCGGCAACTTTTAGAGGAGTGGCATTTGTTTAATTTAGTCAATGAGCTTTTACTTCTTCTCTTTTTTTTTCAAATTTTTAGTAATTTATTTAAATTACTGATAATTACTTACATTATTACAGTTTGAATTGGTCAAAAGTTGTTTAAGTTTAGTGAAAATATAATTTTCGCACTTTCTAATGGGTTTGACATTTTTATCAGCTAATGAGCTTTCAATGTTGTAATTTTTTAGAAGAAGTATTTATATTGGAATTAGGGAAAATTATTTACAGTTGGTCGAAGATTTTTTTTTCAGCTTTATTGGTTTCAGAAATTTTCTTATTTGGTTGTCACAAATTTTTACTGTTTAGTAATTATTGTGCTTTTAATATATGAATTTTTTTTATATATGGTGATGGTACAATTTTAGCTGAACTATTATTATTATTATACATATTTTTTTGGCTGAACTATTAATTTGGGCTGAACTACTATTTTCTTCTTGAAAAAGAATCATTTAGCACTGTAACAAAAAGGAGAGAAATCCGTAGAAAATCAACAATGGAAAATTATTTTAGATTATATATATATATATATATATATTATAAATAAATATTAAAATCCTTAGATAATTGATACACGTGACATTATATACAACTTTTGAAAAAAAATTTCTCATCCTTTCAAAAAGATTATTAGAAACAAAAAATTCATTTTAACAACAAGATAAGGTAACAATAAAATCTTTTGAAGATAATAACAAATTACATACCTTTACAACAACACTCTAAAAATATTCTCCAAAATATGAGGAGAGGAAGAATCGGACTACAAACCCTAAAATAACAAAAAAAAAAAAAAAATTATAAATTCTTAGCATCTACCCTGAGTTACACTTCTATTTATAAATCTCTATCTCCAGTAATCCATAGAAACAAAAAAAAAAAGAAAACAACAAACACTTACACAAGAGAAAAACATAGCAATAATGAAACAATCACTTGTTTTCTCGATTGTTATTTTATTACTATCATCATCCTCACTCGTTGCCCCTATCAACGCTCGCAACAAATCACAACAGGCAAAGTCTCCAGCGCCGGCACCATCAAATTCTGATTGCTCGACCATAATATTTAGCATGATGGATTGTCTCTCGTACCTTAGCATTCCAGCAACGGATGATAAGCCAGGGAAATCGTGTTGTGAGGCAATTGAATCTGTTTTAGAATATAATCCACAGTGCGTTTGTGTCGGCCTGCAAAGTAGCCAAGATATGGGGATTCCATTGAATAACACCAGAGCCCTTGCCATGCCTTCCACCTGCAAACTCTCCATTCCTGCTCCACACTGCGGTTATTTTTATTCCATCTCAAATTTTATTTCATTTCTTTCGTAATATGTTGTGGTTTTAAAGTCATTTTTTTTTTCTTTTTCTTACTTCCAGCTGTAGCGATTCCTGGTGCATCAACTCCTGGTGCATCATCTCCTGGTGCATCAACTCCTGGGTTGTCTCCGGGTATGTGTTGAGTTATTCAAATTTTGTTCAATTTTTTGTGTTTTTTTCGGTTAGATAATTAAAATTGGAGGCTTTTGTATGTGTGTGTATTGTTAATACATTATACTACTTACGGATCTATTCAGACGGCGTAATTAGTGTAGCCTACGTTTCAGTTTTCAGTTATTATGTATTTGTTTACTTGTGCTTTCTTGTATGGACCCCCTTTTTGTTTTTTATTTGAAACTTTCTGGTAGATTAAACCAATCTTATATTTCATTGAGGGCCATTAGAACTATAAATTTGAATAGTATAAGTTTTGGTACTCGTGGTATATTTGTATCAACGAAATTTCATTATCTATAACACAAGTTAGATTCCTAATTAAAATCTAAAATGTTGTGTTTTGTAAATGGATTTACTAATAGGAATTATTACTGCTGTTTATTTCTATCTAGTTAGTTGGTTACCAGATTTTTCGGCAAACCCAATATTCATTTCTTTTTTGCGTTAAGTAATTTAACAGAAATATTTTAGTTGTTGATGTATTCCATATAATTAAATATTTTAGTATTTAAGTTATATTTAAACTGGAATTTATTTTATTTTAGTGGGAAACTATAGTTCTCCTTTCTTTGTTTTTTTTTTGTTGTACTGCTGAAAGCTAATATAATGTGTATGGATGCAGCTTCTCCCTCGATCCAAACACCTAAGAATTCGCCATCTTCGGCTGCGACACCGTCAACTTCGCCATCTTTGGCCCAGTCACCGACGGTTTCTGCTCCATCTCCCTCAACTTCGGCCACCAGCAACCTTTCAGTCTCAACTTTGACCATTTTGGCCGTTATTGTTTCTTCTATTGGTTACCTTTCAACCTTTTCCATTTAACTACAGCTTTTCTACTTTTTTTTTAAACTCGATGGTCAGGAAATGACGACTTTGGTGTTTTAATTTGCTGTTGCTTATTTCTTGAATGCTTATTTTCGTCGAATATTTACTGGTTTTTAGTTTATGCGTCTTTTCTCCGTAAAACAAGGTGAAATTAATGTGTTGATGTTGCTCAATACTTATCTGCTTAGATCATGGCATTTATTTTTCATTTGATTACCGGTTCAAATTTAATCACAACTTAGGAAAGTAAATTACTAAAACATTGCAAATAAAGTAATTTATGAGCTTTTATTGACTTGTTAATTATTTCATTTGAAAATAAGAGTTTAACAAAATTGTGAATAAAGTGACTGTCGTTCATTGTACAAGAAATTAGCTAGGTGATACATTCTAAAGTTCTTACTAGAAAATATCAAAAAGGCACAGGTCACAACATAGATGAAAATGTTGTACGTATTACATTTAGAAATTAAATCATTTGACGTTTTCCTAATTAAAGGTAAATCGATAAAAATCAATATGTAATGCACTACTATATGACCATAACATAAATCGTTTAGAACTACGCATTTTACAACATTTAGCATCGTGTGTATATCTTTGTAGAAACTCATTTATAAATTCTTTAACCAAAAAAAAAAAAAAAAAACTCATTTATAAATTAGATGTCAAAACATCTAACAAAGAGACAATGTCTTGTGGTATGGATTGAACCTTTCGAATACCTAGTCAGACCGAGAGTTTACAGGGGTCTGCAGTGGAGGAATGGACCGCCTTGGCCCTAGTCGCCGAAGCTAAAGCGGTTCATGCCGCTCTGTTAGACGCGATCCATAAAGGGATCCAAGAATTTCATGTGTTCTCAGATTTACATATCCTGATTAGAGCGATTAATGTGGTACTAGTTACGAAAATATTCGCTATTGTCAAGGATATCCAAGAGTTTGTACTTTGTTTTTGAGGATTTCTTTCTCGTTTATACTACGTAAAAAAATCGTAAAAACTGATCAAATAACTAAACAGGTTCTTAGAGGCCTGATTGAAACCCCGATTTAAGCTATCGTAATAAAAATATGGAAGTGACCCAAAAAAAAATTAGATGTCAAAGTAGAAGTTATGGAAAAGAATGATTGTTCCTTAACATTAACATAGAAGGAGTTAAATTTCTAAAACTCAAGAAATCTATTTGTTCGCTTAGAAAAAGGAAATGCCTTGCCTTTTTTTTTTTTTTTTGTGTCTACGACATTTGTTAAACTAGTGAAGGAAACCAGTCTGGTGGTACAAATCATACATGAAAACATCACGTTAAGTTAAAAACAGAAAACATAGAAAGTAATGTTCTTATTTGTGGGGGAGTTTTTAAAAATAAATTCCAAATTAATTTTGAATTTAAAACTAAACTTCAAATTGAACCAAATGCAAAATTGTACCATTCAGATAGAAATATTACAGTTGATGCCCAAATTTGCAAACAATAAAGTGGAAACCATAATTGCGATTTCAGCACTCGCCCGTTTGAAAATTTCATATGCGAAGTCTTAGGTGAGACTTTCTAAAATGAAATTTCTGTCGTATTTAATTCTTGTATTTAAATTAAAAAAAATATTAAAAAATAATTTTTTTGAAATTTTTGTTACATAAATTACTTTTAATTAAATGTGAACTTTATAAATTAAAATTTCAATTAAACTTATAATATATAAATATGGTGATAATAAATTCCAAACAATACTTTATGGCATAGAGATTTATCCCAAAAAAAAATGGTTTTATTCTCTCTCCTCACACACGATTTGAAAAGTGAATATAGTTCCTTGAAACTTAGATCGAAAATTCAAATTTGGCCGCCGCCGAGATCGGATCTTGTGGACATCTTCGCTACTCTAGTTGTTTTTGCGATTGGAATCATATAGAATTCATGCTAGGAATATCTGTTATTCTCTGGTGTAATCTCCTAGATTGGTAAAGGTCGAACTAGTTCTGAAGATCGGACTAGCTTGAAGGTCGGATCTAGCAACGAAGTCTTCAATATCTCGATAGCTCTGTTCTCTCTGCAAGGCCTTTCGATTTGTTGTTTCCAGATCTACGGCTTATACCGTTCTAGCTCTCTTCTTCGAAAAGGTTAGATTTGGTTCTCTATGAATACTTTGAAAGGGCGGATCTCCTTTCTCAAAGTCTTAGATTTGCCTAAGTAAAAGAGTTGAGACCAGGTGTAGGGATAGTGAGCCCTTTCGAGGGATTCTCACCTACTGTAGATCTTGAAATCTCTTGGATAGAAATTTCTTAGTGAGTCAAAATTTGGGCAACCAGTACATGCGTTAAAACAAGAAGGATGTTGATCTGATATCTCGTTTAATGGAGAAGGAGGAAGTAAACATGGAAGATATTATTGAGTTACCGGAGACCAACAATGAGAGGTTAATAGAAGAACACTCGAACAATATCATAGTCAGGGATCTGAATCCAGATGTTATAAAAAATGAGATAGCTATCTAGATACTCCCTCAAATCTGGGAGCTAGGGGAAAAAATTTATGGTCGCAGTGTTGGCAAAGATGGAGTACAGTTTGTTTTCTCTAAAGATGAGGACCTAATCAACACTCTGAAAAGCTCACAATGATATATCAATGGGTGGGTTCTAACCGGAGAGAGGTGGAGTCCTAATCCTCAACCGGATTTTCTTCAGTCTATCCCTCTGTGGGTTAGAATGTCAGGTATCCCTCTACATCTGATTACAAATGAGGCAGTCAATACTTTTGGAGAGGCTATTGGAAGAGTACATGGAGTTGAGCTTCACGCAAAGCAATCGAAATCTTTGGAATGAAGGAATTTGATGTAGGTTTTAAAACTTTTCTAAAATCCTAATGATTCCTTTTAGCCCTTTAGATCATGTTGATTGAATCTATATTTCGGATCTCGATCATACCTGGAGTTAATGAGCAGCGGAAATGATCAGGATGTCGAGATCAGGAGCGCCTCAGATGCTGCGCCTCTACAGAAAGTCCGCACACACACAAATTGGAATCGGGATGCTAGTGCCTTGAGAACAATTCTCTTGGGATTCAGGAGTCTCTGGTGGCTGTAAAACTAGGTTCAAGACTCTCTAGGTCGTGCCTCTATCTTATATATGGCAACCTAGAAGAATTCCTAGTTAACCGATGGATTAACCGGTTTAAATTAAGTCATTAATTAAAACCCGGTATCTTTAATCCTGAGCTGCGTCGATCGACACCATCACTGTGTCGATCGACACACTCATAAAAAAAAACTCGATATCAATGTGTAACAATTACACATTGATGAGATCATTACTCTAATGGTCATTCCCAGTACTTGTTATCCAGTTTGCTTAGGTGTGTGACCCTATAGGATCATATGATACTGGCAATGAGTTCATAACTCATAAGTTATAAGCGGCTTCTAGCAAAGCATTATAACTACCCAGTATCACATGATAGTCTTATCTCGACTTCACAACTATACTAGAGTGAATACAAGTATGATCTCCAGGACACATTCCCTTCAATCTCCCACTTGTACTGGAATCAACTTATTCCAATAATCCCTTCCTCTCTATATCTCGATTCAGCATAAGGCAAGAGCTCGTGTCATCCTTATAAAGCCAAATCACGTTTATCGAACTCTGATTTATACTGATAAAGGCAAACAACTGACATTCAGCTTGTTTGAGTGTGGCTACACATTCCCTCAGTACCAAATCTTTGATAGGCCCATAGATATTTAACTCCCGTTATATAGGAGGAACAATTCCCATCTTGTTCCATCCCCTGTTCCCCACACACTTCATGATATGCCCAATCAATGTCTGAAATAATCACCAGTTACGGATGACGTTTGACAAAGTCAAAGCAGACCAATTCATATGCAAAAAATCATGATGAACTCAGGTCTAAGGACTATACTCTATACTCGTATTGAGAAACTCATATGACACTCATATAACAATCTTGTTGAGTTCTCATTAGCGGGTCACATCCGATACCATGTTCACAACACATATCTATGTGATTGACTTTGATACTCCTATCAATGACACCATGAAACTTGGTCATCAGTCACATCACATACTAGTCTCGCGCGGTTATTAATGTCACAATTTAACAACCTTCGACCAGGGACCTCAGTAATTTATGACATCTATCGCTTATAGGATTTCATGATCAAATCACGTATTTGATGACCTATAAGAATGCCTTAAATTATTTTGGGACTATTATTTAATTAATCAATTGCACAATTAAATAATAATGAAACAATTTCATTAAGTAAAACATAATCAAAGTATGTTTACATGAACATCAAAACAAAACAAACAATTCCCACTCAAATTAAGATTACTACTTAAGAAATCTAATTTTTATCGCAGCAGCATGACTCTCATGCTTGGCCGTGGGAGTGGCTTAGTCAGAGGATCAGCAACATTCTCGTCCGTCGGGACTCTGCTGATCTTCACATCTCCTCTCTCAATGATATCTCATATCAGATGATATCTTCTCTCGATATTTTTGGAGTTTTGGTGTGATCTGGGTTCCTTTACTTGAGTTATAGCTCCATTGTTATCACACAAAAACGCCACAGGCTCAGAACTGTTAGGAATCACACCAAGTTCAGTGATGAACTTCCTAATCCAAACAGCTTCCTTTGCCGCTTCTGAAGCAGCAATGTACTCAACTTCTGTCGTGGAATCTGCTACAGTGCTCTGCTTAGAACTCTTCCAACTAACTGCACCGCCATTCAGACAGAAGACGTAACCAGATTGAGATCGGAAATCGTCTTTGTCCGTCTGGAAACTAGCGTCGGTGTATCCACTTACCACAAGCTCATCACATCCTCCATAAACCAAGAACTTATCCTTAGTATTCCTCAAATACTTCAGAATTGTCTTGACGGCAGTCCAATGACTTTCACCGGGATCTGACTGGTATCGACTCGTCATGCTCAAAGCACAAGCGACGTCCGGTCGTGTACATACCATGGCATACATGATAGATCCTATTGGCATAGGGAATCCTACTCATGCGCTCTCGCTCAGCAGGTGTCGAAGGACACTACTTCTTGCTGAGAGTGATGCCATGTGACATCGGAAGCAAGCCCTTCTTGAAAATCATGCATATTGAACCTGTGTAAGACCATATCAATATAAGTATCCTGACACAGTCCAATTAGCCTCTTCGATCTTTCTCTATAGATCCTTATTCCAAGAATATACGCGGGTTCTCCCATATCCTTCATCAAGAAACAACTTCCAAGCCAAGTCTTAACAGACTGAAGCAACGGAATATCATTTCCGAGAAGCAATATGTCATCTACATACAATACTAGAAAAGCAACTGCGCTACCACTAGTCTTCTTGTAAACACATTGTTCCTCTTCGTTCCTAATGAAGCCAAATTCTTTAATAGCTTCATCAAAACGAAGATTCCAACTCCGAGATGCTTGCTTCAATCCATAAATGGATCGATGAAGCTTGCATACTTTCCTAGGGTTACTAGGATCTACGAAACCCTCAGGTTGTGTCATATACACATCCTCTTCCAGAATCTCATTCAGGAAGGCGGTTTTCACATCCATCTGCCAAATCTCATAATCATAATAAGCGGCAGTTCCTAGGAGAATCTGAATGGACTTAAGCATAGCGACTGGGGAATAGGTTTCGTCATAGTCAATACCATGCACTTGTTTGAAACCTTTTGCCACCAATCTAGCTTTGTACATCTGTACATTACCATCCACGTCAATATTCTTCTTGAAGACCCATTTGCACTCAATGGCTTTTGCACCATCGGGCAGATCTTCCAAAGACCAAACTTTATTGATTGATATGGACTCCATTTCGGATTCACTGGCCTTAAGCCATTTTTCGGAGTCAGGACCCAACATTGCTTCTTCAAAATTCGCAGGTTCGTCACTATCAACGATCAGAAGATCATGACAGTTAGTCACGATAAATCCGTATCTCTCGACTTCATTACGAGTCCTTCCGGACCTGCGAATTACAGGCACCACAGGTGTTGGTTCTACAACTTCTTGTGAATCCAACGGCTGTTCTCCATCATCAGGTTGAACAGCGTCTTGTGGTTCTCGAATTTCTTCGATTTGTACTTTACTCCCACTGTTCTTCTTGGAAAGAAATTCTCTCTCACGAAAGACACAGTTCCGAGCAACAAACACTTGTCCTCGGATTGGTTTTAAAAGTAGTATGCCTTGGTTTCCTTAGGGCAACCAACGAAGTAGCACTTATCAGATTTGGGTGCTAGCTTATCAGATATCAATCGCTTGACATAAACTTCGCAACCCCAGATTTTAAGAAAAGACAAACTTGGAACCTTTCCAGTCCACATCTCATATGGAGTCCTTTCAACTGATTTTGTTGGAACTCTGTTCAGCGTAAACGCAGACGTTTCAAGAGAGTATCTTTAAGAGGATAATGGTAGATCCACATGACTCATCATCGATCGAACCATATCCAATAAAGTTTGATTCCTCCTCTCAGACACACCGTTCCATTGTGGTGTTCCAGGGGGAGTGAGTTGTGAGAGGATTCCACAATCTCTAAGATGATCATTGAACTTTTAGCTCAAGTACTCACCTCCACGATCAGATCGAAGAGCTTTGATACTTTTGCCAAGTTGGTTCTGTACTTCATTCTAGAACTCCTTGAATCTTTCAAAGGATTCTGATTTATGTCTTATAAGATAGACATAACTATATCTACTGAAATCATCAGTAAATGTGATGAAGTACCTAAAATTTCCTCTTACACTAATACTCATTGGGCCACACACATCTGTATGTATAAGGCCCAACAAGTCACTGGCCCTTTCATTAAACTTGTTGAAAGGGGCCTTTGTCATCTTGTCCAATAAGCAGGATTCACACTTCTCAAATGATTCATAATCAAATGAGTCTAAAAGCCCATTACGATGGAGCTTTTGAATCATTTTCTCATTGATGTGGCCCAAACGACAGTGCCAGAGAAAAGTCGGGTTTGAGTCATTTGATTTAAACCGTTTGTTATTTATGGTATAAACAGGCATTGATTGGTTGAGAATATAAAGCCCATTCTCTAATGGGGCGCTACCATAAAATATATTATCTCGAATAAAAGAGCAACATTTGTTCTTAATCAAAAATTCAAAACCATTCATGTCTAAAACAGAAATAGAAATGATATTCCTGCTTATCGCAGGTACATATTAGCAATTCTCCAACTCTAAAATCATGCCTGATGGCAGAGACAAATGATAAGTTCCTACGGCTAATGCAGCAACTCTTGCTCCATTCCCAACACGCAGGTCCACTTGTCCCTTCTTCAGCGTTCTACTGCTGCGTAGGCCCTGCATATTAGTACAAATATGAGCACTACAGCCGGTATCCAATACCCAAGAATTAGAACCTGATGAAGTAACATTTACTTCTATAACATAAATACCTTTAGATGCCGTCTCATACGACTTCCTCAGGTTCTTCAAACCTTCCAGGTATTCCTTGCAGTTTCTCCTCCAGTGCCCAGGCTTCTTGCAGTAAAGACAAATATCAGTATCACTGGGGCTGCGCTTTGGCTTGGAAGACGACTCAGGCTTGCCCCGGTTCTCAACCTGGACAACCTTGCTCTTTCCTTTGCCCTTGGCAGGTTTCTTAAACCCTTTACCCTTTTGTACCATAAGTACATTAGGAGCAGCCTTCTTGATATTGGGCTCTGCTGTCTTGAGCACACCATGCAGCTCAGTCAGAGACTTCGTCATGTTGTTCATATTATAGTTCAGAACAAACTGACCGAAGTTAGTCGGTAGAGATTGCAGGATGATGTCTATAGCCAACTCTTGGCTAAGGGGAGAGTCCAGTTTAGCCAGGTTATCGATATGACCCATCATCTTGATGACATGGGGGCTCACTGGACTGTCCTTTGACAGCTTGCACTCAATGAGAGATTTCACCGTCTGGTATCTCTCAGTGCGAGCTTGCTCCTGAAACATAGATTTCAGGGTTGTGATTATCTCGATCGGTGACCCCGCGTTCTCAAAATGTTTTTGCAGTTCTGAGTTCATCGTGGCCAGCATCAAACAAATCACATTTGTCACAACATCCGAATGCTTTTCCCATTTGTCCTTATCAACAATAGGAGCACTGGATCTGGGCTTTTCAGGAATAGGTTTCTCAAGAACATATTCTTTCTTCTCATTTATGAGAACGATTCTTATGTTCCGATACCATTCCAAGAAGTTGGATCCTTTCAACTTTTCCTTCTCAAGGACGGATCTCAACGTGAATGAGTTTGAGTTGTTGTTGTTAGACATAGCTGAATCAAGAAAAGAGAGAGTTTAATTAGTTTTGATGTTCAAGGAATGAGAAACCTTAACATTTAAGACAGCTCGCATTATATTCAAAAATTAATTTTCCTCAAGTTGAATATAATGATCCAAGATCCATATTTAACTGAGATTTTAGTGAGCTTTGACTCATCGCCCAAACTTCAGTTATTTAGGTGAGCAAACACTTTGCTGATCATATCCAATATGACTCTTAGTCTTGGATTAATATCCTATACTAAATCCAATCTTATGTCTGTGGGCCCAAAACCATTTTGATAGCCCATTCAAGCAAACCAATCTTCGAGTCATGTGGTAACGATTACCACCTGCCTTACTCGTGTAATTATGAATGCCTTGCTCTGGCAAGCCCATCACACAACAAAACAAGACCCGGCAGCTGACAAGATATGGAAAGACATCAAAGAAGCTTGATAATTTGTTTGAGGAACGGAACATTGATCTTAAAACATATCACATATATGTTTAAGAAAGATTTAATTCAAAAATTTTAATCTAATTAAAGTTAATTTAAATCTAGAGCGCTGAATCTAATTCAGAGTTCGAGACACTTAAACCGGTTCAATCGCGGTTAAACCATTTAACCCCATTAAACCGATCAATTTTGATTCAATCCAATTGAACCGGTGTCGGTTTAGGTTTGTGTTGACCAATACGTAGTTATATCGGTCGACACGAGCTAACCGGTTTGAAATCGTGATGAAATCGACCAAACCAAATTAGACCAATCATGCCAATCCGGTTCAATCCAGTTGAACCTATGGAGATCGACACGTGTCAATTGACACGAATTGTGTATCGATCGACACTGGCGATTTTCTGGAATATCGATTATTTGATCGACACTTAAAGTTTTAAGCCCGTGTCGACCGACACACGCTTTGTGTCGATCGACACAGCCATGCAGAAAACCCTAATTTTTTTTTGAACGAAAATCGTTTCGCGAATCAACAGGCCGTGTCGATCGACACGCCTTTCGCAGAAACCCTAATTTTTGAGTTTTTCAAAACGACTTTCAACCAAAAGATCTAACATGCAACTACTATAAAACTTGTGAATCAAATTCGAATTCAAGTCATTTATATAGCATGTTATAGACTCAATTACAACATATGGCTCTGATACCACTGAAGGAATTTGATGTAGGTTTTAAAACTTTTCTAAAATCCTAATGATTCCTTTTAGCCCTTTAGATCATGTTGATTGAATCTATATTTCGGATCTCGATCATACCTGGAGTTAATGAGCAGCGGAAATGATCAGGATGTCGAGATAAGGAGCGCCTCAGATGCTGTGCCTCTACAGAAAATCCACACGCACACAAACTGGAATCGGGATGCTAGTGCCTTGAGAACAATTCTCTTGGGATTCAGGAGTCTCTGGTGGCTGTAAAACTAGGTTCAAGACTCTCTAGGTCGTGCCTCTATCTTATATATGGCGACCTAGAAGAATTCCTAGTTAACCGATGGATTAACCGGTTTAAATTAAGTCATTAATTAAAACCCGGTATCTTTAATCCTGAGCTGCGTCGATCGACACCATCACTGTGTCGATCGACACACTCATAAAAAAAAACTCGATATCAATGTGTAACAATTACACATTGATGAGATCATTACTCTAATGATCATTCCAAGTACTTGTTATCCAGTTTGCTTAGGTGTGTGACCCTATAAGATCATATGATACTGGCAATGAGTTCATAACTCATAAGTTATAAGCGGCTTCTAGCAAAGCATTATAAGTACCCAGTATCACATGATAGTCTTATCTCGACTTCACAACTATACTAGAGTGAATACAAGTATGATATCCAGGACACATTCCCTTCATGGAATATGTCAGAGCTCGGATATGGGTTCCAATTGACAACCCAATAGTCTTCAAATGATCTTTTCACTTCAATTATGGAGGTGTAATCACGGTTCAATATTTCTATGAGAAGTTCTATAAGCTGTGTTTCGAGTGCAAAAGAATGACACATGAAAAGTACCACTGCAGAAAAAAAATTTAATCTGGCGGTTCAAAGTTCAACAACCACTTCCTCAGAATCAGCTCAGGTTCCTCTAAAGATTTCTAGTTCTCACAGAGTGGGATCACTCCACTGATATCTCAGTTGGAGTAGCTGGAGTGTCTAGTGTCATTATGGAAAATACCAAAGGGCTCGAAGGGCCATCAGCGAGCAAATGTTGTGTTGAAAGGAGTAGAGGAAGAGGTAGAGAATCAAGTGGAAGAGTCTTGATCAGTAGAGGAAGAGGCAGGGGTGGGAGAGGAAGGGGCAAAAAAAAATAAGGATGAAGGGATAGAAGGGATAGTTGGTGTCCCAATCTCTCAAGACAAATAGCCTCTTGAAGCTAACCTGATGTGATCCTGAACAGGATCTAGCCCCTCATCAACTACAAATGGTTGTGGAAGAGTAGATGAATGGATTAAGGATGCGAAATGGGTGAATTGATGATGTAAATTACGGATGTGTGAGCTCTTAAGTAGATGGATCCGAGAACAAGAGAAAGTTACTTCTCAAAGATGGTGGAAGATCCTTGGACTATCTGCTTGATATGTGGGAATGACAAAGGCCAGACACGGTGGGGAAAGGGTGGATTGAAATGAAACTTTCCAAGGGTGATGAAGATCCCTTAGACTTTCGGCTCTTGAGAGGAATGAGAAAAGTGTTCCAAATTTTTTTATTCAAGAGGATGGTCAAACGAGTTTAAGAAGAAGATTTGATAATAAAATGTTTGATGATTTAGAAAGAAGGATACAAGAGAGTACTTATAGTAGTCTAGAGGTGCATAGGAATCAGAAATGACTGTTAGAATTCCACCAAGACAATTATGAAAGACTAGGGAATTGCAACGACATTAAGAACGAAAACTAAGACTTAAGCACAATCTTGAATGTAATTTTAACTCCAATTTCGTGCATGCATGAAATATAATGGACCCTGATTCACCAAGAGGTTGTGGTAAAATACCTTGGGCTTGCCTCATTAAAAAACCTATCTTAGAAAACCCATTGGGAAAAAACTAAGAATAGGGAAAAAAATACAATCCAAGGCACCTCTGTTGGTGAGGTTTAGGTGGCTTGAATCACAACCAATGTGGTTGAATGAGCATACACTAAACTAGCCTGAATGGTGTTGAGAAGGTGCTGAAATGTTGTCTTAAGTTTGTCTTGCTTGGATTGGCTAATGGGGCCACTAAAGATATGTAGAGTTTCTTCTCCAATATTTGTAGGTTCTAGCTGCTCCTTTGGTTGAGGTTCCTTGCTGGCCCTTCTCACATTATCCTCCCTCAGTTGAAAAGGATTTGACCTCAAATCGGTTTCATCTGCAAAATAGGGATCCAAATCAGTAATATTGAAGCTTGAACTTACTTGGTACTTGCCTTGAAGATCTAGCTGGTAGGCACTGTCATTGATCTTCTTGATGACTTTGAATGGGCCATAAACCCTAGGCATTAAGTTGGATTTCCTTTCACTCGGAAATCTATTTTTTCGCAAGTGAATCCACACTAAGTCTCCTTCCTCAAAGGCTAGCTCTTTCCGGCCCTTATTGGCTTGTTGAGCATACATCTTGGTCTTATTTTCAGTATTGAGCCGACCCTTCTCATGAATCTGTTTAACCAACTCAGCATTTTTCTTTCTATTAAGGTTTGTCCTTTCACTCAAAGGTAAAGACATTAGATCCAAAGGTGAAATGAAATTGAACCCATAAACAATCTCAAAAGGTGAATACTTAGATGCAGTATGCCTAGCATGATTATATGCGAATTCAACATGAGGCAAACATTCTTCCTAAGTCCGAAGATTCTTTTTAATCAAAGCTCTTAACAAAATAGACAAGGTTTTATTAACTACGTCTGTTTGACCATCCGATTGTGGGTGACAAGTTGTAGAGAAACAAAGTTTAGTTCTTAGCTTAGACCAAAGTGTTTTCCAAAAGTAACTAAGGAACTTAGTGTCTCTATTTGATACTATGGTTCTAGGCATGTCATGAAGTCTAACTATAAAGAAAAATCCGGCAATGTTAATGGCATCATCCGTTTTATGACAAGATATAAAGTGAACCATTTTGGAAAACCTATCAACTACAACAAACACCGAATGCTTTCCAGTCTTAGTTCTAGGCAATCTAACAACAAAGTCCATAAAAATATCATGCTAAGGGTGCAAAGGTATAGAAAGAGGGATATAAAAACCGTGCTTATAGATTGTGGATTTGACTTGCTTGCAACTTACACATCTTTGGCATTGGTAACTATGAATATGAATTAAGTGCTAAAAAAGATTATATCTTTTAAATTTTAGAACTCTAGACACGATTATTCTTCGCAACCTCGATTAGGCATCAAGATATTGACTTTTTTTATAAACCTAAATCTCAAAAAGGCTTTTGAATTGCCACTGAAAATAAACAAGTAATAGTTCAGTTTAAGCTAGATATTTTTCAAATATAACCGAACAAGCATAAGCTACAGCACATAAAGCACCTTGTTCACTACAAAGAGATAAGGCAATCACATGTGCATTTCCGCTACCAGATCTCGACTGTGTTTGATTAAAGATGGTTCATGACTCTGATTAACCACTTAAGAGCAACTGTAGGGAAGAACACAAATGATAAAACCGGTTGATTAAAAATATTTTAGCAATTCATAGAAAAACCGTAGAAAACTCCTAAATATATCCAGATGACTACTCGCATATAGAGATCAATTCACTAAACATCGTTGATAAGGTGAAAAAGAAAAATCTCTTACTTTTCTAGAGTCTCAAAATCAATAGAAAAAATAGTACCTAGGGAACTAGTAACAAGTGATGATTTGGAAACAAGTACACAAGAGCTAAGTAATACGATGATTTATTAATTGTGTCGTGACTTTTTCACCTTCCTAAGGCTCCTTTTATTTGTGTAGAAGTCGTATCTAGGGTAGAACCTCCTTAAAACTTGAGTTGAGCTTGATTGGAGCGAAACGGGTCAGACTTGGAAATCCCGTCAGAATGACATGTATTCAGTAAAACGGCTATATCTTTGGCTTTAGATGTCCAATGAGTTTGATTCAAATTTTAGATGAAATTTAACTTATATTCCGACAAATATATATGTAGATCGTTTCCTAGGTCACCCGATAGATGGTCTAAAGGCCGTATGACTTCTGAAACTCATATCATGCCTCTACGCTTCCTTCTTGCTATACTGCTCTAGTTCTCTTCATTTTAGCTTCTATTACCCCAAAACATATTTTTCTTGTAATCCATGTATTAGTTACTAAAACACACTAGATATACTCTGTAAAATCACTTATATCATGGTAGAAAACCGGTAAAATCCACAATACATCACTCATTATGTTTAGCATGTTTTGGTCATCCCAGCACAATCCTCTGTAGAAGATTGAACAAACTTGTTTCTTGGAAAACCCTTGACTTGGGAAGTTCCTTAATAAATATGAGTACCTTTCCCATGCTTCGTTGAATGTCTCGTAATTCATCTGAGACTTCGCAAATAAAATTTGATATCTTTTTAGCCAAATTTCACTCCTTTTTTCCTTTAAAACCCTCCAAAGGTTAGCCGTTTCTCTAAAAGGTTCGAGTCGGGTGAGATTCCGAGTCTAAGAACCCATTTTCCACGAGCTCTGTCTCTCTGGAGGATTTGCTCCTCCGCCGAGGCATGACCCTTTCCAGTCACTCTCGACCAAGCCTCACCCTAGACATTTCATTTCCCCTCTTTCCAATAAATAGACCCTTAAAGCTACAAAGATCTCCCATACATCTATTTCCTTCCGGCCAAGAGACAACTCATCTTCTAAGACCTCATTTTCTACTATCATTTCCAATTCTTGACCTTAATCCTATTGGATATTAACTGACTTGAGCGTCAGAGAATCACCGAAAAATACTCTCTTTTTTTGCTTTCCTAAAGACTTCATGTTTTTCTATCATGATAAGAGATTTTATTCTTGGGGGATTAGTACCTCGCTCTCAAGGCCACTCTAGTAAAACAACATGACGAAATCGAAACCAGTCCTAGAAGCCACGATGTGACGCGATCGGCCCCGAGTCTAGGATCCATCAACCCATAGTTTCATAAGTTCACCCCATGGTGAACTTAAAGACGACCCAAACAGCAATAACAAGGTTTGCCTCCGTTCTCGAGAAGTAAATGCCCGTTCAATGTCCCAAGATGTAGCCCATAGCTCAGATCACAGTGGCAGGCCCGAATTTTGACCAATCATTCTCCGAAAAAGGCGAAAATTTTCCCCGTAACACCACAATTTGATCATGAAAACCATGGAAGAGCAACTCGAGATCACCGCACAATAAGAGTTCTCTCGACGAGGAGAGAAGTAAGACTCGCGACACCTTCACAACAACAGTCCTCAATAATCCAAGAGGATCGAAAGAGGAGATACATCCCTGCCACCACCTCCACTAATACACCTAGACTTCCATGCTACGACGAAAAGAAAAACTTGTATTTGAAAGAGACTCTAGATCCTGATTAAGAAAGTCAGTCTACTAGATTAAACCTCGTGGAGGTTACACCTCGAATTCAAAGTGTTGATAGGATTATAAAGATTAAATATAGAGGAAGCATCTCAAATTTCGAGTGGTTTTTTTACTTAAGGAAAAATTTGTTGGGGTTACAACACAAAATGTATAAATATGGGGTTTATGATTTTTTAAAAGAAAAAAAATGGTGTCGTACGTAGTACGGATACGTGTCGTGTCGGTCATTTGTAAATTTTTTGTCCTCCTTACTTTTCTACTCGCATTAAATCACAACCCGACTCGAAAACTGTGTCGTTTTGTGAGTTTCGGATTTTCTTCATTAAGACTCAAGAGTCGTCGATCAATAACCTCACAGCAAATGTGAATTGAATGTCCCAATTTTGATTAATTAAATTAAATCAAATGAAATTTTGTAAAGAAATATGAAGCAGCTTTGAGCTTTCGGTTTCTCCTCTACCTAATTATCTGCCAGAAAATTCCTTGGTCTACAAACCAAATCCTACGCTGCTTTTAATTCTGCGAGAAGGCTTTCGAGAAATAGCACTGCTTTAATTTGAAACGCCTTACGCCTTTCTCTCACGTTTTTGGCGTTCTCTGGGTTTGTCTCCGGACGAGGCGATCACGGGTTTTATCTCTTCATTCATTTTTTTATTATCTGGGATTTTGCGCGGAGGGTTTGGGGTTCTTTTCTTTGTGTTTGGTGAGAAGCGATTTTCTCGCGCTTCACTGGTTCGTCGGATCTCGTTGTGATTTCATTTAATCCAGGTTCGTTTTGATTTCAATGTGATGCATTATGCAGCAAAATTCTGTTTTCTTTTTTCTTCTTTCGTAATTGGTTGCTAATTTAGCTTGTTGGTTTGGGAAATTTCCATCTCCCTTATGCCAGCTCGGTATGTTGAAACTCGACTCTCTGATTTCTTCATTGACTGCTTATGACTGCTTCATTGATTTCTATATTCGTGTTAAAATATCAACATTTACGGTTAATATTCTTTAATGCATGTGATAGAGCAGAAACTATGCTGGCTTAATCCCGGGATTAATTTTCTTTTTTATTGATTTAATTTTGTCTTGCAATATAAGGAAAGTGGTTTGTTTTTGTAGACTGACTTTTGAAGTCATAGATTGTATGTTTTTTATATGTTTGTTTGCTTTAGTCAAAGGGAAGCACATGATTTCTTGCTTGGTTGAGATTTGAGAGCATTGCTTGCAATCGTGATCATCGAGTGGAATGAATGATCTTAATGGAAGAAAGCACGTCTGTGTTTGACTTAGAGAAATATTCTCATACTATGTTTTTGGTCAATAGTGTGGTATTGAAGACTTTTTCCCCAATGGTTGGTTCAGAAGCACCACTATATTGCATTCAATCTGTAGGTTTTACGATAATGACTTACTTTTTTGACAATGAATTTAAAAAGTGTGGTTGATAACCAAATCTTCCACTTAAAAGGCAAGCCTAGTCTGTTTGGTTTAGTGTGTCTTCTTCTTCTTGACACTAATTGTTATCTAAAAACCTCATTCTGCAGGTTCCTTTCGTCTCCACTCTCTGGAGACCTTGAGTAGAGAGAAACGCAGTGGGTGACTTTTGAAATCTCTCCTCTATTGAAGAATAGAGAAAATATGGGAATCCTTTCACGCAGGTAAAGATCTTGTTGAGATCTATGCAAGTAATTCTTTTAACAGTTTTCAAGTTTACTGACTAGTTTGGCCAGCCTTTTAAGAGGTGGAGAGAATCGTAGTAAAATTTGATTTTTTTTTGTTTTTGAATTTCAGTTCAATTAGTAGGAGATCGAAAGATGGAATGAAAATTATAGCAACAGCTTTTTTTGGAGTCATGTTCGGCTTTCTGGTTGGAATATCGTTTCCATCATTAGCAATCACTAAGGTTGTAAAATCAACCTTTTACCTTTGTGTTCTATGTTTTCTTAGATGTTTCTCAGAAAGATTTTGTTGTCATATTCCAGGTGAGTCTCCCAACAAACTTTCTTCCTTCGAACGATCTCTCGTATATAGAAGAAAAAGGTTCGGCAATTGCAACTCCAGATAGTCACAAAGCTTGGTCATCATCAAAGACTAATAATAGTAGCTCATCCACTCCAGTTGACAAATCAAAGGCATGCTTCCATTCCTTATTTACGACTTGTTTTCCAACTTTACATTGGTTTATATGCTACTTGGATTCATCTCCAATTTTTACGATTAATGGTATTGGATACACATTTTCCTGTCTATGTTTTCATGCTTCATATCTGCATTTGCTGCAGATCTGGGTTCCTTCAAATCCTCGTGGTGCCGAGAGATTGCCACCGGGTATGATTGCTGCTGAATCAGACTTCTATATGCGCAGATTATGGGGGTTACCCCATGAGGTGTGTACTCAAACTATTAATTTTTAATATCATCAAACCATTCTCTTAACAATTTGGATATACAGAACTAAAATGTCTGATCAGATACATTTTTTTCTTTTTCGCTTCCTTAGGATTTGACTAGCCAACCAAGATACCTCGTAACATTTACGGTGGGTATTAACCAGAAACAAAATATTGATGCATGTGTCAAGAAGGTTGGTTGATTCTCTTTGTTTAATGTTTTTGCCTTTAATAATCACATCGTGATTCATACATGACTTATTGTCTCCGCCACAGTTTTCAGAGAACTTCACTATTGTCCTGTTTCATTATGACGGCCGGACAACTGAGTGGGACGAATTTGAATGGTCGAAGACTGCTATTCACATCAGCGTGCGAAGGCAGACAAAATGGTATTCACAGCTTATCAACTTTTTTTTTTATTCTTCATGATAGAGAAGATTCGTGTAATGTTTATGACTATTGACTTCCTAAAAATATGTTAGGTGGTATGCAAAGAGGTTTTTGCACCCTGATATTGTTGCACGATACGATTATATATTCATCTGGGATGAAGACCTTGGGGTCGAGCATTTTAATGCAGAAGAGTAAGTTTTTTTATAAGCCATTTTCTTGTTTTCACATTTGATATGTTGTGCTCATGTTGATTATCTGGTTCTAGGTACATAAAGCAGGTAAAGAAGCATGGCTTGGAGATTTCCCAACCTGGCTTGGAACCAAACAAGGGGTTAACCTGGCAGATGACAAAGAGAAGAGGAGATCTTGAAGTCCACAAGTATGATAGACAAAATTCTCTCAAATCATTGCTATGTTTAGTTTTCTGCATATTGATCGTTACAAAATTCCAAACTTGAATCTTTATCAGGATAACAGAAGAGAAACCTGGATGGTGCTCAGATCCTCATCTCCCTCCATGTGCTGCGTATGTAGAAACCTTTATTATGAGTTGATTTGTCTCTATTATAATGGAACTAACCAATCTCGAAATTTCGTGTTATCGATACAAATCCAGATTCGTCGAGATCATGGCTCCTGTATTTTCGAGAGATGCCTGGCGATGTGTCTGGCACATGATCCAGGTTCTTTAATTCATCATCTGTTTCTGCATTCTCTATTCATCTTACTTTTTCGATTCCTTAAATTTCTCTTTCCTGTCACTATTCACAGAATGATTTGGTTCACGGTTGGGGGCTTGACTTTGCACTTAGGAGATGTGTCGAGGTTCGAAAGGGACACTTGCTTTTCGTTTTTTTCTTTTGACACCTGAGGTTGCTTGGTTTTGATGGTACCGTTTAATGCAGCCTGCACATGAGAAGATAGGAGTAGTAGATTCTCAATGGATCGTTCATCAAACCGTCCCTTCTCTCGGCAGCCAAGTAAATCTCATCTCTTTCCTGTTCTCAAACTGAAGTTAAACTGTTTTCGCTCAAAAATCTAATTATCTATATCTTGCTGTGTAGGGTGAGGCTCAGGACGGGAAAGCGCCATGGCAAGGGGTAACACAGCTTTTTGGCTCTCATTTTCTCTCATGTTGAGAATGTGTTTTTGACTTCAATGTGTTTCTCCTGTGGTTTTGCAGGTGAGGGAAAGATGCAAAAAGGAATGGACTATGTTCCAAAGTAGAATGGCTAACGCAGAGAAGGATTATTTCAAATCCTTACATGTAGAAGAAGGCTCTTCCAATTCAAGCACATCAATCCTATAGGACTTGTTATGTAGCTAGACGCCGATATATTCAGTTTACTAGTGTCTTGCATTTACATATAGAGTATGTATGTATGTTAATGTAGTAGATACCCATCCCTTCTTTAACTCTCAACAAAATCATTACTACCTTCCTTTGAATAAATAAAAAGATAAAATGTCGTAATCTTTATGCGATGAGTATTACAAACTTTATTTCCTCTCTTTCTTTGGAAATCTTGAATTCATCTATCGACTGGATCAATTTCTGAAATCTCCATGTTAGAAACAGAGGTTTCAGTTGTTTACATACTAAAAAAACCCATATAGTTTAAACTCAACCACGGTTTAGATCACCCAAACTCGAGTTCCCAAGGAGTTGGGGTTGGTCAAACCTTAATATAGGTTTCTTTTTTTTTGGTTTTTTTATTTCAGTGATTGTGATCGAGATGCATCGTCCTCCTCAATGTAATACTGTCAAATTTAAAACCTTCATCATCATCAAAGTTGAATCGAAGTCTAATTCTAGTTGAAACCTAGCTAAATCGCAGCTTATAGTTCACAACTTAGCTAAACCAAAATTAAAGTAGAAAGTGGAGAATTTGTTTCTGATTGACTATTAAACTACTAAACCATATGAAATTAACTATGGTTGGGTTTGTAAATAGTCACAAATACCTGTAAATTGGTCAAAACAGAGGCAATCCTTGAATTTAGTAATACTCGTAAAACTCAAAAACCTTGAAATTCTCTTTGAATTTAATAATACTCGTAATACTAGAAATTTGGAAATGGTGGGATCGGAAACATCAAAACAACGTATGATGAGTTTTCTCAACTAATGAACGTGTACTACGTACAAGGATTGAAGGTCAACCTCGTTAGTGTTAGGTAGTTGTGCGATCAAGGATTGAAAGTTAGTATTACTAGTGTGCATTGTCAAGTAGTAGACAAAGATGATATGGTCACCATGTAAGGAGTAAGAACAAGTAACAATTGCTATATTTGAAAGAAAAAAAAGAGATGGAGTGCCTCAATTCCAAGTCGAATATGAATCTCTGGCAAATGTGAGAATCCTAACAACCCTTGTAAAACAAAGAATAGTCAAAGAATGTCAGGAGATGGTGTGTGGGCCATATAAACAAGGAAAGCATGTTCAGGTCAAACATTAAAAAGTCCAAGATATAATGACTAAGTTGGTTCAAATGGACTTAATGGGTCATATGCAGGTTGAAAGCATTGTTGGGAAAAGATTTGTGTTTTTGTTAGTAGATGACTGTTCTCAGTTCACCTGGTTGACATTCATCAGGGAGAAGTCATATATTTTTGAGAGCTTCAGGATATGGGTACTTCAACTGATAAATTAGAAAGAAGGAATAAAATACATTAGAAGCGATCATGGTGGTAAGTTTTAGAACAAACAAATGGAGATTTTTTTGGAAATTAAGGAATCTCACACCAGTTCTCAACTCCTCGAACTCCTCAAAATAACAGAGTGGCTGAATGAAACAATCACACACTTCAAGAGATGGGACTGGCAATGATTCACGGGAACTGAGTACCTCAAAATTTTTGGGTTGAGGCAATGAACACTGCTATATCATTAACCAGGTGTATACCTTTGAGAGCTTGAGGATATGGGTACTTTAACTGATAAATGAGAAAGAAGGAATCAAATACATTAGAAGCGATCATGGTGGTAAGTTTTAGAACAAACAAATGGAGAATTTTTTTTGGAAATCAAGGAATCTCACACCAGTTCTCAACTCCTCGAACTCCTCAACATAACAGAGTGGTTAAATGGAACAATCACACACTTCAAAAGATGGGTCTGGCAATGATTCACGGAAATTGAGTACCTCAAAATTTTTGGGTTGAGGCAATGAACATTGCTATATCATTAACCAGGTGTATACAAGAAAGGAAACAACCAAAACTCCGTTTGAATTATGGCATGAAAAATACCTAACTTGAGCTACTTTTCTATGCAAACTATACATTCTGAAAATGAATATTTGAGAAAGTTTGATTCAAAAAGTGGTGAGGTATTTTTTTTTCTAGGTTACTTAGGGTATATCACAGCCTTCAGAGGTTTTTGATGAGAATTACTACATTCGATGGAAAACCACACCTCTTGAGGTGACACAGAAGAGTATGATATTCCACCAAGTATCTCACAAGGTCAGAACAATCCAACTTCTAAGAACTCAAACAAAAAGGATGAGCCATAAAGTACCCCAACGCCAACCTCATGTATTGTAACATAAGAAGGATCAATGATAAGGATTCCACAAAATCATTCAGCATCTGATGTGATAGGAGATATACGTGAGCAATGTAGGACTAGAGGCATGAACATTAATTTTGAAGAATTTGTAAGGTTTGCATGTTTTTCTCCGAGATCGAACCAAAAGATCAGAAGGCAGCACTTGAAAAAGACTTTTGGATCTTCGCGAAACAAGAAGAGTTGGAACACTTTATAAGAATTGACATCTGGGAGTTGGTACCACGACTTGAAATGCAAATATGGTAGATACCAAGTGGATATTTGAAAACAAGTGTGACGTAGAGAAAGTAATTACAAGGAAAAACATTTGTTTTCTTGTAGTGTTGTATTATTATTTTGAAAGGGTTTCGAAAATATATTTGTTTGATGATTTTGAAATAGAAATTAAAATCTATTGTTGTTCAATATATTAAACTTATCTTTAGAGTCAATGAGGCAGTCCGTGGAAGTTGGATTTGGCGTAGGCTTCTCAAACTTAGGCCTCTCGCGAGATCCTTCATCTTCAATAAGGTAGGCAATGGGAACTTAACACGGTTCTGGTCTGATTATTGGGCTGAAGTTGGACCCTTGATTGAGCTCGCTGGCGAGTCTGCACCGCGTGTGACCGGATTCCTATCAATGCCAGTGTGTCAGAGGCCATTCACCTTGGTTCCTGGAAACTACCTTCATCAAGGAATCCTATAGGGTCCCTCCTCAGAGCCTGTCTACCAGACCCAATTTCCATTATCTATTCCACCTCATCGGATAGGGTCCATTGGAAGGTCCCAGGTAGAGAGGCTTCGCCCAAATTCTCTTCATCACTTACTTGGCATTCACTTCACCCGCAAGTAGGATCAGTCAACTGGGCTCCGGCGGTTTGGTTCAAAGCAAGGATACCCAAACATGCTTTCATATTTTGGCTTACGGCGTTGAATAGGTTGCCGACAAGAGATCGTCTGCGTGGATGGGGTTTGCCGGTTCCTGGAGTGTGTATGCTCTGTGATCGTGCTGAGGAATCGCGGGACCACCTGTTTTTTCAATGTGAGTACACCAGAGAGGTGTGGTTCTTCTTTGCTCACCGAGAAAATCTTTCCCCCCCAGCATCGGCCTCATTCCACGACACACTGCTTTGGAGCCTCCGCTCATCTCCGATCCGGAATCTTAAGCTCATTGTTCAGATTGTCTTATAGACGGTTGTTTACTTGATATGGAAGCAGAGGAATTTGAGACTGCATCAGTCAACTTCCCAGCCTCCAAGTCTAATCATCAGGGAGGCTCAACAACTCACTCGCCTCAAGCTAGCATCTATGACTCAAGACCCCGTTACCTCACCCGGAACTGTGTCTCCTATGGAACTCTGGCTACGCTACTTTCAACACTTCCCACCATTCTCACGTAACTAGAATCCTCTGTATAGAGCTCGTAAGGAAATATGTAATTACCTAGTCTCTGTACAAAAGTTTTCAAAGAAATAAATTAATTTTTACCAAAAAAAAAAAAACTTATCTTTAGAGTATCATAAAATTGATTTTATTTTGAGAGTTTACATATGTGAGAATATTTACAAATTCAAAATATATCTTTTTTATTTCAATAGATTCTTAAAGATTAATTTAAATTACAACACCTTTGACGTAATTAAATGAACATTTTACCATAATCATATGTTTCACCAAGAAAGTTCATATATTGTTAAGACACACAGCACGTGCATATGATACATAAAACGATGTGTATGTTTTAGTAATAATTATATTGTTGTCATTTTGAAAAGTATCATTGAACCAAATTCAAACCAAAATTCTAAAATATCTTAATGAGATCTCGATTCCTAATACTGAAAATCCGAATTCCAAAATATCCAACTCGAACCGAACCCATAACCCTATTGTTACTTAAAAGATATTGTAAAATAAATTAAACTTAATAGTGTTTATTTTCCATCGTATCACTTAAGAAAAACGTCCACATATTTATGGAGCATTCTCAAGAAACAACGCTTTGTATTTACTAAAGATAAAATTTGTAGGAGACCGTACAAACCTTATAAAAAACTAAATCAGTTATTTAAATGGTAAGAGAAGTTTTACTTTGGTGTTTGGTCAGGGAGAGGGATCCAGGTCCAATGGTCGGAGTTCTCTGACCATGCAATGGAAAGCTCCCTTGCGTTAATCATGAAAACGTTACCCGTTGGTCTCGTAAGGACCCAGAATTTGAACTGTAGATACATATATACATATCCACTATCAATTTCATATAAAGATAATAATAAATTAAAGAGAATCAACTAAAAGGAAAAGCAAATGTTATAACCTCACATATTGCCCCCGGTGACTGGTTCATGTTGTTTAGCAAGTAAAGTTCATTCAGCACCGAAACTTCAACGGCTTCGTTACTGAACATGTATGATTACATTACATAAACCCAAACATCGAAATTAAGTAACTAAAGACAAACTCTGTATATATATTCATGTAAAAATAGTTTGCTATTTCTAATCATTTGACTATTTTACAACTAACACTAGGTAAACTTCATCAAAATATCAGAAATATGGTCTAATATATCATCAATGATATCGAGAGGCTCTTACTTTGGTGTCTCGTGCATAGTGATAGTGAGTTTTCGTGCAGCGACAGAGATATCGGCGTCAATTTCTCTCTTTGTTCTTTCAGAGATAGTGAGTATTCGTGTAGCGACCGATATATCACCGTCAATTTCTCTCTTTGTTCCTTCAAAGATAGTCGGCAGCACTTTCCTAACCTCCTTGACGATTGACCTTACGAAATCTCTATCGGATTTGTCACTTTGATATGGAACAAAAACAAAAACAAAATGATTTAGTCAAAATAACTTTCCTTTATACTTCATATTGTGTAAAAATAAAAACCTTGATTTTGGCAAGGACATGGCAAACGTTTGAGAGATAGCAGCCAAAGCTTCCCTCCATTTCTGGAATCTTTCTGGTTCACGTTGATATTTATGTTCAAGATTCCTGAATTTATCACCGAATTTTCCTCTAAGATGTTTCACCTCGGTTGGATCAAGCTTGTAAAAGATGGGAATGACTTTCAGTTTGTGTTGATCCACGCATTCCATGATCTGTGCTAGCTCGTCCAAACACCATTCTGACTCGGTGTATCTCTCAGAGAAGATAACCAACGCGATTTTCGACTCACCGATTCTCTCAAACAAGCTGATTAAGTATTTTCCTCTTTCCTCGCGCTCGTCTATAAACACGTTGATGTTTTTCTCTTTCAAGGCAGGTACAAGAAAGCTGACAAAGCCTTTGCGTACATCTTTTCCTCGGAAATTGATGAACACTTGAGGTCCCGTTGGGATCAATGATATAATAGAAGAAGTAGAGGAAGTAGAAGAAGCTCCTGCCATCAGAGTGTTTTTTCTTAGAAACAAAACGAGTTTGATTGATTGATTCTTGTTTTGAGTTTACAATGTGCTTTGATGAATGTACGTCCTATCTTTCTGAGTTATATAGAGTTGCTTCCACTATTATCGTCATTGAAAGTAGATATTATTATTAAATATTATTTTGTAAAAGATAGTTTTTGGTATTTTCTAATAAACTTCAGTGGCCGAAAATGGAAGCTCTAGACTACTAAAATCTGACTTTTTTGTGGAGAAAACAAATTTCGAAGAATCTTTCTAAAACTACTAAGATCTGACTCTTTTTTTCTGGCCACGCAAAAAAGGAAGTAATTTGTTTTATTTTGAAGAAATTATTGAACTAATTTACTAACAAGTTCAAAGAATTTTTTTTTTTTTTTGGGTCTAAGTTATCTTATCCTGAAACCCATTTTGGTTGGCGCTGTATTAAGACCTCGGGTTTGGCCGTCCTTTACCTACTATGCTAAAGAAACAATCAACTGCCTCAAATCAAAGACAGAAGCATTGAGTTAGTTCTCTAATAAAAGTGTTCATCTCATCGCAAAAGGTGCTCTTCCACCGGCATTTAACCAATCATTTTTTTTTTCATCCACCAAACCGTCTTGGTTATCAAGAATATTTGGTCTTGAGAGAGTTTTAGCCATTTTGCAAGCTTTAAGGTTCTAAATAGTATATAAGTCTTAAGGCTTTAAGCCAAGAATGTTTTGGGTCTCTGCAAGAAGTATTTATCCAGTGGGAAATGTGTTAAGCCCTAATGTATTTTTGATGTTGGGGGTATTGGTTGGACTGTAGCAACAATCTACAGCAAAAAAAAAAATTCTACAGCTATGATATTAAACCAATTATGCTTTTTTTTTTTTTTAAAATACTCACAGTTCAAAAATTAATTTTTAAAGTCCTTTTGCTGAACATCTTACATTTTCTATAGCCTAATTTTTTGTGCTTTAGGTGCTGTAGAAACTCTTTTTTTTTTTAATCATTCTTCTTACTTACACGTTTGATATATTTCTTTTAAAAAAAACTTTTTTTTGTTAAATAATGGAAAACTTTTAACGTATAATTTTATTTTTTTATACTACTTTAATACTACATAAAATTTAATTTGCGATTCTCATAGCAGAAACTAATAAAAATAAGATTTCAAATCTATTCTAATATTTTAAAGTTTTTCTTAATAAAAATCTCTATGAAATTGACATGTATCATCTGATAAATTGATATGTGTCATTTTTTTTAAACCTCAAATCTTCAAAACATAAATACATAAATGACCATTTATTTTAAAATTAAATTATGTTAAATAAAAAATTTGTTTCTTTTTTCAAGATCTGAAAAAAAAAAAAACTCATTTATAGGATTTAATATCATTTGATTCTTTGTAATTAATTTTTCTTTTTTACAATATTTCTCTTAAGGATATTTAGTAGAAGTATTTTAATAAGATTAAATAGGAGTATTCTTCAAATATTTTGGGAAATATTTTGGGAAGAAGCTTATTATTTTTATTTTAATAAAATTATACATATACTAACATAATTTATTTACAAATTTAATAGGTCTTTAAGACTCTTAATGAAAAAATTTAATATTTGTAACTTAATGACATTCAATGTTCAAAGAAGTGATTTATATTCTAATTGGTTGCATTGATGTGTTATCAATCATACATTATGGTGCCAATAATTTTCATTTTAGATATCCTCAATTATATAGAAAGAAAACAATTTTCTCCACAAAAATAGATATTTACTAACGAATTTCTTATGTAAGTGGGATATGTCGTAAAAAATTATTTTCGGAACTTAACTTTACACTTAAATTTAGATAAATGGTTATAAATGGTTACATTTACCATGTAAAGTTGATAGAAAAAGTAATATTAAGATGTGCAATTAGATTCCTATGCTAAAACATCTTAACATAGATTTTCATCATTACAAAATTCAACCAGTGAAACGCATATGTAAATGTGATAGTTGGTATTGAAAAGATGCATTAGAAAATGTTGACACAAGGGAGCCTAAGGATAATGAGATTTTTAGTAGCATGAGGAGGGAGAATCAAGTATCTGGCCATTCATCTCAGTCAAAAAGAAAAAATGAGCAAACCTACAACGAAGTGGAGGTCTTAACACAACAACACCATTCGTGGTCCCAAAGGAGAGACTGCCGCTATTAAGATGAGCATGATAAGTTGGAATTTTCAAGACTTAGGACGATCCAATGCTCATTTCAACGAGGTTATGTTTATGATGGAGAAGAATGATAGAAGAGATGTGTTGGTAGATCGTCAAGATGTGTAAGGATATGACAAGATCTTTACAGTGTATCTGTGTGGTTTGAGTTGTAGCTTAGCTTTTTTTTTTAGTGTTGGCTTAGCTTTGTTCTAGAAAAATAATGTTCAAATGCATGTGCTTCAGGCTGATAAAAGTTTAATTTGACACGAATATATTGGATGGGGCTTTCATCAAGTATGCATATTTTTTGTGCATGAAAATTTAGTGAAGAAAGGAAGACGTAAGGTGTGGGAAATATTGAAGAGAATTTGTATAATAAAAAAAGAGTTTTGGTACATGGTGGGGGACTTCGATGATATCCAATAATGGTGAAAAACTTGGCTGCTGAAAAAGATTAGTTGCGGATTTCGAAAGATTTTTTCAACCATGATCATAACTTTTGAGAGTGTTTCCTTTTCAAGGTTACAATTTCACGTGGGGAGGTATGAGAGGTAGCCAGTGGATTCAATGCAAGTTTGATAGGGTTATGTGAACAAGGAATTGCTCAAGATGTTTCCTCTCACAAAGTAAATTTTTCACCCAAAAAAAGGAATTTAACATCGCTTGTGATAGTAAGATCCAGTAACAAGAGTAATATCATATAGTTTTACGTATACATTAATACATATGTATTTGTATAAAAGATGAGACATACCCACACAAATTTGAGCTTTTCCTCTAGATCTTCAAGGACAATGTTTAGAACAATATCCACATTTTTCCTTATCAAAGAAAACCATGTAGAATTAAATAAACGTTAAGAAGTATGTAGAATTAAATAAATGCATGTGCTTCAGGCTGATAAAAGTTTAATTTGACATGAATATATTGGATGGGGTTCTCATCAAGTATGCATATTTGTTGTGCATGAAAATTTGGTGAAGAAAGGAAGACGTAAGGTATGAGAAATATTGAACAGAATTGGTAAAATCAAAAAAGAGTTTTGGTACATGGTGTGGGACTTCGATGATATCCTATAATGGTGAAAAACTTGGTTGCTCAAAAAGATCAGTTGCGGATTTCGAAAGATTTTCTCAACCATGATCATAACTTTTCAAATTTAGTGTTTCCTTTTCAAGGTTACAATTTCACGTGGGGAGGTATGAGAGGTAGCCAATGGATTCAATGCAGGTGTGATAGGGTTATGTGAACAAGGAATGACTCAAGATGTTTCCTCTCACAAAGTAAATTTTTCACCAAAAAAAAAGGGATCTGATCATTGCTTGTGATGGTAAAACTCTTTTCTACCCGAGATGTGAAGAAGGGGCAGTTTAGATTTGACAAGAGAATGATATGCGAAACCAATATATAATAAGTGAAATCAAAAGAGCTTGGTAGATTTTCTCAACCAGAAGAACTGGTGTTGTGGCAAGATATTTAAAAGAATGCATGAGGGGCCTTAGTAGCTAAAAAAAAGAGCATCGATCTAATTCTCAATATAAAATGGTCATGATCAAGGATAATCTAGAGATGGAGCAATTTGTTGACTGTCCATCTTATGCTAAATTGGTAATGTTGAAGAAACAACTAATGATGTCTTATAAGGAGGGAAGAAGACTTTTGGGCACGGAAGACTTGTGAAAAGTGAGCAAAGAATGGAGATCATAACAAAAAATTCTTCCACGTATCAGTCAAGGCAAATTAATCAGAAAAGGGTCTAAATAAGTTGATTGATGACAATGGTTTTCCACGATGGGTAGAAGCTCCTGAGGGTGATGTAGATGTTTCATGCCCAAGGGTTACTTTGGAGATGAACAAGCAACTAACAAGACATGTATCTAAAGAAGAAGTGAGAGATGTGGCTTTTTCTATTCAGCCTTCGACTGTGTGGGCCTTCATGGTATGACATGCTATTTCTTCTGGCACTATTGGGAGATCATTGGGAAACAACTTACTCTACAGATTCAAGACTTTTTCACCTAAAGTTAATTCACAAAGCAGTGGAACTACACCCACATAAGTATACTAACTAAGGGTGGGAGCGAGAGTAACTAAAGAGCGGTAATTGGGTTTTGCTTCTTAGGTTTTAGATGAAACATTAACCGGTGATATTTACTATCATTTTTCATTGCTTATCAATCATAGAAACCCTTTCTAATCAAGAAATAAAAAGTGTTCAATTGATTATTGTTATTTGGACTATTCTAGACATACTATTCATGATCATATCTTTCACAATAGATCTATTGACTGATCAGCTCATTTGAAGTAAAAATGAAACATTGCTTATAACAATATATAATTATTTTAATTAATATCTTTTAAGTTACCTCTCACATATGATTATGTGGTAAATTAAATGATTTTTCTAACACTAAAATTATTGACTAAAAAATAAAAACATGATAAAACATTGAAACACATTTTGTTATAGGCCAAGATGAAAATTATGATATTATATTAGAAACATAAAAATATAATATAATATTAATAATATAATACAACAAAAAATATATTTTAAATAACTGTGAAAAATGATTTATATTCAATAAAAAATTTTGTAACGAATGTTATCCATGAAACAATAAAGAAATGAAAATTTTCAAGTCGAATATTATATTTTGTCATATTACAAATTAAAATTAGAATTATCAAATTTTAAATGCTCATGCATCGCGCGAATTTTCTCTAGTTTAATATAAAATTCACTTAACTATATAAATATATGAAATTTATCATGTATTACAAATTTCATTAGTTACTTTATTTAACATATTATAGTTTTTGATATATTAATTTAAAACAAAATTAGTATTTTTAGGCATATTTATTTTCAGATGTTAATATATAATTTATAGAAATAGAGTTCTTTATTTTTTTTATTGTATATATTATTATGATTCCAATTTTTGAATATAAACTTACAACACATAAAAAATATTTACCAATCATGTTTTATTTTAAAATAGTTATAGCACAAATTTTAGAACTATAGCTAACCGGTCTATAGACAAAATCCTACAGTTACAACCTAACCAATCACCCCTATTGTAACGCATCAATTAATCTAATTAACTTAGATGTAAAAAGAAGAGAGTCTTTTTTTTTCTAGTGTAGATGTTTGAGAAAGAAGAGTTAGCTCTTGATCTAGTTTCTCTCTTTTCTCTCCAATCTTGCACATGCCGGAAACAAAAATTTGAATATCTCGAGCTCCTAGATATCACAACACCAGTGTTGGACTCTCTTTCCCTTCACCTTATAACTTGTTTCTCCTATTTGTAGTTTTTTTGGGGTGGGGAGAGGGGGGGAGGGGATAACAACAAGGTTTGTGATAATCTTGACATTTTTAGAGAAGCTTCTTAACGACTTTGCTTATACACGGTTCTGACCAACTATGTAGCACTGAGACGGATACATGGACAAGAAACGAGAACGAAAAATGGAAAAATAAACTTTTTTTGAATACGAGTATGACAGATATGTAAATAAATATAAAATAAAATATATTCATAAATATAGATATAAGATTCATACATAAATTTAAACATAAAAGAACACTTTTAGGGTGTAGATCTACTTGTTGTTAATAGATCAGCAATCATTTAAAACTCCATAGAAAACATAACAAAGTAGAGGGGATATGTTTCTATACGAAGGCACCATTTTTAAACTAAAACCTTCTCAGAAACGTCCTCAAATCTCAATTTTATGTTCTCAATAAATTTTTTTGTCTCACGTTCACCGAAGACTTTCACTTATTGTGTTTTCCAATGGATTACTCCGTGAGACACGCTGTTTTCTGATGGATTTTTTGTGGAAAAATAAATGTTGGAATGCGTTCGTTTGAAACACGATACGTGTGCAATGCATTGGAAAATTTTCTTACAAGCTTTCAACGAATAAATCTAGTTGGGGGTTTTGAAACATCTCATCTCGAACTCTAAGTCTCATGAGGTTGTTCCCATTAGAGCTTAAGGGTCGACTCAATCAGTCTAGTTTTCATTGTCTTAATTCCATATTTAGTCATTTTCATGCATTTATTTTGTGATTCATTTTGCTAGAGTCAATGTGTGGCATATTAAAGTCGATATGCATATTAAAAGGAAGTACTGGATTTTATTTAGATATTAATAGGATTCGTTACGACATGTTTAGGTTTTTCCATTAGATTTACATAATGTAAATCGATCCTAGCACTACCCAGTCTTCACCCACCCATCTTCACTGGGCTGCCAATCCACTTGCTTTGGCACGATACTTACCCCGATCATCATCTTTTCCTTAAATGTCAAAGAGGCGTAAGTAATTCGAAAATTACTTAGTGAGTCCTAACCAATATATCGAACTATATGCATGAACAAAATGTTATGCAGATCACACAATTAAACATAGAATAAAACTTAGATCAACTGGCTAAATCAGGGCTAAGACCATCGTCTTTAGACCGGTCGAGTCTTGGCGGAATCATCTTGTTCTCCAAGCCACTCGCTTTTTGCGATATCTCAACCCTAGACTTGGCCAACAACCAAAGTTAGCAGATAATGAATATCAAACCCTAGGAACAGATGGCCTAGTCAGAATTACCAAACTTACCCGATCTTATCCTAACTGGCGAGACAGTCTCACATTCGAGCATAGAGTCTTGGTTAGCACTCACCGTTTCCTAATGGTTGGTTTGTCGTCAACCGCTGCACGTGCAGATTTGTTCCGCTTAGTCTGCTCTTCGCCTTGCTGAGGCTTGCCTCACGCTAACTCGTCCTCGACAATTCGCCTTGTTTCTTTCCCTTTTTTCTCAAACTTAGGATTTTATGGAAATTTTTCCTTGTGTGTGTGATAGCGAAATTTGGCCCTGTCTCCTTGCTTTTGTAGGGCCGTCGGTCAGTTTCTCGCAAAGAAACTGTTTTTCCATCAACCAATGAAAAACCAGACCGAACGGTCGCATGTTGCCACTCACACCGATTCGGGTAAAACTGCCTATTTGTGCATTGATTCGATGGTAATTTTGTCACTTCACTTCCCACGATTTAGCTGAGCTAGTCAATTGATCCTCCAGCTGACTTAGCACGATGGTTAAGCTAGTCTGAGCTGATTGGAGCTAATCGTCTCGATAGCTTAGCCTACCAACAATGTTTTCGGCTAAGTCTAATACTCAAACTTGATTGGGTTGATCGATCCCTTGATCTTTCCATGTTCTTGAGCATCCAGGTTCCCTTCCGATCGATCTATCTTGATTCGATCATAATCCGTCCTTTGGTTCCTTCAATCCTCGTTTGGCTCGGTCTATCTAAGTTTGGATGAGTATAAGTAGCCTATGATCCATCCGCGGTCAAGTTCCTAGGCCGCCCGATCACTCGCGGATACCCACCCCCTATATAGTTTAAATGCCATCTACTGATCTGTCACCATAAGACATTAGAATGTCTGTGAGTCACCCCCATCTTCAGAATTAAATTAATTAATTCAGAAAGTAGTGGTTTTCACCATGGTCTAGTTTCTATCTTCTTCTTCAAGATTTTCTCTTTCCAATTCGGCCATGGCACGTCCCGACAATCCTATTGCGGATCAGGGATGTTACATGTTTCGTGAGAAATACGTTGGAAATTTTTTTGTTGCAACTCCATGGATAAATAGAAGGTTATTTGTAACGATGTCTCGATGTATATTTCGTTCATATTTTCCGATGATATTCCAACAAATTGTTGTCACTATACCCACTAAATCTGAACAAAACTATTGTCTGAAAGTTCCCACCAATTTTTAACGAAATCTTCGTCAAAAAATATTCTATTAAACCCAATGAATAATTTCTAACGAATTTCCGAAGGAATTTTCTTTTTTCTGACCGAACTTGACGAGTTGCTCGACTTCTGCTTCGAGTCGCTCGACTTTGTCATCAGTTCGATATTTCTTCATTTGTGCTCCAAATTGTCTAAATATTCTTTCCAATTGCTCTATCTCGTGAAATCTCCTGTTTATCCTGCTGAAAATGTAGAAAATGTTCCAAAACCAAATAGAATATGCATGCAAAAACTGGTCAAAATATCAATACATCACCGTGTCTCGAGGTTAGCCACTTATATTATGAAAATCTTATGGATACTTGGATTTATGGAACACTTTAAATCGAGCTAATTCTTTGGATATATCAATGAAGCCGTCTTGAGTTCTCTGGTGTTCCTTTTCGGTCGTCCACAATGTATGTTGTAGGAGGGTCCTGAGTTTGAGAAGAAAAAGTGGCTTGGTTAGACACAAGCAAACCATATTTGTACTCAAAGGTATAAATGATCTGAGACCATCTGCAATATTTGCAAAGTTGAATTACTAAGCTACGATATAATAATAATAATAATAATAATAATAATAATAATAGTTAACCTGTTCGTAAATATGTTGACTCGCCTCGACAATAAACTTGTTGGAATCCATGTTTAATTTATTGAAACAAAAAAAATATTTTTACATCATAGATGTGAGCAAGAGAAAAATAAAAACTAGAAACTTATATAAATAGATGCAGTATCTAGTTTATTGGCCTAGAAGCGAACTAAAGCTGGAGACCATCGTCAAATCGAACTAAAGTGACACTATGTTACTCCAATCAGTGGAGAAGTCTTAGTCGATTTTTTCTGTGATTTTGCTGGTGAGGGAAAGATGTAAAAAGCAATGGACCGCGGATAAAGATTATTTCAAATCCTTATATGTAGAAGAAGGCTCTTCTAATTCAAGCACATAAATCAATGATGAGTTCTTATGTAGCTTTTTTTGTGAGGAGTTTACTACTGTCTTGCATTTACATATAGAGTATGTATATATGTTAATGTAGTTGATACCCATCTCTTATCACTACCTTCCATTGAGTAATAAAAGGAAAAATTAAATAAAAAGATAAAAAGAGAAAATGTCGTAATCTTCATTCATTAGATGCTAATATTAAAAACTTTATTTCCTCTGTTTCATAGAGATCTTGAATTCATCTATTGAACGTAGGAAATTGTTAGATTTGTTGAAAACAATAAATTTGGTAACGCATGCGAAAGTATTTTGAAGGCATGTTTTTTCTGAAATTTGTTTGTAAGAAGATAACATGCACTAGAAGTAAAATTGATAACGAAACCATATTTTGTTTATTTGTGCGACACTTGTGTTATATAAGCGTTCTGGACCAGATAAAGAGTTTTGGTTGTGACAGATGATCGTTGCATCAGTGAAATCCAAAGATCGGATCATTAAGTCAAACTACCTTACCGGATCGAGAAAATCCTTCTCGTATTTGCAATCAATCCACCAATCCAACTTCAAGTTTTCTCAAGCTGTATTTTACGGTTAAGGTTTTTAAGAGTTTTGGTCGAACATAAATTTATTTAACACGAGTAGAATTTGATTTCGCCAAACCAGTCAACACTTTCCATGAAAAGCTAGATTATATCCTTTATCGGATACAACCAATCACCAATCCTTCGATCCAAGCACGGTTTTTTCACCGAACCATCTTTTAATTTTAAAAGGTGACTTAATTTTCGTTCCGCGTATTAATCATTCGGCAGGTTAATTTTACTTTCTGTCATTCCGCTATTACGCATCGTTACCAATCGAAGCGTAAGAGCACCTCCAAATCGAAGTTTTTAAAAAGGATGTTTTTAACATTTTTTATTATTTTTTTAAGTGGGTCCATAATTTTCGATTGTAAAAAAAAAAGATTAAAAAGAAAACGGACCAATCGTGGCGTGTTATGTCGCGTGAACATTATAAGGAGCGGTTGTTATTTAAGGATTTTAAGAACTTGTTTCTTAATCGTTCATGTAGGGTTTATAATATTTTATTAATTTTTTTAAGAATTTGCTAAAAATCAGATAGTCTAAGATGGTCGGAAATATTCATTGTGATTCGGATTAATTCACAGGTTGCTCACAGATCAGTCCATAAGACCTTATTGGATCGGCAATTTAATTATCCGGTGAAGCCCAAAACTCGAACCATCAATCCAAACTAAGAATATCTCGAGTCTTCGGCTTTTAATCCTTATCTTTTTACCCATTTAAAGAATCTAGATCGAGGCCTTTGCAACTCAAGTAGATTCTCATTTGGTTCATTGTGGTCCTTAACGCTTAGTTTAAAGGAGAATTTGATACTTTTTTAATTCTTTTGCATGGTATCGTGGCTGGAGCCGACCCACCCGTGGATCCTATGACTACCTACAGAATCGGGTTGCTGGTTTGGAGAAAGGCTAAACCGACTCAATATTAAAACTTTGAAATCGTAACTTAAATTTAACTATCTTTAGGAAATTCCCTTCTACCAGTAAAATAATGCATTCGTTAGAGTTTCTCGTAAATTATATTTTGTGCTATCAATCCCTCTACGTGGGGCAATGAGATGATCAAACATAAACAACAATACTCACATCACTTTTATTTAACATAAGCAACAACAATACTTCTTTGTAATCATAATGATCAAACAAGCAACACTTTTCTGGTAAAAAGTGCCCTATTTGTTTTTGGTACGATACTGAAAGATGTTCATGATCACACGCATACATCTTAATTTAAATATTTTATTAATTAAAACACATAATTCTTGCTCTCTTGTTGGAACCGACGTAGCATTTGAGTGCAGCTAGAGTCCCTTACTCCCCCACCCAACCTTGTGGTGCCCACCGCTGCTGTTGCTGACCCTCCAGTTCTCGGAAGCCTTCACCACAACACGGCCGCCACCGCCGTGGACGGGATTCATGTACCCGTGACGTGGTGGAACCTGAGGAGCCATGAGCCTGTCGTGGTGCTGCATCCCGTGCCCTCCTTGGTGCTGCATCCCGTACCCGCCGTGGTGCTGCATCCCGTGCCCGCCCTGCCATCCATTACTCATCTTTCCCTGCAAAAAAGCATTAACCAAACTAATCTATAACGGAGAACCGTGGAAAGTTTTCAAACACGCAACTAATGCATTTACACGTTGCGAAAATTTCGGATATGCAATTAAATGGTCAGTGGGATAAATATTATAACATCATGATTAACGACCAAAAGAGATGGAGCTTACGATGTGGTGAGGCTGTGCCATCGGAGGTGGGGTCATGAAGTTGAGAGGAGGTGGCTGTTGATGGTGGCGATTGTGGTTGTTGTTGACAGTGTGGTGGCTCTGACTGCTCTCATAGAACTCCTCCACGTCTGATCCCTCTTCATCACAAACAGGCATATGAGTCATGGGTGGACGGCCGTGGTTTGCAGGAAGCCTCATCTGGTGGTCGTAGCGGCCTTGATGGTCATAGTAACCTCCTCCGGACTCCCCATGAGACACGAACTCTTTGTGGTCCACAAAGTCGTAGCCGCTGCTCTGGTGCCCGTGCCCGTGCCCGTGCCCGTTCCCGTGCCCGTACCCTCCGATAACACTATCAAGCATTTTGTTTATATAACTCGTATTTAGTTTCTTTGATATCGATATATCTTTAAAATCTCTATGGTATATCTATATATATACAAATCTAGTAGCCTAGTGTAATGTCCATTAAAAACATAATAACTTGCACTATTTGATATGATTCCTTCTAGCAATTACGCATTCTATCATGATATGATGTGAATCTTATTCTCTTTTTTACTACCACAATACCGAAAGTTGAGTAGACATATTTATTCTGATTCCGTTCGTCTTTACAATTATCAGTCCAATTGACATGGAAAATTCGAATTCCAAATGGGTGGATATTGATCGAAACTCAAGAATCAAACCGAAATTAATTGTAGCGTAATTCCATATCTTACCAGTTACCAAAAGACGCTTGACTCACACAATACTGCTTTCCCGATGTCAAAGTAATTGTTAACATATCAAACGATATTTTCGATCTTAAAATTTGGAAATAATGAAATCTTTTGTAAGCATTTATTTGTATATTAAAAAAGAAAGTATGGATGTGACCAAAAAGAGTAAAAAGAACAATAGTGAACTGTTCTAATTCCTTTTTATGTTGCTCTTCTATCTATGTTTATGGGGAGTAAAAACTAAGAACTGTTATGTTTTGGTTGAATATTTCATTTTTAATGAACTAGACAATTGTAACACGTAAGCAGAGAGAGTGATATATCATGAATTTTACCGGTTTTCTACTATGATATAACTGTATTTTATAGAGTTTTTCTAGTATTTTTTAGATATTTATATAAGTTTTACAAAAAAATGATGTTTTGGAGCAATTGGAGTTAAAGTAGAGAGAATTGGAGTAAAACTAACAAAAGAGATACAGGGGCAGAATCTGAGATCTGGAAGTCGAACGACCATTAACCCACTTAACCGGCGATCCAAGAGACGATCTACATATCAATTTGTAGGCACGGAAGTTAATTTTATTTCCCAATTTGAATCAATCTCATTGGACATCTGGAGCCCAAGATATAGCCGTTTTTATTGAAGAACTGTCATTCTGACGCGATTTACAAGACAACCCGTTTCGTTCCAATCAATCCCGACTCAAGTTTTAAGGATGTTATACCCTAAGCCGGACCCCTAAAGATATAAAAGAAGCTCCAAGCAGCAGAGGAAGAGAATCCATTCTCATACACACAACAAAATTAATCAATCATCATTTATAGAGTTACATGCTTCCAAATTGTTCTTTGCTTGTTACTAGTTTCCTAGGTATTACATTTCTTTATTGATTCTAAGACTCTAGAAAAGTGAAATAGATTGTTATTTGCTCTTTGAGACACGTGACTCTCTGATCTTCTATTGTCTATTCTTGATTTTAGAATAATACTTCATCAAATCAAACATATTTTGTAAATTGATCTCTATGTGTGAGTAGTCATCTTATTAGATTTAGGGTTTTTCTTCTATGAATTGTTAAAATAATTTAATCAAACGGTATTATCATTTGATTTTTCCCCATCATTGAATACAACCTATTACGTTTACTACGCTTTCTGGTTTGATAATTTACTTGAGATTTCTTAGATCCATTGATTCGTCCAATCTCTATGTGGGATCGATAACCTATATACTACATGTGTATATTGTGCACTTGCAGTTAGTTTTAGGTGAATTATTTCACACATCAAGTTTATGGCGCCGTTGCGGGGGAGCTTCGGTGTTAACTTTAGATTAGATTAGGAAATCCTAGTTTAGTTTATTTGACTACTCACATCTTACTTTCTGCCAATTTTCATCTTTTTAGTGCATGAAAGTTGCGATAACAAGGAGTAGAGCCAAATTAAAAAGAGAAGAAGAAGCAGCAAACCTCGGACGAGACACCCGAGTCGGTTGACTTAACTCTTTAGTCCACCAACCCAATCAACAAATCAGCCAACCCAACTTTTAGTCGACCGACTTAGATCTAGATCAGATACAACTTAGCAAGTCAGCAAGAAAGAACATGAAGAAGAAACTTAACAAGAAGATGGCCGACATCAAGCTGAATGCCAAGGGAGAAAGGGTCGATAATGAGGGGCATCGACTGGACATTGAAGAAAACAGAATTGAGAATAATGGAGACGAGATAGAGAATCTCAAAGATAAGCTGAAACCTGATGAGTACTTCTCAAACAAGTCACCAATTGTACTGCCAAATGTCGGAAATAAGGGCTATGAATTGTAGAACAAAACAATATATTTTGTGTGGGACATACAGTTCAATGGATTGAAGAGGGAAACCCTATGGACCATATCAATGCACTTGAAGACCTTGTTGGAAACATGAATACTAAAAGAGTATCAAAGAAATGGTTATGTTGCAAGTTATTCTCCCATTCACTTGCACACAAGGCGCTGAGCTGGTTCAAACAGCTAAAACCCAGATCGTTGAAGAATTGGAGCGAAGCAACAAAGAAATTCATAAACAAGTTCTTCGACGAAGTCAAGTCAGATGAAATAAGAAAGCAAATCTCCACTTTTTCGTAGGAGATTAGAGAAAATTAAATGAAACTTGGAAGAGATACATCCAATACTTGAAGAAGTGTCCCCACCATGATTAACTAATTCACAAATGGGAAACACTTTCTTGAGAAGATTGCAATGGGAGCACAAGTGCGCACTCGACTCAATGAGTGACAACAACTTTAGAGGAAAAAAATACTTATGCTCTCAAAGTCATTGAAAAATTTGCAAAGAGTAGCAGTACTAACCAAACTACCAATGGAAAAGGTGACTCAAACAATTATCAAGCTCAAAAAATAGCTAAATTAAATGGTATGATGGAGCAGATGCTAATGAAGGATAGAAGAGGAGTTAATTCTCTACAAGAAGACTGTATGGAACCAGGACCAACTGAAGAGGTAAACTTCATAGGAGGTAATGGATATAGACCAAGAAATAACTCCGGTATGGAAATCAAGGTTCAAGATTGTTGATACTGGGTTCAACTTCTAATTATTTGTAATTAGAGGGATTCGTTTCAGAAAAGTATAAAGTAAGAAAACAAACAGAAACCTGGGAAAGAAAGACTTTTATTAATGATTTTGATTACAATGCTTGTTAGTTCGGAATGCCGAGTTAACTTTATCAAAGAGAAATAAAATCTAGGCGATCTAGTTCTTCTTCTCCCCGATTCTGAATGAATATTATTAGTGACGGGGGGGGGGGGGTATGTATTTATATATCCTTAATAGTCGGTCTTGTAAGCCCATGGGATAACCTCGGAAAAATGGAATATATTTCCATTTTTCCAAGACTAGCGAATCTGTGATAAGATTTGATCTTATACTGTCCGAGCTTTAGACTTCGGCCTAGGACGATGTTGTTTATACCCCCGCTTCGGACACTAAATTTGATCATTCTTCACTGAGGTATCCCTCGGTCATCTGGGCCGAGGGTTAATATTCCTATTGTCGGGACTTATAACCTAATAGGTTATCAGGGAAGAGCTCGGCAGAGACCGAACTCCAATTATTTCCAAACTATTGGTAAGGGGTAGAACCCCACCATCAACACTAAGTACCCCCCCCCAAGTTCGTCCAAGGATGTCTTCGGACAGCGTTGGCGAATTTCCATTCTAAATAGTTTGTCAATAGATGAAGTTCGGTATCAACTGATCTTCGTCTTCAATAGTCTTAGTTTTAATTCTTCAATATTCTTCGTTCTTCAATTTGGCGGGAAAACACCGGACAACGAAAGGTCCATTCGTGCAAACTTCTTGGTTCTCGCAAAACCTTTCACCTCCCAAGTGACGTGTCATCTCGAAAACAGATGAAAATAAATGAGAAGAAAGGCGCCTCCTCTCGCCTCAGGTGTTGGCTAATCAGACCCTTTCATTACTATAAACGAAGCGTCCATCATCATTTGTTCGTTCTATAAAACTGCTGATTGTTGATTAATTTCTCCCACAATCGGCTCTCCGCTCTCCAAGGTAACCTTCGATATTCCTTCTCAGATTAATATCCTTTTACGCAATGTCCGGGAGAAACGACCTCGAGGTTTCGATTTCTGGGAATACTCGTTCTTGACCAAATATCGCGGATGTCGGACCCTCTCTTTTCCCTAGATCTGAAATTGGGTCAATTAAAAGGAGAGCTTTAAACCCCGAAGAGATTGAAATTCTGGTTTCGAGGTCCGATCAGAGACCTTGGACCCCACCATCAGGTTACGTCTGTCTCTACGAAAGATTCTTTACCGAAGCCAATCTTTGGTTTCCGATCCCGCAGTTAATGGTAAGCTACTGCGCCCGTCGAGGAATAGCGATGTCACAACTAACACCGAACTCTCTAAAAATCATCAACGGGCTTCTAGTGCTCACAGCTCGGTGCAACGTTCAGTTAAATTCTCGAAAACTAGAAGAACTGACGAACCTTTCTGGTGCTAGAAATCCACAAGGGACCTTCAAACTAAGCATTAAACCCAAGAAGAAAATCCTCACTGGATTTCGTACAGGCGCAAAGTTATGGTTCCGAAGTTACTTCTATGTCCGAATCAACGAAGCTTCGGTTTACAGATCCGACGCCACAATCTTCCAAGATTGGAAGATTATAATTGGTAGAAACTAGGTCTTTTCTTTCTTTTTATTCCGACGCTAATCTTTCTTCGTTTCCTTTTCAGTTAAACCAAGCTGCTTCCGAACACCTCCGCCGAACTTCTCTGAAGAATTCGAAAAACTGAAAGCAGAAGGAGAACTTCAGTGGGGCGATATACTTCCTTCTTCATTTTTTAGAGCTCGCTCCTGGGCCGGTACGCTTTCTTCGAACTTCCTAATCCTTTACCGAGCTCCTTCTTACTTTATTATTGATTTTATGTAGGACGAGAAGACTGGGAAGGAACCGACTCTTCTCTAAGAATGAAAAGATCAAACCCCGAAGGAGCTTCCGGCAGCAATCAGAATCTGCTCCCGAGAAAGAAGCAAAGCTCCGAGGCCGCCAGAAAGCAGAATACCGAAGCTTTGAAAAAGCAGAATTTCGAGAACAAAAAGCTTATCTTGCCTCTGAAGAGTCATCATGCATTCAAGTTCGAATTTGATGGTGCGGACCTGCTTTTCAAGGATAAGAAGAAAAGCGTCGAGCTCTTGCAAAAGGCAAGCGGTTATGACAGTTGTCTGCCCGAGGTCTGCTATGAATCGGATACTCTGGAAACCCTTTCTCTTCAAGGTAACAACCGAGATGAATTTTTCTCTTCAACATAAACTTCTACTAATGTTTTCCTTATGTCTTCTCCAGTCGGTGGGTTTCGTCGGCCAGGCATTTCTTCGGTACGAAAAGAGGCTTGCACAATCCGATTTGAAGATCGATTCTCTTCAAGCCGAGAGCGAAGATTTAGAGAAGAGGTCCCTTGATGCCGAGAAAGCTTTATCCGAGGCGCAAAATGAAGTCGCAAATAAGGATAAACGCTTGGGTAAAATGAAGGCACACTTTGACAAGGAAGAGTCGAGGATTACTGATAATTTCAAGGAAAACTCTCGGCTAATCACTGAGGTGACTGAGGTGAAACGTCAGGTAGTTGATATCTCGGAGGAACGGGATGTCAATAAAGCTATTCTAGACTCCAAGTGTGCCGAGAGCTACCAAGAGGGACACCGCACAACCTTAAACATTTGTCGAAAGAAGTTAAACCACCTTCGCGGGTCTCTTGACAAGTATTCCGAAGCTTATTTTGATGCCTTCAGCAAAGCTAACGAATATGGACAGGCCGCGGCTGTGGCTATGAATCTTCGTCTTCTTCTAGACAAGGGACTTCCGATTCCAGAAGAGGATGTTGTTGTGGCCGAGAAGGAATGTGACCGACTAGCCGAGCTTGTAAATACTATCTTGATTCCAGAGTTTCGAAATGAGGATTTTAATATTTAGATTAGTAATCCCTGTATTAAAACCTCAACTCGACTCTCTTTGTAAATGTATTTCCTGGATGTTAATAAAATTCTTTTTTTCTCGTATAACTGGACTACTAATCATTCAATCTCCATCCCAAATGTGACATCTCGGAAATTTAATTAAAGTTTCGTTTCTTGTATAATTGGATTTGTTTACTCGAAGTTTCTCAAATTAATATTTCGAAACCCGGAAATAGCAAAAAAAAATAAGGCGCGCTTTCCCTATTTCTTTGCTTTAAAGTTTTACAATAAGTCCTACTTTATCAGACTAATTGTCGAACTTTTGCAATCGGTAAAGAATGTGTAAAAGGTTTTTTTTTTATTTTGTACCCTTTAATCTCTCGACCTTACTTTATCGGGCTCCGAGATTCTTTCAGGCAATTTTTTATTTTGGTCGAGAACGTGATCAAGGTTCCGACTTTGTATGAACCTCGACATAGTTGAGTCGCAAACTTCGAGACTAAAACCGGGATTCATGGTTTTGTAGTTGAACCCTGTGAAAGGCTGCCTACGTACCCTCGGAGGGGATCAAGCCACACGTAGTTCCGAATTGTTGATTTCTGTTGACTATCTCGGAAAATCCGAGAGATCAATGCTTTTTTTTTTTTGCCTTCAGGAAAAAACTAAGCTCTTCCCTTCCAACCTTTCTTGGTTGTTCTTCCTAGGTACTGTTCCCTTTCGAATAGTTCCGCCAAGATTTCAGCAGATATTGGTTTCTTTTTGTTGACCGCGGTAAGTATGGGAGATTGATTCGGGGGTTCTTCTTGACTCCGTCAGAGTTTGTTTTCTGTTACGAAGCATCTCTGAGCCATCTTTTGGTCACCTCGGACCGTGAAATATCCTTTTGGAGTTGGGAATTTCAGGCACTGATGATAAGTAGATGGAACGGCTTCCATAGAGTATAACCACGGGGTTCCGACGATCGCGTTGTAAATGGTTGCTCTTTCTACTACTTCGAACTTCACGATTTTTGTTACTCCTCCGGCCGATACTGGAAGTTTGATGGTTCCGACAGTTGAGACTGTATCTCCTCCGAAAGCAGTTAGGTGTTTAACCCAAGCTTTAATCTTCTGATCCTTAACCTCCATCTTTTGCAGTGTGTCTAAAGATATGACATCCTCCAAACTTCCAGTGTCGACGAGTATCTTTTGGACGTCGCAATCGCCTATCTGAAGTTCGATTATGAGTGGATCGTTTTGGGGAGCATCGATTCCTTTCAGATCTTCGATGGTAAATGTCAGCTCTTTTTGCAAAGTTGAACTTCGTGGAACCTGATCCGCGGACAATCTAAAGATGCTTCGCTGAATTGAAAGAAAAAAATCTTCACAGTTTGCGAGTCCTCCCATTATCATGTTAATCCTTTTCTTCATGTTTGGGGGCAGTGAGGGCAGAACTTCTCCTTCTTCCGTATCTTCGCGGGGAGGTGGGTTTTCCTCATCTTCGCGTGTTTTACGCTTCTCCTTTTCTCGATCTTGTTCAAATTAGATGGCCATTAGATGATTCTTTAAGTTTCAGTAATCTTCGGTTTTGTGGCTCGGTCTTTTGTGATACTCGCACCAGGGGATGGTCGGATCGTCAGGATCTCAGGTGTATGTATACTTTGACTTATCCTTCCGAGATATATCCTTTGGCGAGTTCGTTACCGAAAAGGTTATTTATGACTTTGATTTATCCTTCCGAGGTTGATCCCTTTCTACTCGTCGCCCTTCTCTTTTCTCCTCTGGTTTCGTCTCTTTGTTTATCTTTGTGGATCCGTGTACTTTGGCGAGTTCGACACGATTATATCCGATCCTTATGTGAGTATTTGCTCGATGAAAAGCATCGTTCATAGACTGGGGCCGATGAGCAGACAGTTCGTCCCAAAACCTCGATTGGTACCAAGTCGCCGCACTAAGTGCTCCAATTGCTAAGTCGTCATCGATCCTTAGTCGCGAGTAAATCGTGTTGATACTAGGTTCAATTTCTAATTATTTATAATTAGAGGGGTTCGTTTTTGGAAAAGTATAAAGTAAGAAAACAAAGAGAAACCTCGGAAAGAAAGACTTTTATTAATGATTTGTGTTACAAGGGTGTTAACTCGGGATGCCGAGTTAACTTTATCAAAGAGAAGTATTAAACCTAGGCGATCTAGTAATTCTTCTCCCCGATTCCGAATGAATATTATTAGTGAGGGGGGTATGTATTTATATATCCTTAATAGTCGGTCTTGTAAGCCCATGGGCTAACCTCGGAAAAATATTTCCATTTTTCCAAGACTAGGGAATCTGTGATAAGATTTGATCTTATGCTGTCCGAACTTTAGACTTCGGCCTAGGACGATTTTTTTTGTACCCCGCTTTGGACACTAAATTCGATCATTCTTCTCCGAGGTATCCCTCGGTCATCTGAGCCGAGGGTTAATATTCCTATTGTCGGGGCATATAACCTAATAAGTTATCAGGGAAGAGTTCGGCAGGGACCAAACTCCAATTATTGCCAAACTATCGATAACGGGTAGAACCCCACCATCAAAAAATCGCTTTAAATATTTTAATGAAATCTCGGAGCGGCTCTTTTGGTCCTTGTTTTTCTGCGTAGAGGTCTGATGCCGTTGCCTGTTGTTCTAGATGAAGCATGTACTGTTTGAAGAAAGCTTCGCGGAGTTCTGCGAAACAACTGATTGAATCGGGGGGCAGACTAGTAAACCAGGCTTAGGCATCTCCTCTCAAGCTCTCTAAGAAAAGTTGACATTGTCCCTCGTCCTCTTCACCTCTTTGGAACTCGGCTCGGCCGACTTTGACTAAAAAGGCCCTCATGTAGACTGCGGGGTTTCCGGTTTCGTCGTAGGTCGAGAGTCTTAGCTTGTCATTGAGTGGGACTCGCGCTCGTGTGATGTTATGAGTGAATGGACTTCTTTCCGTTTCTGCCAGTAATTGATCGACTTCTGGGGCGATGCTTGTTGCCTTTTGGACTAGTGATCGCATCTCCTCTAGTTCCCTTTTCAAGATTGCGATCGATTGGTCTGTACTCGGGGTCTGATTTACATCATCCCCACTTCTCAAACTTTGGCGGGTAGTGGGCATCCTGGGTTCTCTCGGGCCAGTCTGGTCATCCTCGAACGTTACCCGCTGAAGAGTGGTTCGTGAAGGTCTAACCGAAGTCGTTCTAAGAGTTTGGTTATGACTTTGGGCTCTCAAAGCTTGGAGTTCTTCCGATATGGTCGCGAATTAGTCGATCAGACTTCGGTTAACCTGTTGCTGATAGTTAATTTGCTCTGCCAGCCAACTCTCACGCTGCTGCTGTGTTCTTATCATTGCTCCTTCGGGGGTCGTCACCTCTTCTATATTGGGAAATCGATTTGTTATCTGGCGTTCTTCTTCGTTATTTGATGATAGTATTCCCGCAGGTTGCTCGGCTGTCCGAGGATCAGGATGAGGCGTTATTGACGTGCTTGGTAATTCCAGCGAGTTCCGGATCTCGGCTGTTGAAGCTCCGACTATTGGATTAGTAGGAGTTATGAATCCCTGCTCGCCGAGTTGACTGGGTGTAGCCTGAGGGTAACTCAGTTCGCGGACTATGGGATTGCGACTCTCAAATATGGTCCTGGCCGATTCCCTAGCTAGATGATTGGTATTCTGGACCGTATCTTCTTTATCGCTTACTTATGCGACTTCGCCGTCTCGACGTTCGTCTGTAGATGGCTCTTATGTGTTCATCCTCCTGCTTTCCAAGGTCTCTTTCTTCTTTTCCTAAAAGCGACGTCTAACCCCCCTACCTGGCGGGCCAAATGTTGATACTGGGTTCAACTTCTAATTATTTATAATTAGAGGGTTTCGTTTAAGGAAAAGTATAAAGTAAGAAAACAAAGAGAAACCTCGGAAAGAAAGTCTTTTATTAATGATTTTGATTACAATGCTTGTTAGCTCAGAATTCCGAGTTAAGTTTATCAAAGAGAAGTAAAACCTAGGCGATCTAGTTCTTCTTCTCCCCGATTCTGAATGAATATTATTAGTGAGGGGAGGGAGGGTATGTATTTATATATCCTTAATAGTCGGTCTTGTAAGCCCATGGGTTAACCTCGGAAAAATGGAATATTTCCATTTTTCCAAGACTAGGGAATCTGTGATAAGATTTGATCTTATACTATCCGAGCTTTAGACTTCGGCTTAGGACGATGTTGTTTATACCCCCGCTTTGGACACTAAATTCGATCATTCTTCACTGAGGTATCCCTCGGTCATCTGGGTCGAGGGTTAATATTTCTGTTGTCAGGACTTATAACCTAATAAGTTATCAGGGAAGAGCTCGGCAGGGACCGAACTCCAATTATTGTCAAACTATCAATAAGGGGTAGAACACCACCATCAACAAAGATCGTACAACAATCAATACAACAAGTGGAACAACAATCAGCAACCCACAACCACAACAAGGATATAAGAAATACGGTCAACCCCATCAACCTCACCAACAACAGCAAGGAGTATTAATGACTCCCGATCATAGAAACAACACGCATCAGCAAATTCTTGAAGGACAACATAAGAGCAGTATGGAGCTACATGGAAAGATGGATTCCATCTATGTAGAGCTGAACAGTAAGATCGATGCTGTGAACACTCACATGAGGCAACTGGAAACCCAAGTTGCACAAACCGCAGAAGACGTGAAAAGATCTGAAGGGATTCTACCTAGAAAGACCAATACAAATTCAAAGATGTTCATACAATCCATCAATCTGAGGAGTGGAAAGAAGCTAGAACCTGTTGTAAGAAAGGGATTAACAACTAAGGATAACATCATTTTGGAGGAGGTTGAAGAGCAAATCGCAGCGGAGGAAAAGTCAACCAACCCAGAGGAGCCAGCTGCAGAGTCGGCTGATGATGTATTGTGGATTTTACCAGTTTTCTACCATGATACATATGCTTTTATAGGTATTTATACAAGTTTTAGAGGTAAAAGACGTTTTGGAACAATTTGAGCTCAAGTAAAGAGGATTCGAGCAAAACTAGAAAAAGAAGATGTAGAGTTAGAATCTGAGTTTCAGATGTCGGACAACCATTCAACCACTTAACCAACGATCCAAGAAACAAGCCACATTCCAAAATTGGAAGTTAGCTTTCCTTTCCAATTTTAATCAAGCCCATTGAAATTCTAAAACCCAAGAATATGTCATTATGATGGATTTTACAAGACTGGCCCGTTTCACCCCAATCAAGCCTGACTCAATTTTTAAGGAGGTTCTACCCTAAGACCGACTTCCACACCTATAAAAGTAGCTCTCAACAGCAGATGAAGCCATACACACAACATTAATCACAATCATTCATAGAGTTTACTTGATTCCAAATTGTTCCTTGCTTGTTCCTAGTTTTCAAGAGTTTTACTTTATGAACTTTGTTCTTTTGAGATTCTGAGAAGTTAAAAGATTTTTCTTACTCAATTTAGACTTATGAACCTCTGATCTTCTATTTTCTAATTCACTGTTGCATGCAGTTCATTAATCCAATAATGATTTGTGTTACTGTTATCATGTCTTAGTAGTTCTCTAGTTAGATCTAGGGTTTTTAATGGATCAATAAAACGGTTTTCTATATGTGGGTTAAAGCCACGAAAATCTTTGCTACAGAGTGTGCTTAATAGTTAGAACTAGAGAAATTAACCACGTTTTAAGAATCTAGGTTGATTCCGATGAAGGGAACGGATCAGAGGAGACTCGAACTATTTGTAGTGAGCGAGGTGCTTCTTTGGCCAAAGTTTCTTTGATAGAGATACCTTGTGAACATATCTAACTTGAAGGTTTAATTCTTGTTCACATTCAGCAACAATCCAAAAGACCTTTTGAGATTTAGGTTCGCAAACAAAGTCAATATCCTGATAACACTAATAGGCTTGTAAAAGAATAATCGTGTTTAGAGTTCTAAAATTACTTACTTTTACCGTGATCCACTGTTACCCGCCGATTTCCCCTAGATCTAATGTTTTAAAGTCTTGCATCCAACTTAATGTGATTAATTAGTCGATTAGTTAGTTTGGTTCTTCTAGTTTACTTAATCACACACCTTTGATCTGCTTGAAACAATCTTGAACTATAATATTCTGAGATTAGCCCAAGTTCTTTGTGAGATCGATAACCTAAATACTACAGTTCCACATTGTGCACTTGCAGTTAGATTATATGAAAATAATTCACGTATCAAGTTTAGGAGTTTGAGTTCACGAATCCGGAGAGCTTCATTGTTAGTTTCGGATTTTTGGATTTAGGATTTTGTTTCTAAATTTTACTATGGCTACTTCTCTTGGATACTAACGCGCATTTCTTCCTCTCTTTTTTTGTTATACGGGACACGTGGACCAGGTGCATAATTCGATATCGTGGTACGAGACAAGAAGGGAATAGAGAATGGAGTAACGGAAAATTTATCACAATACGAATAGAAGACTAGGTCCCAATCAAGGACTGTCTGTCTGAATAATAAATATATTCGATTGGATTGACAGCAAGCAATGCAGATGGCGAAAGAAGTCAAAGAAAAATCTATAAAAAATTAGAGTCAACCATCCCTTTTCCCTTTTCCGCAGTCGGCCGACTGAAGGAGAATCGAATATTGTATCAAGTCGACCGACTCGACGCTCCTAAACCACTACTTTTCACACATGCCATGAAAAAGTTTAGCCATCAACTCCACAGTACAGCAGCAGTTACATCCCGACCACTGACACCACCCTGGTTCAGTGAGATTGCTAATTTCGTAGCAGCAGACTTCCAACCATTGGAGTTCATGGGTAACAAGAAGAAGTTCTTGCGAGAAATCATGAAATATTTTTGGGATGAGCCCTACCTTTACAAAAACTGAGTTGATAGAAATATTCAACGATGCATTCCAGAACACGAGGTACCTAAAAATATTTTACCATTGTCACGGTTTCAACTATGCTAGTCACTTTTCCACCTTCAAGGCAGTTTCCAATGTTCTACTAGGTGGATTTTGGTGGCCTATACTATATTTTGAGATATGCATAGTTTTTTGTCAACTTGTGATGCATGTCAAAGAAAAGGGAACATCAATAAGAAGAATGAGATGCCACAAAACTTTATAATGGAAGTCGAAGTTTTCGACTATTGAGAAATATATTTCATGGGACCATTCCCAAACTTTCATGGAAATCAATAAATACTTTACGCGATGGATTATGTGTATAAATGGTTTGAGGCATTATCCTCTCCTAAAAATGATGCGAAGGTAGTAATTACAAACACATCATTTTCCCATGCTTTAGATTGCCCCGCATCGTGATTAGCGATGAAACTCACTTTATCAACGGATTTTTGAGAAACTACTAAGGAAAAATGGTGTAAGCCATAAGATAGCAACCCCATATAACCCACAAACTAGTGGAAAAGTCGAGGTTTTAAACCGGGAGATCAAGATCATTCTCTAGAAGATTGTTGGACAAAAGACTTGTCCCTTATTCTCGATGACATACTTTGGGCGTATAGAACCGCGTTCAAGAGACTACTAGGAACGACACCATTTAAACTTTTGTACGAAAGAGTATGTCATATCCTAGTTGAAATCGAGTACAAGGCATTTTAGATAGTCAAGTTTCTCAACTTTGCCATTAAATCATCTAACGAGAAAAGATTGGTCCAACTTAATGATTTATATGGAATACGTTTCCACACATACGAAAGTTTAAGGCTATACAAGGAGCGGACCAAGTTTCAGCACGACAAGAAGATTATTCTTTGGGACATTTAACCAAATGATCAGGTGTTGTTATTCAACTCATAACTTAACTCTTCACGGGAAAACTCTGATCACGCCGATCTGGCCTTTACATTGTCAAGGAATTCAAGCCATTTGGACCTATTGTTTTAATCGGAAAAGAAGGCCGAAATTTCATCGTAAACAGACAGTGAGTCAAGCTTTATGTCGGCAATTCCAGTCCATTTGACGAAACCATCTTGTATCTCTGTGACAGATATTTCCCAACACTAATCGCAACCATAGTCAAGAAACTGACCTTAAACAAGCGATGAGTAGGAGGCAACCCACTGGTATGTGATGTATCATGGATTTTACCGATTTTATGCCATGATATGACTGGTTTTATAGAGTCTTTCTAGTGTGTTTTAGGTATTTATACATGTTTTACAAACAAAAGGTGTTTTGGAGCAAAAGAAAACAAAAGGAAGCAAAAAGGAAAGAATTGGAGCAATTGTCAGAAAATGAAAGTGCAGAGCCAGAATTGAAATCTGGAAGCCAACGGACAATTGACCGACCTACAGGAAGGGTATAATAGGCAAATTAAATATCAAATCGAAGCCCCGAGAGTTGACTTTCATTTCCATTTAAAATCGGATCAAAGGGAGTTATGGAGCGCGAGATATTGTTATTTTACTGAAGAAGGTCTATTCTGACGAATTTTACAAGACTGGCCTGTTTAGCTCCAATCATGCCCGACTCAAGTTTTAAGGAGGTTTTGACCTAGGTACGACTTTTCTACCTAAAAAAGGAGTCTTAAGAGGCAGAGAGCAACAATCACAAAAGAATCACCAATCACGAAATTCACATCATCCATAGCAACCAAATATTATTTTGCTTTCTAGATTTCTAGGGTTTTGCTACACTAGCTTTGCTTGAGAGCTTGAAGGGGAGAAGAGATTTATTCTTCATACCAATATACTGAATTTGTATCTCTAAACCTCTTTACTTTTATGAAGTTTACTTTGTGCATGAGTTTTCCTATGTGCGAGTAGATAACTTGTTAAATCTAGGGTTTTCAATGGTTTTATAGATCTCTAATGCATTCAACATGATATAATCAATATTCTCTACTTTAATGGTATTCTCTACGTTATTATGATCTGGTCATTTAGAATATTGTTCATAGGAGGAGTTACACCAATACACCATTGGGTAATGATTCTAGAAGATGGTTTTTAGTAGGTAACCGGGAGTTTGGCTTGGAAGGTTATGAACATCAGATCTGTTTCATTGCATGTATTTTCATATTAGGTTTGGAAAGCATCCTTTCTGATCTAATGGTTAACTCATATGTATAATATCTCGAGAGATCGGTTATTATATATATCGTCTTCTGTGTTCGTGAATCTATTGATTATTGATTGATTGTTGATCTATATTTCCTGCGATTTCCTTTGGATCTAGCGCCCTTAAACCAATGATGAAACATCCCATTTTCGTTAGTCTAATGATATCACTAATGATACTAATCATGCTTTGCTTTGACAAGTTCCAAAGTACCAGATCTGCGGTAATCCCTTGGTTCCCTGTGGGATCGATAACCTTTCATGCTACAAATGTATATTGTGCACTTGCAGTTTATTTAGGTGAAAACAATTCACGCATCAGTATGTTTTCCTTTCCTTAATTTTTAGGAGTTTTTAATTCATTTAAGTATTTTTAGGTGAGGAGAAACAACAAAAATCAAACCGAGCATAAATCCCGAGTCAATCGACCCTAATGAGAGTCGATCGACTTTATTCTCTGAGGTACTTTTATCATCATTATACTCTCACTGATTTGTTTCGATATTCAGTTCCTGATGTATAACATTCTTTCCTTTCTTTATTACACCGAAACAGTGTAATTAAAGTCTGGGGGGGGGGGATGCAAATCCTTTACTAATGAAACTTTACTTTGTTGGTGATCTCAAGTTTTTCGCCATTCTTGTTTTGTTTATTGAGTCAAAACCGTTTTTGGAAACCAAGATAATATTCAGAACATGAACAACATTAGCAAGATATTCAATGACCATTAACGCATGATTCGATTTAAGTTTATGACTAATGGAAATCCTGGGAGTAGATCAATTTACAAAAAACACCCATGTTTCATGAGATTGAAATGCATGTAAGATTTAGCTACTAACTTTCTTGTTGATGGTTGGGTTACTACCCCTTATCAATATTTTGGCGATAATTGACGTTCGGTCCCTGCCGAAATTTCCCTGATAATTTATCCGTTCATACGTCCCTTCAACAGGATTAGAACCCTCGGCCCAGATGACCGAGGGATACCTCGGTTAAGAATTATCGGATTTTAGTGTCCGAAGCGGGGGTGTAAACAACTTCGTCCCAAAGCCGAAGTCTAAAGCTCGGACATAATAAGATCAAATCTTATCATAGATTCCCTGATCTGGAAAAAATAGAAATATTCCATTTTTCCGAGGTTAGCCCATGGGTTAAATGACCGACTACTAAGGATATATAAATACACACCCCCTTCACTAATTTAAGGGATTCAGAATCGGGGAGAAGAATTACTAGATAACTTAGGTTTAATACTTCTCTTTCATAAAGTTAGCTCGACATTCCGAGTTAATACCTTTATAACCGATATAATCAATAAAGTTCTCTTTTCCGAGGTTTCTTTTTTTCTTCTATCTAATTCATTCCCAAAAACGAATCCCTCTAATTACAATTAATTAGAAATTGAACCCAGTATCAACATTTATCATTTTAAGTGTCTGTCCTCGTTTAATGCTACTATAAGATTTTTTGTGTGAATATGGTTTTCAACTCTCCCTTTAGATAACTTTAATAATAAAAAAATTTGCTATAAACCAATTACCTAGTGATTAGGTAAAGGAAAATTTCTGATGACGCCAACTATTCATCACTAAAAGCTCGAGGTCAGTGCGGTTAGGAATATTTTCTATGATACCATTATGCGTTTGAACCTTTGAGAACCCGGTAAATGGTGAGGCTAGGAAAATTTCCTAAGATGCCAATATTCGCCTAAACCTTGAGAAATTCAAAAGAAAAAGTAATGAAATGGATAAGTTTGGGGAGAGGGAAGAAACATATGTGTTAAGACTTTCTTATCTTAGTATTGAAAAGGAAAAGAACTTGTTTTTGGGCAATGCTTCTATGATGTTGAAATAGCGATGAATGGCGTTTGGATAGATTGATTAGTGAAATTTTGGTGTGAATTTGCGAAATTTGTTAAGTTTAGGGGAAGTACATGGTGGTTTTGACTTGGTTGATTCTTGTGGATTAAGTAGGCAAGTCTGATGTGGTGTTCTTATGAGTTTCCAATGGGTTTGATTCAAGTTGGAAGATAAATTTAACTTCCACGCCTACAAATTGATATGTAGAAAGTCTCCTTGATTATCGGTTAAATGGGTCAATGGTCGTCCGACTTTTGGAACTCATATTCTGCCTCTGCATCTTCTTCTGCATCTCAAAAAAAAAAAAAAATTAATTCAAGAGAAATCATGCCAAAAATTACAACTTTTAATCAAGAATTATCGCATTATCATTTACCTCATATTAATAAAGAAAATATTTATCAAATAGGAGCTTTTGATTTTTAAACTTCATATTCTATAAAAAAACATGAACAAACAATATCGTTACAAAATGATCTTGAAGAAATTAAATTACTTTCATCAATGGCTTTATACAATTATAGACGAAAAGGTTTTAATTATATTCATTTTCGGATTAGTACAAATAGAAATTAAACCACTATCTAGGACCGGAGTTGATTCTCCTATAATTTTGCTATTATGAGATAAAACTCTTTTAAAATTTGAAGACTCGTTATTAGGAGCTGTACAATCAAATCTATGTAACAGAGCAATATATTTTAATTGCGCTCTAAACTTTCAAGTAAGTTTATATGATCCAACTATATTTAATACGTTAGTATTAAACGTACATTTACCCGAAATTAAATTTCAGCAAGAAAAACATGGTTACCTATTGTTGTATCGAATTTATTTCAAACAATCTACATCTGAATTTAATCTGATATGTTTATTGGAAAACGATAAAGGTGAAACAACAATACGAGATGTACATAGTAAAGATACACCAAACAATTAAAATGGATCGAAATTAAAATTCTCCTGATCAATGGAAAATAGATATACACAACCACCAAGAAACTTTGAACAACGAACTATAACTCGTATTACGGAAAAACTAGACGAAAAAATACTATTAAAATTTGAATCTTTTAGAGAACCACCCCCTCCAAGAATTAGTTCATTTTATCCAAGGTCCTCTTTCTCTGATTACATAACTGGTAGGGGTAGTAGTGAATCAGAAGAGAGTGTAGAACAAGTATTAACAAAAAAATCTTGAAAAAGCACCTATTAATTTTCAAGCACCTATAGCCAAACCCGTTCAAACCTCTAAAGTTGGATCAAGTTTTCCTACTTCTCCTACCCCATTAGATTTTAAATCCATAAATTTTATTTCAAAATATTTTGAAATTGACAACCAATACCTTAAAGAAGAATTTTTATCCGAAAACAATAAGGATAAAAGATAATAGTATTTTAAAACATTTACTAATGAAATAACAATTAATTTTAGAGAAATATGGTACAAGCATATGAAGAAAATAGAAACTAATATCCCATTTTTCATATGACTTACAACATATGCCTTAGAAAATAAAATAGTATACCCTTATAAAGACGATTCTATTCACACTAGTTCAACTCTGTATAGAACTTGAGAAATGACTAATGGAGAAAAACTTAAATCAGTTCATCTTCCTTTAAAGGATTTAAAAATACACACGCCTCAAACACAAATAGTCGCTTCACCATTTCGAACCGGAGCAAATAGGGACGATAAAGATACACTAAATGTGACAGATATAACAATAGTATACAAACAAAAAAATTATCAAAGTCAAATACTTCACACCATTTCACGATGAATAGATCACTTAGATAATAAATTAGATAAAGATGAAAACAATTTAATTATAAATCATCAAACTATTTCACACCCCTTCACACCCCTTTAGTTCGATCTCACCACCACTATTTAAAGCCTTAACTAAACAAGTTAAATTTCCAGAAAATGAAATTTTACAATCAATTAACAAAACATAGAAATTAACCGTATAAAAAGAATTTTTCAAAAAATCAGAAAAACCCTATTATCCTAGACACTCTCCACCCGGCCTATTATTTGAAGAGCACCATAAATTCCCTACAACAAACTTTTACAATGGAAAAGGTATATATGAATGGAATATAGATAGAAGGTCAGAATATGAAATGATGAATCTATTTCAAGAAATGAGAATTGTGGGATTAACCTATAAAACTAAGGGAATAACTGATAAACAAGCATGTGTCCTTTTAGTCTCTGGATTCAACGGAGTATTAAAATATTGGTGGGATAATGCCTTAGATACAGTAACTCAAGATAACATAATTAATCATACTTAAATTAGGAGAGTAGAAGGAAAAGATGGATTATACGAAGAAAAAAAAAATCAAAATGCAACCGAAGTATTATTACATACAATGATTATGCACTTTGTAGGAAACTCTTCTGAAGAATTAACTAGTCAGAAACTTGTTTTAACAAATCTTAGATGTCCAACCTTAGGTGATTTTAAATGGTATAAAGATATATTTATAACAAATAAATTTCAAAGAAATGATTGAAATCAATCCTTCTAGAAAGAAAGGTTTATCTCAGGATTACCATCATTCTTTTCAGAAAGATTAATTAGTAAATTAAAGGATTTTGCTGGAAGACAACCAATACCATGAGATTTTATAACCTATGGTCAATTGTTTGCCTTTGTTAAATAGGAAGGATTACAAATTTGTCAAGAACATAAAGATATACAACGAACTGATAAGTTTAAATTTGGTGAGACTATGGGCTCATTTTGTGAGCAATATGGTTATCATCAACTTACCCCGTCATCGAGAAAATGAAAAAACACACAAACAAAACAAAATTACATATTCACGACCTTATAGTAAAAGAAAAAACTTCGCCAAAAGATTTTCAAATCCTTACTATAAAAATAATAATAGAACTAAAATCTCAAGTAAAAAGAAAAAGATCATATGATGGAATTGCAAACGTCCAAGACCTAAATCCACTGAATGTAAAATGAAAAAGAAAATCAATGAAATTTTCCATGACCAACAGGACATTAGAGAAAAATTAAAAAAGTTACTACTTTCAGAATCTGAGAACTCTGACGAATTTACTAGTGAACCTTCTCTAGATATTATAGAAGATGAAAATGAATCATCTTTTGAAAACTCTCGAGATTGTTCAGATGATATTTGCAACTATAAAAAAAATAAACGTAATTACTAAAAATACATATAAACAATTTCTAATAGATATCATTGACAAAATAGATGATCTCCAAACTAGAAGGGAATATTTAATAAAACTAAAGGATATAATACATAGAGAAAATCAGTTATCCACTCCACAACACTTTAACCTTAATAAAATATTTGATAAATACCCTTCTCCTACATTATTCAAACAAGTAACTACAGGAGAATTACAAGGAGAAGTAAAAAATTTAAAGACCCAAGTAAAGAAATTACAACAATTAGTCTATCAACAACAGTTTGAACAATTACGAGTAAATGCTAAATTAGCTTTAATTGAATCCAAAACCTCTCTACCAATGCCCATTATACCAGACCTCCCATTAACAAGTAATACACCTGGCAAAAAGACGAAGAATAATATATTCAGATCATAAACAAAATAAACTATCAAAAATGGTATAAGAAAATTACAATACACATAGACTATGATTTTAAGTTTGATATCATAGCATTACTAGATACTGGAGCTGATTATAACTGTATTAAAGAAGGATTAGTTCCAACAAAATATTACGAAAAACTTAGCGGCACAAATAGAACTAGTCTAAAGGTTAATTACAAACTACCTAAAGAAAAAATTTGTAACAAACACTATTATTTCAAAACAAAATTTATCCTTGTAAAAAACTTAAGCAATGAAGTTATATTAGAAACCCCATTCTTCACACAAATATATCCATTTAAAATCACTGAACTCGGAATTACCACTAAAATTGTACGAGAAAAAATAATGTTCGAATTTTTATCTCCAATAAAAAGAAAAGAAATCTTAGCTTTACAAGAAAAATGTATAAATCTTATAAATGGGAAACAAAATCACATTCAATATTTACAACAAGAAATTAAATTTCAAAAAATTGAACATCTATTGAACGACCTACAAAATGTCAAAAATATTAAAAATTTAGAAAATGAATTACTAAACCAAATATGTTCTGATATTCCAAATGCTTTTTGGAAAAGAAAGAAACATATTGTTGAAATCCCTTACGAAAAAGAATTTAATGAAAAAAATATCCCAACTAAAACAAGACCTATTCAAATTAATCAAGAACTTTTAGAATAGTGTAAAAAAGAAATCCAAAAATTATTAGATCACAAATTAATAAGAAAATCTAAATTACCCTCGAGTTGTTTAACATTCTACGTAAATAATCAAGCAGAAAAAGAAAGAGAAGTACCTCATTAGTAATTAATTATAAACCCTTAAATAACGTTATACAATGGATAAGATACCTAATACCCAATACCCAATAACAGAGATTTATTAAAAAGATTATATGATGCTTGTATCTTTTCAAAAATTGACATGAAAAATGGATTTTGGCAAATACAGATAGCCGAAAAAGATAAATATAAAACGACATTCACCATGCCTTTTGGGCATTATGAATGGAATGTTATGACATTCGGTTTAAAAAACGCACCTTCTGAATTTCAAAACATTATGAACGAAATATTTAACCCTTACTCCAACTCTTCTATAGTCTATATGGATGATGTATTAATATTTTCAAAATCTATTGACCAACATTTTAAATATATATATATATATATATTCTTAAATCTAATCAAAAAACATGGTTTGATTGTATCTGCAAAAAAGATGCAAATATTTCACACAAGAATTAGATTTTTAGGGCATAATATTTACCAAGGAACTATAGCACCTATATCAAGATCTATAGAATTTGCAAACAAATTCCCAGACGAAATAAAAGAAAAAACTCAATTACAACGATTTTTAGGATGCTTAAACTATATATCAGATTTTCTACCCAATATAAGAAAAATTACTCAACCATTATTTCAGAGATTGCAGAAGAATCCAGTCTCATGGTCTAGTCAACATACTAGCATAGTCCAAGATATTAAGAAAAAGGTAACAACTCTACCATGTCTAGTTATCCCACATCCCGATGCATTCATGATAGTAGAAACAGATGCATCCGAAATAGGATATGGAGGAATCCTTAAGCAAGAAATACCAGAGTCTAGCCTAGCCAAGAGTCAATAGTCCGTTTTCAATCAGGAGTATGGCTAGGACCACAAACGAATTATTCTACAGTTAAAAAATAAGTTTTATCGATAGTAAATAATATTTCTAAATTTCAAGATGATTTAATAAATAAAAAGTTTTTATTACGCAGTTGATTGTTAATCTGCTAAAGAGATTTTACAAAATGATGTAAGAAATTTGGTTTCTAAATAAATTTTTGCAAGATGGCAAGCTATTCTATCGATTTTTTTATTTTGATATACAATATAGAAAAGGTAAAAACAATTGTTTACCCCATTTTCTAACAAGAGAGTATTTACATGGAAAATCATAGGACCATAAAGATGAGTGATCAAAAAATGCCGATGTCCACAGCAGATTACATCAAGAATCAACTGCACCTACAAAGAAACCATTAGCAATCAATAACCAATTTTCCTCATTGACAGAATTTCCCCCTTTATCTTACGCAAAAGCCGTTAACCAAGACCAAAATAAAATATCCACTTCTTAAAATCCTATAGAACAAAAATCCTCATACCTCAACAAACCACATCGCCAACATTAACTTACCACCTCATTTACCCAACCTATATCCTTAAAAGACTTAACCAACTACACCAACCGTATCTTCCTTGAAGATAGTCAATATCCTACCGATAACCCTATCAAGAACCGTACCTTCTACGAATTCATCCTAGTAAATACCAAGTCAGCAGAGATAATCCACCATACCGACAAAACCAATCCCAACCTAATCTCCTACTCAACCTGTAAAATCCTAAGAGTATGCAATGCTCAATACTTTGGGTTTTGTTGATGGTGGGGTTATCACCCCTTATCAATAGTTTGGCGATAATTGAGGTTCGGTCCCTACCGACCTTTCTCTGATGATTCATCGGGTTATAAGCCCCTTCAATAGGATTAGAATCCTCGGCCCAGATGACCGAGGAATACCTCGATAAAGAATGATCAGATTTTAGTGTCCGAAGCGGGGGTATAAACTACTTCGTCCTAAGCCGAAGTCTCAGCTCGGACATAATAAGATCGAATCTTATCACAGATTCCCTGATCTTGGAAAAATGGAATATTTTCATTTTTCCGAGGTTAGCCCATAGGCTTAGAAAACTGACTACTAGGATATATAAATACATACCCCCCTTCACTTAATTCATTAATTCAGAATCAGAGAGAAGAATTACTAGATAACCTAGGTTTAATACTTCTCTTTGATAAAGTTAACTCGACATTCCGAATTAACAATCTTGTAAACCATAATAATCAATAAAAGCTTATTTTTTTAGGATTCTTTTTTGTCTTTTACTTAAACTTTCTCCAAAAACGAACCCCTCTAATTATAAATAATTGAAGTTGAACCCTGTCTCAACATTTGGCGCGCCAGGTAGGGGGTTCTCGTCCAAAAAAGTAAAAAGAAACCTCAGAAGAACTAAAACCAATGGTAGTTAAAACTTATAGAAAACCAAGAATAACTCGTTGGGACCAACATCCCATCGGAACTACGTGTGGCTTGATCCCTTCTAAGGGTACATAGGCAGCCTTCCAGGAGGTTCAACTGCAAACACAAAATTTTGGTTGTATAGTGATGAAGTTCTTACGACTCAACTATACTTAACCACGATTCACACAATTAAACGATCGGTACCTTGATCAAGTACTCGATGATAGGGTTCATCCCTTTACACATTCTTTACCGAATGCAGCTTGAAATTTTGGAGCCTGATAAAGTAGGGCCGAGGGATTGTAAGGCAAAGTTGGGTCATTCCCGCTTATGTTTATAATAAACATAAAATACTCATACCCAAAAAATATAAAGATCTGATAAAGTAGGATCTTAGGATTAGAGGTCAACAGCCGAGGATTTACTCACTGAACAAAAACGAATTTCGGCTTTGCCCATGAATATCCGGTAATCTGTTGAAGGAAATTTTTGAAAAGACCAACATACAGATTACTCGAAGAATCTTTTCTGAATTTTAAATATAAATTCATGGAAACATAGATTATTTAAGCAAAAGACATAAGAAATGAAATCTCGAAGAACCCTGAGGTTTGTCATTCAACAAGTCTCAAACATTCGCCAAAAAAAAATATATATATATAAAAAATACGAAGATCAAACATCGAAATGAAAGGCATTAGGATCAAATTCGGCGAACTTGTATTCTTTTATTTCTTGCTCGGCTATTCTCGCATCATCTTCCACTTGCTTCAATATATTCGCGGGAATGTTCACACCCTGAGAAGAAAGATCTTTTTTCAGTACCCCGAAGACTGCCTAGGATTGACCGAGGTTCATGGTTTTTATTTGTCCGTCTTCTCGGGCTTGTACAGTTGTCTGGATAGAGTTCAGCCTACTTTGGATTTTCTCGGCCATCACTCTTTTTGTGGATTTTACCTTTTGAGCTAAAGAAGCACCAGAAATTCGAGCTAACTTTTTCATCGCCTCAACTTGATGAGGAAGAGAAGTTTGATCAACCTCCAATGACTCGATCTTCTTTTTGAGTTTGTCGATATATTTTATGGTGTCTCTCAGCAAGCACTCATATTCTCCAAAAATAAGACAAGTGTTTCGGGCTTCCTGAAAAGGGAAGGAGTTCGGTGAAGATTTAGATAAAGTTAAAGAATAACAAGAATAGAGATAGACTGTCAAACCCGAACAGAAGTTCTGGCAAAAGCAGATATATGCTCTTTCACGGCAAAACCACCCTTTGGCTTTAGGAATTCACAGCCGGCCATCTTCCAGAACAATTCAACGCTTTTTTATTCGTCTTTCGAGATAAGTTGTGATGAATTGAATTCAAATTTGAATGGGGCGTCTTCGCCTTCAAATTGAAATTTTTGTCTCTTTGATAGAGGAGTTCCAATAATTGAAGGAGCTGCCCTTTTCTTTGAAGATTTGGTTTTTGGAGATTGAGATGCAGCGATAGCTTTTCCTAGTTTTTTCTCCGAATATGCAACCTGAGAAGTATCAGGGAAGGAAGAATCAATGTCATTCCTCAGCACTTTCTGAAACTTCGACTTCTTAGGAGGAGCTCGGATAAGCAGTTTATTGGAATAATCCGAAGTCGATCTTTCCAACGGGCATTTGATTTCGGAGATTTTGTAACCTAGAAAGAAATATCAACGATCAATATAAATAAGAGCAAGAGAAGATTAAAACTAAAAAAAGGAATAAAAAGGTACATGAGCATTGCCGAGCTAGTTCAATAAAATTTTCGGGAATCTTCGGGAAAATCAATGGACTAAGGGCGTAGATCTGATCCATTTCTTCTCTTAAAATTGGGGGAAGTTCTTTGAAAATGATCGGTTTAATTGTCGAGGCATCAACTGACCATGCCCTAACCACCTCGGCGCTAGGATCAAAAATGGAGGCTTCGTTGATTCGAACGTAAAAGAAGTTAGTACGCCAGCCTTTGGCATTAGAAGTAAATCCAGTACCTAGTTTACCGGCATTTTTCACCATAGTATACCAAGTTTTACCGTCTCGGTTGTCCACGAGCTTGGCAAGCTCGATAAATTTCCAGCATGGGACAGCGACGTTAGCTCTTCCAGCTTGAATTAGGAAGGCAACCATGTGTCTAATGGCGCCAGGTCCCAGTTGAGTAAAAGCAACTTTTAGGCGTCTACAAAACTCCACCATTAGGAAGGGAATCGGATACCAAAGGCGAGTTTCAGTAAAGAAATGAAGATATAAACACATGAACCCTTCTGGAAGATTCCAAGGTCTGTCACCAATTTCTGAGACCAAAATGTCGAGATCTTTTGGATTCGAAGAAAAAGATCGGAGAATTTCGATATCATTTTCTTTGAAGGAGGAATCTCCGAAGTCTTCTTGGAATTCTTCTCCTCCCGTCGTTACTTGGTCGGAGATGGTTTCCGAGCTGTTACTCTTGATTGGGGAGTTGGCGGGGATTGATAGATCTGGGATTTCATTATTCTTTTCTACAAAAGAGATATCTTCGATATTGATCAAAGAATTGTTGGATTGGTGATCTTCAAAAGTCTTCTGGTAAGATCCGCTAGATCCAAATGAAGACGAAGTAGAGTCGGTTTCTGAGTCTGAACCAAGTGAGTTTTGTTTGTCAGGCGACATCCTAGGAAAGTTACGAGAAACAGAAGGAAGATTTAGGATTCTAAGGAAGATATCGCGGAGGAATTAAAGAAATTGGAGGCCTGAGAATGTAATCTCTCAGGAATAATGGCTATTTAAAGGGATGTAATCTCTCAGGAATAATTGCTTTTACTCAACTAGGACATGGCGCCATCAAACACATGGTTACCTTCCTAATTTAAGCTGGAAGAGTTAACGTCGCTGTTCCATGCTGAAAATTCACCGAACTTGCCAAGCTCGTGGACAACCGAGACGGTAAAACTTAGTATACTATGGTGAAAAATGTCGGTAAACTAGGTACTGAATTTACTTCCAATGCCAAAGGCTGGTGTACTAACTTCTTTTACGCCATTAAATACAATTGGTATGTTTACTTATTTCATGATTTTTTTATAAATTTTTTGGGTTTTTTCACACAAAAAAAAGAAAGAAATTTTTCAAAAATCCGTACGTATGAACAGTACCCGAGTCGGCCGACCTTATTCCAGAGTCCACTGACCCACATACCAGACGAGCCAGAACGGACAGAAATTTCCAAAACTTCAAATCTTCATATCTTCCTCAATTTTTATCGAAATTCGACGATTTTTAGGCTATTTAAGATGGAATTTTGTGCTCTATCCAATTATATACTTGGTTTTTCCATCACTGCTCTGGAATGTAGCCGAATTTTGCTTTATTTTTTGTTGTTTCAAAGTTTCATCATTCATTTTTCTTTGTTACACCGGGACGGTGTAATCTAAGTCTGGGGGAGGAAGTATATCCGTTACTGATGAAAATTTTCTTGTTTTATTGAGTCAAAACCGTTGAAGAAATAATCAGGACATGAGCCACATTAGCAGTATCTCAATAACCATCATTGCATGATTCAGTTTAAGTCTATGAATAATGAAAAACCTGGGAGCAGACCAACCAACAAAAAAATGCCCATGTGTTCAGTTATGTAATACAAGTATGCCTCAGCTATTGCACTTTCTCATTGTAGGAGCTAGACCTCGTTTAACGCACCTATAAGATCTTCCACATAAATAAAATTTCCAATTCTCCCTTTAGATAAGTCTTATAAATTGAATTTTTGATTAACCTAGTGATGAGGTAGAGGAAAATTTCCAAGGATACCAACTATTCATCTCTAAAAGCTCGGGTATAGAAATCTCATTAGTTGGTGAAAAGGGCGGCTAGGAAAATTTTCCGTGATGCCATTATGCGCCTAAGCCTTGAGAATTTCTAAGAAAAAGAAAAGTAACTAAATTAATAAGTTTGGAGGAGAAGGAAGAAACTTTAGTTCGAGGATTTTCTTATCTTAGGATTAAAAAGGGAAAGAACTTGTTCTTTGGGCAATGCTTCTATGATGTAGAAATAGCAGGGATGGAAGCTTGTGTGGATTGATTGTTAGATTGTTGTGCAAGTATGGAGAAGTTGCTAAGTTTAGGGGAAGTATATGGCGGTCTTGATTTGATTGAAGATTGTTTAGTGTGGATTAAATAGACAAGTCTGATGTGGTTGTTCTCATAAGTTTCCAATGTCTTCAACACTTTTTCCAGCAACCTTAATTATTTGTTAGAGGACAAGCAAAGGTCTAAGTCTGGGGGAGTTTGATGTATTATGGATTTTACCGGTTTTTTTACCATGATACATGTGCTTTTATCGAGTCTTTCTAGTGTGTTTTAGGTATATAAACAGGTTTTACAAGCAAAAGACAATTTGGAGCAAAAGGAACCAAAAGGAAGAGAATTGGAGCAAAACTAGCAAAGGAGTTACAGAGATAGAAACGGAGGACAAGAAGTCAGACAACCTTTGACCCCTTTACCCGACGAATCAGGAGGCGAATTATATATCAATTTGTAGGCACGGAAGTTAACTTTCATTTTCAATTAAAATTAAGTCCATTGGATGCATGAAGCCCAAGATATGGTCATTTTACTGAAGACATGTTATTATAACAGGATTTACAAGACTGACCCGTTTCACTCCAATGAAGCCCAACTCAAGTTTTAAGGAGGTTGTGACCTAATGACGACCTCCACACCTATAAAAGAAGCTCTCGTCAGCAGAGGAAGACACGACCTTTACATCAATCACAATCAATCAAAGAGTTTACTTGTTTCCAATTTGTTATTTTGCTTTATTACTAGATCTCTAGGGTTTTATTTTGTTCTTTGAGACTCTGGAAAAGTAAAGAGATTGTTCTTTGCTCAACTGAGATTTTGAACCTCTGATCTTCTATTGTCTAAATCACTCTTGAATGCAATTCATTAACTCGATAATGATTTGTGTCACCGTTACTATGTACGAGTAGTTCTCTTATTATATCTAGGATTTTAAATGGATCATTAAAACGGTTTTCTATATATGGAATAAAGCCATGGGATTCTTCATTATAGATTGTGTTAAACTTTTAGAAGTGAAGTCATGAATCATAACTAGGTAATCTAGGTCAATTTCTTTACCGGAGACGGATTGGAAGAAACCCGAAAACTCGAAAGTGAGTAAGGTGTGTTCTGTGTCATAGCCATCGCTTGTTCAGACACTGAACAGATCTAACTTTTTTATTAAATGCTTGTTAAATCTCAGCGACAATCCAAAATCATTTTTGAGATTTAGGTTTTTAAACAAAGTCAATTCGCTAATACACCATGAGGAATTTAAAAGTATAATGTGTTTAGAGTTCTAGAAGTCACCTAAACAGACCGTGATCCATTGTTACCCACTAAATTTCCCTAGATCTAATGTTTTATAACTTGAAAAGAACCTACTGAGTTCACTAGATTGAATGGTTACTTGATTAAAATTGTTACACACAATTGATTTGCTTGAAACAATTGTAGACTATAGTAATCCGATAATTAACCCACCTCTCTGTGGGATCGATAACCTAAATACTACATCTGTACATTGTACACTTGCAGTTAGATTAGGTGAAAACAAATTCACGCATCACCAGGTATTATTTTTCTCTATTGATTGTAAGACTCTGGAGAAGTGAAAGAGAATGTTCTTTTCTTTTTGAGACACCTGACTCTCTGATCTTCTATTGTCTACTCTTGATTTTATAATAAACACTTCATCAAACATGTTTTCTGAATTGATCTCTATGTTCGAGTAATCATCTTATTAGATATAGGGGTTTTTCTTTGATTTTTCTATGAATTGCTAAAATAGTTTTAATCCACCGGTTTTATCATTTGATTCTTCCCTACAGTTGTTTTATTTGGTTGAGCGGAGTCGCGAACCGTTTTTCAATTAAACGCAGTCGAGATCCGATAGCAGTAATGCACCAGTGATCGATTTATCTCTTTGTAGTGAGCAAGGTGCTTCTCTGGCCAAAGTTTCTTTGATAGAGATACCTTGTGAACAGATCTAGCTTAAACTCTATTGCTTATTTATCTTCAACGACAATCTAAAAGACTTTTTTAGATTTAGGTTCGTAAACAAAGGCGTTGCCCCAAACAAAAATTAATCATTAGTGTCAACTGCCAATAGTTAGAGGATTTGCATCGATCGATATATTGACCGATATCTTCTCAGTTTTGATCCGGACTAGGGACCTATTGATTTCTTGAACTCTATGTAATTTTCATGCATCTTAGGGTTGAGATAATGATAGAAAAGGTGAAGGACAATCCAGTATCATTAAAACTCACAAAGGATTCGCATATTTCTAGGGTTTAAAAACTGCTTTTGGAACCGCTTTTTACCCATGAAAATCCCAAAATATTTCTCAATTATAACTTAACCATACACACTAGAATGATTTCCTACCATTTATACTCATTTTAGAACAAAAAATTCAACAAAACGACAATTCACATGAAAACTTTAGAAATTGTGATTTTGAGAAACGTACAAGAATATGGAAAAACGGAGTATAAGGTCTTCGGTTATCTTTGGCTTTCTTCAAGACTTAGGTAGCACTTTACTTATCTATCTATGGTTATCAAATCTTTGTAAGACTGGTATTTGAGATTTTAATACTTGGAAAAACTATGAGATTTCTAGTCCTAAAACTTGTAACACTTGGAAAAACTGTTGTTAAATTTCCAGTCGTATAACTTGGAAAAACTATTTTTAGATTTCTAGACATATAACTTGTAAACTTGTAAAAACTATTTGAAAACATAATTAGTTTCACTAAGTTGTACCAAAACAGATCTTAAAACCAACAATGTCAGACTAAAAATTTGTTTAAAACCAACCATTCCAAGTCCAACCAGTAACAAAAAAACACAACCAATCCGATCAACACAAATCCAAGCAATAAAAATGAAATACAACATAAAGATTCACTGCTTCATAGAGTTCTCATCCCGGCGGCGAAAACTAAATCCCGACCCGGTTCTTTTCTTCACATAAGCTTCTAATGGCACCATCCTCCTCTCAAACTCTTCTAGCTTATCCACAACCACCTTCATCCCCTTTTTCATTCTCTTCATATCCTGTCCCAAATAATTTATCGCTTCCACCACTTGAGTGAGAGTCGTTTTTCTTGTCTTCCCCTTTCCCACATTCTCCTCACCCGGTACTGGTACTCGCCCTACAAAATCTTCCACCAACATATCCTCAAACTCAACCATTTTTCCTTCTTTAATGCGCTGAATCCAGCTTTCAACAATCACATCGTGAACATCCGGGTCGTCATCTTCTTCCAAGATTTCAGCCAACATCGCTTCCTCTTCTTCCGTAGCAACCACTAAACTATCAATACGCTGTGAATGAAAACCATCAACATATAAATCAAAAGCATAATAACCAAAACCAAATTATTATGCAGAGCTATAAGATTAAAAATATATATCAAAAGCACTGACCTTAGTATTACCAAGTTTTGCATATACACTATCAAAAGGAAACCCCTTCATGTCGCTTTTCCTCCACATGTATTTGCACATCCTAGAACAATCATCACAAGCATATGGATTGGCTACTCGAAAGGGTTGTCTCAGTTCTGGAATGGCCTCCACTGCTAAAACCGACACAAAACACATAAAGTTATAATTAGTTTCGTGTATAAAATAAAAAAATTAGAATTTCAGTAATAGCTCAACTTTAATTAACTTACCTCCAACGGCCAACAGAAACCTGGAAACGACCAGTTACCATACACCTCGCCGTTGTAATAATCCATCGTGTCTTTAATTGTCTCCAACATCAGATCCAACAAAAATCTCCCCCCAAAGGAATTTCTCACATAACTCTAAATCATTGATGTATCTTAAAAACGTTTCCAACACGGGATTGGCTTCCTCTCCTTGTTTTGTTGGACTGTAAACAATGCTGCACAAGAAATATAAGATGGCCATCTTCAACCTCTCTTCTTTTTCTTACACTGTACTAACTCCTATTTCCATTAGTTTAGCTTGCACGCCTTTCACTGTTACACGCCCTTTGAAATGCCTTTCCACAAAGTCCATATTTCCCCGCTTCCGCCAATTCAACGGATAGTTGCTGCAGTCAAGTCCTGATAACAAAGCGTGTTCTCTTAAACCGTAACGGATAAGAACACCGTTTACAACAAACCAAGCTTCCTTTGTCTTTTCTATTTTTTCCGTATGAAGAAGGAGCATCCACATGGGTTGAACCTTCTAATTGACTTTCCTAGGCATGTGAAGAATATGACTGAACTGCTCATGATTCTCAAACCATTTCCTCTCCCTCTTAGTGAGTTTTATTTTAGCAAACGTTTTCATAACATCGTCGATGTAACACCTGGTGGAAAGCTTGATACTCCTACTGTACTCACAAGGCTTGAAGTACATTTCAGGTCATAAAGCTGTCGTTCCTTTCCATACATCCTGCAGCAAAAGATACATCTTACTTATACCTAGTTTTCCAAAATATTACATCATGCTACATAGTTCTACCTAATTTTTCCAGTTTTATAAATTAATCAATATTTTTTTCCCCACTTACCCTTTGATCTCTCTCCATGTCCACTATTTGCTTGATTTGCTTGCAAGTTTTGTTCTCCACTCTCCAAAAACTCAGTTTCATCATTCTCCTTGCCATCATCACCAACATTATCACTCTCTTCTCCATCTGCTTCTACCTCTTCTTCTTGATATTCTTCTTCTCCATTTACTTCTACACCTTCTTGAGATTCTTCTTCTCCATTCGCTTCGTCTTCTCTATCCTCGGATTCCTATTCTTCGGCGTCTTTCTCTAAATTATCTGCCCCTGCTGCTTCTTCTTCCTCGACGCCGGTCGAGTTCACTGGTGAGGGCTCCTCTCTGTTGTTGAGACTTCCTCGACCACGATCGAACAATTCGCCGCCGCAAACTTCACCTTCTTTAACGAATTCTCTCTCGCCGTCGCCGATTCATCTCCACTCCGTTTCTTCTTCGACTTCAGATTATTCTTCGGCTCCGTCTTCGCTGTCTTCTTCATCGACTTTTATGTTGGGTTCTTAGGGTTTGCACAAGACCGTCTTGTCTCTACCATTTTCGACAGGATTCAACAGATAAATTGAGAGAATTGAGTGAATTGAGATCAAATTGAGAAGAGAATTGCAGAGAGTTCTCGAGGAGTTGTAACCCTAGTTCGACGGAGAAAACAATGTCGATACTTAGGATTTTTTCTTCTTTTATTTTTTGGCATATTTTTTAATTTCTCGGGTCAGACAATTCGGTTGGGTTTAACACTGGTATAACTCGTAATTTTATATTCTTAACTCGGCCATATGGTAATTTCGTTAATTTTCGATGTTTTTATTTTTAACCGAAGATAAGAAAAGAAAGAGGATACTTCAGAATGAATGTTTTCCCATAGGGGCATCTCAGATGATTTTTTTTATAAAAATGATGCTATTGTTTTCTTTGTTTTTTAATGAAATAAAAATATTTTTTTGTTAAAAAATAGAAATAAAAGAAATGGGAGGGATAATTTGGCGGTATTATAAGAATTAGAAATTTTTAAAAGGAAATCTTTTCGCGTAATTAATTTTTAAATAAATCAAAATTCTCATGGATGTCTCCAAAACGTCAGAAAAACCATAAAATTCAGATTTCACCGAGAAATTTGAGAAACCCTAAATCTAATATTTATCACTTATTAGTGAAAAATATATGATAAAACACATCTAGAAAACATTAATTTCGTTAAATATATGCATATTATAACATATATATGCATATTTAAAATTTTAAATATAAATTTGATAAACATTAAGTCTTATCCTAAAATTATATGAAAATGTTTCATTCCAAAACATGTTTTAGGGTTTATAACCTAATCTAATTTGATTCAAGTTTAAGAAATTTAATTTCTATACTTCACAATCTTATATATTTAATTTATGTATTTAAAACTTTTTAGTAAACTAATTTTCTTACAATTTTTAAATTTAAATTTACTAATTTAATATGTTTCTAACTTCTTTAAAAAGTATGAAGTTTTGGAATATAAACATACTTTAACTAACATTGTTTAATTTGATTCAATTTTACACAATTTTAATTTATATAGTACGAATTTTTATATATTTTATTTATCTATATAAAAGTTTTGAAAAATATATTTTTTACAATTTTTTAACTAAAATTTATTAATTTATTCTGTTTTCTCCAAAAAGTTTGAGAAACCCCAAAATTCAGATTTCACTAGAAAATCTGCGATAATATTTATCACTTATTAATGAAAATATTTGAACAAAACATCGTAACAAATTCGTTATATATAAGCACATTATAACACAAATATGCAAATTTAAATTTTTAAATATAAATTTGGTAAACATCAAATCTAACCTTGCAAAACATGTTTTGGAATTTAGAACCTGATCTACTTTACATTTTTTTTTAATTTGATTCAAATTTACGAAATTTAATTTGCATACTTCACAATCTTCTATATTTAATTTATGTATTTAAATTTTTTAGCAAAATATTTCTTTACAAATTTTTAAAAAAATTTACTAACTTTAATTGTCTTAGAAATTTGAAAGTTTTTTGGATATAGACATACTTTAACTAATATTTTTTTTAATTTGATTCAATTTTATGAAATTTTAAATTATATACTTTTTTATATTTAATTTTTTATATAAAAGTTTTAACAAAAAAAATTTATATAAATTTTAAATTAAAATTTACTAATTTATTATGTTTTAGAGTTCTCCAAAAAATCTGAAAAACCCAAATAATACTTCTACAAAAAGTCTGATAAAGCGAAAATGACATAACGGTAATTGTGATTTTTGTTTTTTTTTTGTCATACGGGTATAACTGTAATTTACCAAATAGTGAATAATATTTCTGTATTTGTGTCAAGTGAGTTTTGTATATAAAATCAAATTGTGGTATATTTTAAGTGAAGATTTATAAATAGAATAGTCCTCTAGATGCATTGTACCTTCATAGGTCGTATGTTGAGTGTTTTTTTTATTAGTAGAAAAACTCAAAGGATTGTTCAAGCTGTAAAGCGGTGAGTGCCGAAAAAAAAATTTCTTTTTCTAAGTGTTTTTATAAAACTCATCTTTGTTCAATATGTACTATTCAGTGAAGTTTAATTCTTTAGATATAATGGAATTCAATTTAATCTCTTATTTGCTGATGATAGTTTCTTCTTGATAGGTAGCTACCTGTTAACCAAGCCGATTTCTCTAAAATATTTGTTTCATGTTTTTGAACATTTTCATCAATTGGAATAAATATATCGTAATTGCTCGTCGAGGAAGAATATGCCCGGAGTATATACCACAGTAACCACACTCACGCTCGCAAATATTCGGAAGAGAAATATGATTAAATTAACTGTATAATGTACACGAGACAGTGACCAATAAAAAATTGACATGAACTAATTCAAAATTAAGCCACCAAAGAATTAATAATCAGGAGTTAGTAGTATTAGTCTAATAATACAACATTATAACAAGAATCAGTCATTCCTCGTCTCTCAAGCAATTCCCCGGAAGAAGAAACTTATACCTCTCCGCCTTCTCTAGGAGGTCTCCCGGAAGATGGACCGCCGAATAAGAGTGCGGAATCGGACCCATTTTTCCGATAATGTCTTTAAACGTGTACTCCTCTGGAATCATGTCAAACAAATCAGCTCCACTACATATAACTCTCTGAACTCTTTTCGGGTTCAAGTAATTCGCGAATCTCACTCTATCGTAATGACTATATGCTTTCATTTTGAATATAAACTCGCTGATCCGTCTGAAACAGAAGCTACAATGCCATCCTGAATCCGCCAAGATCTCATCAGACTGTCTATAATGTGCGTACCTTGTTTTACCAGTTTGGTATCTATGAACCGATGCTCTCCAGCTTTTATCACCGACTGGAAACTCAAACGAGTACAAATAGTTCTTCATTCTAAGGTGAAGGATTTGCGGTATGTCATCGCACCAACGAAGAAGATTGATCGTGTGTCCGCTTGGGATCTCATCGACATCAGACATAATCAACAAGTCATCATCAGTAATACCAGCGATTCTTAAAAGCTGATCTAAAGCGATTCTCTGATAAGCTTCTTCGTAAAACGGATTCTTCTCTCCTCTCTTAAACTTTCCTCCGACTGAACCGTAAGTTAACCGTGGCTCGATGAAGTTAAACTCATCCCTGTGGTGAGTGAAAACAAGTGGTTTTGGTAATCCAGTGAAAGTCGAGTTGGATTCAAGGAGAACAAACTGAGTTACATAAGGGTACAGTTCTTTCCAACGTATCGTGAGGAGTTCGACTTCGGTACTGAAGAGAACGGCGTCGTAGACACGGCGAGGATATTCACGGATTTTCCAGCCGTGGAGTTTACAGAGAGATTCCATTGAAGCGTTCTCGTGGTGATAATGTGGAATGTTGTGGAATGGTTTTGGAGGTGATTCCCATAAGGGTCTCAAGAAGTAGGAGATCTTGAGGCCGTGAATATTTGCACCGAAGATACACATTGGGACGATCACTAAGAGAAATAGGATTGATTTGAAGTCCATACCACGTATGGTGCAGCAGAGTCTGGAGATGCCCAAGCCTCCTTCTGATTGCTGTTTTGACCAAAATAGCCAAAAGTCAAATGTCCGTTTAATGAAGATTACTTCGAGTCCGTAAGATCTTAATTTAAATCGAGAGTAGAGGACAAATGGGTTCTTAATTACAAATCATGGACCATTGACTAAAGATCTCGTTTCAAAAACAAAAAAAATCAGAAAATTCAATTTGACGAAAGGATTAAGGGAGAAAGAAGAAAAATAGAAAACCTGGGTGCCACATAAATCATCGGACTTTTTAGAACAGTAGTGACCGCCGGTTTCTCCCATCATCCGCCACATCTTCTTCAACTTCCTTTAACCCTATTGCTGGCACTTATAGGTTAAGATATCAAACCTTCCGCAAATTCTACCAAAGAATTAAAGAATGAAGGAGCAGAACCCAAATGCTTTTTCTGTGATGCCTGTATTTGTGAATTTTGTTTAAAGTGTTATGGTTCACTGAATTCCTCGGGGATGGTGATGACGATATATGCCTTATTTGCCTCGAGAACTACAGTAAAATGGTACTTTTGTTGTCAATTAAGAAAATATCAAGGTTTCTTTGCTCGACTACCATTTCCACGCGTCCCGCTTGACTCAGTCCCGCACCCAGCTTTTGCCGTGTCTTTTCTTATTTGAAAGATCCGAGTCTGCCCTCTATCTTTCATAACACGTGGCTTCCACCGGTAAGTAAAAAGGGCGTTATTACCGAATTAGGCTTTTTTAATGCCTACTTTCAAAAGTGGGCTTTTTAACTCTATTTTCAATTTGGGCCCTTTGTCTTCAATTTCTTTCCTTGCTAGCCCTCCCCGAATAACAAATTACCAGCTACACCATCAATGTGAAAATATCTTTGTTTTTCACTGTTCCCCCAAAATCAAACATGAACACTAGGATTCCAAATGGTGACTATAATTAAAAAAAAAATGAGAAGAAATATTACATTTCTCTTAATTCTTAATTTTTTTTACTATTTACAAGAAATATTTGTTACATATAATTTCTTTTTATTCCTTATCATTCCTTTTTTTAGAGGGAATATATGAATAAATATTGGGTAGCCGCGAAGGAGATCTATGCAGAGAACTGGTCCAAAAGGAGTCTTTCTGATGGCAAGAGAACCAAGGGTGACCGCATAGAGGCTCTGGAGAGCTCTGCTAACCATGAGTAATTTGCATGTGTCGTCGGCCAAAGACCCACAATTCAACCTAAAAGACTCATAATTCACCCAAAGTTGACCAAAATTATTTCTCCTCCTATATATAGTCTTAGCTATTTTAGGTCAAATATCAAACCTTTCATTTGGGTTTTTGAACTAGGTTCTTACCACTTTGATACAAGATGATTGGGGAATGATTAAGAGTTATTTTTGAATTTTAATTCAATCTTTATTTTATTTCATTTCCTCTTTACATTTCTACATTTCTCTCTGTTTTCTTATCATGGATTTGATCATATCCATGTGTCAATATATTTCATATGGATTATGGGTAATAGTGAATTATGTTGAATTAAGAGTTGGTTTGTGATAACTGTGTATATATTATGATGTTTCTCATCATTAGGATAGTGTTAATGCTAGATTTGTTAAGAGAATATTGAATTTAGAACTTAGGAAATTCTTCTTGAGTCTATGAAATTTTTTCACTCAATTCTAATAAGCTAAATCATATTTAACCTATGAGGATAGTTGATTGCGATGTTTAGTGACTTAAATATACTTGTTCTTAATGCTTGATGTTTAACATAATTACAAACGAGAGTTGTGATTATCAAAGTGATTAATCATTAACTAACAGATGCCTTGAGAATGTTATTTATACATGTTTAGTGTCATAAAACACTTGAGATTCAATCAATTCAAATACCTTTCCCATGATCCATAGCTTTTTCAATTGCATTTAATACATTTATTTTTGTCTATTCTCTTTAATTAACTAGAAATTTGATTTTCATTTACCAAAACTTTTGTTCTTGTTCACTTATAACTTATAATAATATCAAATCCAACAACCTCAATCATCCTAACTTGAATGAACAATTAGAAACTAGACACTAGCAATATTATTGCTTCCGTTGGGTTCGATCCCTTATCTTGCCACCATTCTACTTTTTAAAAGGTGGACTTCGATTAAGTTTAAGTGTTTTACCAATTAGTTTAATTGTGGAGATTTTTACATAATAACACAACAATTTTCGACATCAATGTCCAGTCTTTTCTCCGATATAAATAATGTATATTATTCCACCATTTTTGTTGTGTTAGCTGAAATTTCTAGTGTTATCTTAGTACAAAGAAAGTTGTTTCAACTGATCATCAACCATATAAAAAATTTTGTTATTCTTCATTGACTAGTTTTTGAAACATTCCAAAATTACACAATGACATCTTTACCTATTTAGTGGATCTTGTATCGCTAAAAAGGGAAGCAAGTGGGGTAGGTTATGTTTTTTGGTACTTAGATACTATGGCTATGCACTTGTTTAAGCACACTTAAAGCTGATCATTTTGCGTTTAGATTAACAACTCTTTTAAGGTTGTACCTACGCTTTTAACTTGATTGCTCTATAAAATGCATTTAGATGGACCTAGGTTAGTTATATATACTCATGGAAATATTGTATTCACCATACGAATTTTTTTATTCTCTAGGTCATGGAGGACTTTGTATTAGCAATGGTTGGTCATTGGAAAGGTGGTCGCGGCATTGACAAGGAATCTATAGTGCTAAAGGTATGTATGGCATGAAGTATATTCATTGATGAAGGAACGAGTTTCGAGAAATTGAAATTCACCATAAAAAAGAAGATTTGGGGTGGATAAACAATTATTTTCAGCTACTATGAGCTACTAACCACCTCCTCAATTTCCCATGCTTCCCGCTGACAAGACACCACTTATCAACATTAACAATGATCTCTCAGTGTGTATGTTTAAGCACATAAAACCCCTCTCACTGAACATGAACCTATTTATAACCTTTTTGGCTATATGAGAGGTTAATGGTGATGGTAGAGTATTAAATAGGGATGGATCAGATTTACATTCAGTCACGAACGTATGTGTTTGAGAATGGTATGCAACTTCATACAAGGGCACCTTCGTGGAACGAGAATATAATAAGTGAAGGAATGCTGGTTTAGTTGGTGATACCAACGGTGCTTCCGAAGGGGGGTTTCATGAGAACGTTTTTTGGACCAGTACTTGATACGCAAATTAAAAGTTCATTGATATACTTCAATTGCGGTGCATGAAAAGAAGAACATACTGATCTGAGTACCTCTTTGGCTGAAATGGGATGACTAGGAGCTGGAGGTGTTAATACAAGTACAAATGAGAATCCTTTAAAGCGATAGCTATTCCCTAACAGTGACAAAAAAAAATCGCTTAATGGTATTGTTATGGTGAATTGTGCGATAGATGATAAATGATCCATGAGTGAGTAGTTGTCTACTGGATCAAGGTTAGGTCTTGATTAGGCTAATTTAGTGTTGGGTTCCTAGTTTCTAGGCTAGATTTAGGGATATATATCATTTTAAAGTCATGTCCTCAAAGTTTTTAGGCTAGATTTAGGGATATCTATCATTTAAACTAGAAACATGGGTTCATGAAAGTCATGAACCAAATCTAAAACCAAAGGAACCTTGTAACGCCCCCCAAACCGTTTCTAGGTCGGATCTGGCGCCGGCTAACAATCAAACAAGAACATGACCGATGGTCACTTCGCTGGTGATCCGGAGACGTCATGTAACCCTCTGCGCCTCAGTCCAGGCTTCGTAGCCAGTACCTCGAAAGCAGAGTTGTGTGTGAATCAAAAGATCCTATATCATTGAAAATCACGTTGCATATATAAAACATACGATTTAACATACATATAATATCGGGTTTTAAATACAAAAAATACGTAACTATATCTTGAAACCAGAGTTTTTGCAAACAGACGCGAAATCTACTCCGACTTGACCTAACGTCCCGATAGCTTTAACAATCTAATCTAGGGCTACCTGAAAAACAACAACGTGAGTTTAATGAGTAACCTAGTGTTACTCAACGAGCCAGATCCCCGGAAGCTCTAAGTTAAGAATCAATAAACATGTTCGGGGAGTTCAACAAACAAACATGCAATATAGCCGAAGCAACGAAAATTAAACAAGCAAGGTGAGCCATGAGGACATGTCTCCAATCTAAGCTAAAAAAACAGCTAAACAACTAATTTTACACGCAATCCTAAGGGCTCTGGTGTAATTGTATCCCCCGTCATTAACCCTTATGGTTAGCCACGCCATTCGCTATACCTACTATAGGACACAGCGATACACGAGTTCCTCAACAGGACACCCACCCACGGCCCGATGATCAATCGGTACTTGTCTCCAAGGTCTTTCCATTTTCGTAAATATGACGGTTTACGAAAACGAAGTTAACTCTCATACGGGGATACAAAGACACCAAACTACACGAGTGTTAGTATTTCCAACTAACAAAAATCCATCCGCAATTACTCCGTCGTACTATGAACTCGCATTCCCCCGGCTGACTTCGTGGACCAAAACCCGACCCTCCTCTTGGGACGATTCCTCGAGCTGCCACTGCTAATACCATTGTAGCTGGAAAACTACCACTCCACAAACCTCCTCCTGGAACGTGCTTGGACCTCGAAGACTGCTTCTCTTGATCTCCGGAAAATTTCGGTATATTCTGGCTGATTTCAGGGTTTTTCTCCAAAATTCCGACAGAAGTTCGACAAAATATGTACTTGAGACACAAACATAGTGATACAGCTTAAACTCGGACTCTACGGGAAATTTTGGAAATTGCGGCAGAAGTTTGGCTATACCGAACACTCGTTCATGCTCGAAATGGTACCCGCACAGCCCCCTCTTACTAAACTGGACCGGTTAACCGGAATTTCGAAAGTGGTTCGGACAGTTAGAACCGTCTCGTGGCGTCGGGTTTTATCCCCGAATATCTCTCTATCTCTCTCCTTATCGCCTTTTGTGGTCTTCTTCTCTTCCTCCTTCTCTCCTTCTCTCCCTCTCTTTCTTCTTTCTCTCCTCCTTCTCTCTTCTTCCTCTCTATACCTCTTATAATTCACTAGATTTTGGTGTGAAGAAATGAGCTACCATCGATCTCCTTTTATACTTGAATGGGCAGTTGGATTATCCAACGGTCCACTAAAATAATATATATATATATATATATATATTTATAAGAAAAGTAATAAAATAATATATATTTTTAGATTTATAAAATAGTATATATATATATATATTTTTTTTTATAGTTTTTTTCTACCAACCAATCTCTCCATTCTTTTCCGAGTGTTTTCGCGTTTCGTTTTGTGATTCTGTTTCCACTGTCTTCGAGAATACTCTTCTAAACACTTCTTAGCTTTGTCTTCATCACAAATTATTTGTTGAGTTAAATAATTTTCTTCTCTTAGACGGGTTGTTACAAACCTCATGCATGTAAAGTGTTTGATGAAATTCGCAATGACATGTAAATGAGTAAATTGCACATAGCCTAAAAAAATATTTGATAAATGAATTTGTATTCATTAAGAATATTGCTTAATGACTAATGGTGATTTTTTAGCATGTTAATTCATAGATTTAAACTTTGATCATTAGATAGATCAATATCATGGAAGTGAATTTATTATACCTTGGAATTATTATTCTCTAGATTGTATAATCATTAAGCTTAAGTAGGAACTAGTGAATTTAACCTAAGCTAGCCTAATTTATTATACCTATATACCTTGATCCATATTTATTCTTCTTAAATTTCTTATTTTGCATTTGAGTTGACTTTTCATATTTTGCATTTAATTTGTTCGTTTTGTTTTTTTTTGTAAAAAGTTACATTTATTAAAAAAAACCAGTTTAGCACCTTACAACAAAGTATCTTAGTTTAGAACCAAATTAGATCAACAACAATGATCAACGATAATAATGAAAGCAAATAAAAAAGAGTAACAACTAGGGTGTGCGGTGAACCACACTTGTAGAGCATTCCCCAATTTAGAACCCTGGTAGGATAAAGTAGTGAACATATTCCTTAGCCAAAAATCAATGCTTCGTATGAGGCTTAGAGACGACTTTGAAAGGTCACCATGCTGTCTTTTTTTCTTTCGATTCATATCATGTGTACCGCACATTGCCGTAGGACAAAGAACTTTCTTAGGCATGGAGTTTCCAACAATCAAACTCATAGTATCACTTCAAGCTAGCGAAAAATGAACATCATGGAGTCTTTCCATCAAACCACACCATACCTCCATAGAGTAAGAACAACTGAAAAACATGTGATATCGAGACTCTAAGGGAACTCGAAAAAAAGCAACATTAATCGATAGCTGCATTCCATGCATTATATGCAATCATTCAGTTGTCTGTTGCTAATCAAAATTTAGTTGCTAACCAAACAAGAAAGGAGAATTTCATAGTGGCTTGGGAGAACCAAACACCCTTACGTCAGTCCTAAGTTGATAAAGCATGACAAAGCTGCTCCCAAATGTATTTCGTAGAGAAAGAATTATGGAATGTACCTTGCTTCCCATGCCACAATGCAATGTCATCCTTATCATCAAGACCTCAAACACGCAGTTCATTGACTTCCTCAGTGACACTGTTAAGAAATTCTTGATGGTGTCGTTTTCTTCGTCTAGACGCGACAATATCTCCGGCTGATGCTTCATTTGATAAGCCCAAGTAAACAAATCTTCGATATCCCAAAGAACTGAAAATAGACGCCCAAAGAACATCAACTATCATGACGAAATAGGTAGTCAAGCCATTATGTACCTCAACACGATGAAATTCCGATGCCAAATCTCTATATTTCAGGAATTTACCCCACATCCAGGAACCTAAATTGGGATGCTCAGCAACCAACCAGATAGATCCCGTTTAACCCAATCCACCCATAACGATTACTTTACTGAGACAAGCTGCCATATAAGCTTTAAAATATATACTTTTTTGCCTCTACCAAATTTTTTAACCCAAGCCCACCCTCTTCCTTCAGATATTACACTTCCGCCCAACTAACTTTCGTTTTTCTTGAATTAAGCTCTGGTCCCAACAAAGAAAGGCGGAGCAAATTCGCTCTATTTCCACAATTCAACCTTTTGGCAAGCGATACACGGAAAGATAAAAAAACATTAGACTCGTTATTACCGATTCAAGCAACGGCGCCAAAAATTTGATACGGGATAAGTTTTACCCTAAATAGTCTGCAAGTGCACACAAATGCAATTGTAGTATTAAGGGGTCGAAATCCACAAGAACTAGTTAGACACAACGGTTTCTTGGTTTGGATTAAGCTAATAAAATCAAAATGTAAATTAAAAGCAAATAAGAACTGAATTAAAACTATAATGTAAAATCAATTGGAGGAAAAGCTAAGCCTAGGGTATTCCTAAAGAGAATTCAGATTGTGACTAACTAAATTATAGGGTTTATTAGATTAAGTGTCATCTAGAACTACAAAAACATCTATGTGCTCACCAACTTTAGCTGCGCGAGACACCTATATCTAGAGACTAAAGCACCGAGTTTCCTACGCGTACTTTTCAAATCTAAATATGCAATGCACACAAGTTGATTGGTTCACAAGATCCCTAAAACGAGTTTCCTACTCTTTTAGGCCACCTTACTCTCCTAGGATAGATCCAAATAGTCAATAATGCTTTCGCATATATTATCTAACCTACAAGCTCAATTCTAGATCGCGAATCTAGAATTAAGTAATTACAACAATCCTAGTAGAAGATCAATTGTAAAACCCTAATAATCTAGTATCATCAACAATCTTTCATCAATCTAATGGAATCCCTTGACCTAACAAGAGATCTACTAAGACATGGTTGAATTAAACAACATAGCAAAAGTAGAAAGCATATAGAGAATAATATTAAAGGTAAAGGAGTTCGAAATCTTCTCTGAAAACGGACAGAGTTTCGGGATTTTTCTCACCAAAAGCTCTCAACAATACTCTCTCAAAACCTAGGTAAAATCCTGTCTAATGATTACAAAGATTCTAAAAAGCTATATATAGGTGTTTAAAAACGTCATGGGCTTTCTCCTTGCGGGATTAGGAAATCTGGGCCAAAACTCGCAGAGATAAGGAAACTGAGAATCTGTTTTATCACGCTCTGTTGATCGACACAAGTGATATGTGTCGATCGACACACCCTACTTTGACCGGGTCAATGTCCGAAAGTCAACATCTTTGACTTTTCTTCAATTTAGACCGGTTTTCTGCTCCTTTCTCCACTTCCGCTCCAAATGCTTCAATCCATTGATTAACACTTATATGACCTGTAAAAACACATAAAAGACTCCAAAACCAATATGAAAAACCCGTAAAAACCGTCATCTATCAGCCATATAAGCTTTAAAATACATACTTTTTTTACCTCTACCAAATTTTTTAACCCAAGTCCACCCTCTTCCTTCGGATATTACACTTCCGCCCAACTAACTTTCGTTTTTCTCAAATTAAGCTCTGGCCCCAACAAAGAAAGGCGGAGCAAATTCGCTCTATTTCCACAATTCAACCTTTTGGCTAGCGATTCGCGGAAATCCAAAAAAACATTAGACTCGTTATTACCGATTCAAGCAACGACTATCGCCCCGCAAAGGAGAGGAAACGATTTTTCCACGAGCTAATCCGATTTTTTATTTTTTAAATCAACGGAGAAAAATCCGAAATTAATATTCTCTTTATAGTTAGAAGCAAACCTAAGTATCTTACGGGTAATGTACCATGTTTAAATGGGGAATGTATCAAGTATCGCTTGTCGTTGTCCCGCTATGGAATTTTTCAAGACTAATTTCCAGGCCCGACGTTGTTGAAAATTCCTTAAACATCTCTAAGACTCCCTCCATAGACCTTGTGTTTGCATATATAAAAACCATTAAATCATCGGCGAAGCAAAAATGCGTAAGCCGATAATTCTGACATCCCGAATAGAACCAAGACTTCTTTTCTACGGCCGATTTATTCAGCATTTTGTATAGAACAATCATGTAGATAACAAATATAGAAGGAGAGAGATAATATCCTTGTCGTAAACCGCTATACTTTGAAAAACCCAACCAACTCCCCATTTACTTAGAACGAAAAAAATGTAATTGATACACACAATTTTATCCAAGAAATGAAACATGATGTATTCCCCATTTAACTTAGTTTTCTCTTTTTTGCATTGTATCTAGTAGTTTAAGTATGTTCTCTTGCATGTTTGGTACCTAGTTTGGTTATAATTTATCATCTTCACATATTTTTAGTTTGTGACTTACATTGGTAACTAAGATCATAATTAAAAAGAAACTAACTTATAGAGTGAACATTTAGTACTAGAAAATCTCTTTTGTGTTCAATCCTCAACTTGTCACTAACTATTCTACTAACTATTCTATTAGGAGAGAAATTCAGTTAGTTTAGATGCTTAAATATTGATTTGGTTAGGAAAACTAGATATAATAATAAAATAAACAAGGGATTTAATGTTAGTTATAATTGGGGTTAACATTATTTGTTTGAATGACTCTAAAACCTAACATCATTTTTCAAACTAATACAACATGAGATGATACCAATTTTGTTTACATCACTTTTATAATTAATGTAAATAAACACCTCACTTACAAAACTAATGTTAAAAACTATATATTTTAACATTATTTTAAAGTTTTAACTTAGCATTATTTTTTTTTCCACAGATTTTTTTTTTAAAATAGGTTATTTTCATTAAATCAAATAAAATTTAAACTAAAACAGATAGTAAAAACAAGTTAAAAATTTTATTAAATCAACAAGTGAAAACAAGTATTACATCAAGTTTCTCAACTAATCTTTCACAGTTTGGCAATATAAGATGGAAAGTAACATAATCAAATCATAGAATCCTTCACATAATCATTGTTCCGTTCCATTGATTGCTCCATTACACTATCATTGAAGTAATCTCCATATATCGATGCGTTTGCTGTAATTTTATCTGCAAGAGACAAACAAAACATCAAAGTGAATCTCATCAAGCTATATCAACAGAACTATATCAGTCTCGTCAACAACCTAAAACATACATGATAGATAATCTTAACTTACATAATCCATATCCAAACAGCTAGCCTAAAACAGAGATTGCATATTCCTAAAATATAGAAACAACTAACTAATATATGTTCCAATAACCTAAATATGCTTCTCTCTAGCCAAGGCAGATGAACATACCTGTTAAAACTTTCCGAATACTTTCAGTTTCAATTCTTTGATATGTAACTTTCCTGAAATCGAAGTTGAAGTGTCATGCATATTAGTGATACTTTCGGTTACATTTCAAAGTATTATGTAAAGACATTTTACCTGGTCACTGTTGATACTAGATGATTGATGAAGATTAGTGTTAGGCTTTGTGTTCTCATCTTTTACATTCCCCTGTAAAAAAACACATAAACATCAGTTTCAGAGTCATAAAAAATTTAACAGATAACAAATAAAAGTTAATCTCTTACCATCTCATTAGCATTTCTCGCTATACTCTTATTTTTTCAAGTGCATGTTGTATCTTATGTTCGCTTCAACTACTTTCATATTACGCTATCTTGTTTTCTACAATGATACAAAGTTAATCAAATAGTTACATAACTTACAAAAGTTTTACCTTAGCCTCATCAGTTAACTACTGGAAATGGGTGCTTAAAATCATGTATCTGGTTTAAAAGTAAATACAGAAAACTTTCATCAAATTTTCAAGAGAAGAAACTACTTTTGCTCTGTGCTGTAAAAGCAAACTCGTCTTAACACTTTCACGCATTCCAGAGGTGCTGCTCGTTTATGTATGACGTGAAGTCACATGTGTAGCATAAAGCCTAAAAGGAGTTAAAAAATGATATTATCATAAGAATGTGATTGTATATACCCATAATTTGTTTATGTTCATTCGATCAAATAAAACAACTCAATATTGAGTCGTGGAAACACTTATATGTATAGCTCATTTAAAATGGAAGAGTGAGAGTGAATTTGCAACCAATTCTAGAGTCACTTGATGAAATATTTATAAGATCCATACCACAACAATGATGATAACAAGATCATCCCAATACTTCTCATTTGCAAGTTGAATTGTAACACTTGATGAAATATTAATAAAATCCATACCACAACATTGATGATAACAAGATCATCCCAATACTTCTCATTTGCAAGTTGAATTGTAACACTATCACTTCCATCATCCTTGCTTCCCATTTCATAATTATTAAAGCAAAGATATTAGTCTTACAACTAATGTGGCATGAATAAAACAATGACGAAATAAAGAACTAATGTTTCATTCTGCTACTCTTAACTCTCAAATATATATCTGAATGTTAGAGATCATGACAAAAAAAGTTGATTATGTGATAATAAAATACTAAAGACCATGAATTTATTATACATAGTGAATTTGAAGCTACAAGGTAACTAAACAAAATATGTCTGAAATTTTCAAATCGGATTATTGTTGTTCTGTGATAATCAGAAACCAAATTGAAACTGCATAAATCTCACAAACACTAAAAATGGAAGCTTTCTAACATGAATTCTTAATCAATCAGAGACATAAAAAGAAAGAAGTTCGAGGAGAAAGACAAATCTACCTAAGAAATTAAGTAGCGTAACCATTTCGAGAGGAACTTGAGGAGAAAGACGAACGAGAACGATTCCGACGAAAGCTGATAAATTAAATAGCGTCGTAACCTCCAGATCTGACGAGAATCGATGTGATTCTGCTTGAAATTGATTTGATGAGAATCAATTTGATTTTTAGGATAAGAAGATAAAGTTTGTAGAGAATTATTTTCTCAACTATACCAAAAGTCTTTTTAATTAATTTTAGTTATTAAAAAACATGGAAATTAACGTTACTTTTAGATGTGATATTAATTTGCATTATTACTTAACCTTATTTGACACCACTTAATAGAATGATGGTAATTTAGTAATGTAAAATGACGTGTTTTTTTAGTGTAAAGACAATCAAATAATCTCCCCTTCAATAATCAAGTTTACTTTTTGACAAAAAAGGTTAAGCTATATATATATTATTAAATACTTCCAACAAAATATTTACATTCATTATTTCATAAAAAAGATATCTGTATAAGGTGTACCAAAAAAGAAAAAAAAGAAAAGAAAGGGAGTACAAAATCCAGCTCAGCTCCAATTGTGGATGATCTTCATTAGGGACAAATGGTTCCCAGAGCCAAGGGGACCACGAAAAGGCAGACATTGTCGGCCGGACACCCACTCGGGTTACATTAGCATTAAATTAATAATTCAAAATCACACAGTCGCTACCGTTTCACACGTAGAGTTGACATCAGGATCGAAACCTCTCGTGCACTTTCCAAAACACCCTTCCTCAAACCACTAAATATCTAAACTGCCACTGGCCCCTCTCACCTCGTCCTTATTGGCCACTGATTGCTCCAAGACAGTCCCTCGTCACACTCATGGCTCGACAATACCACCCGGAGCCGCGACGGATTTTGTATTTGTGTTCCCTCAACCTCCTTTGGCACTTAAAACGTACAGACTCTGACTCTGACAAGTCATTGCACATTGTTGTTAGCATCATAAGCCATAGATATCTTTGGGTCTCTCAAACAAAGACCACGTATATATACTTCTTCCTTGTTCCCCTCCAGTTCAACCTCATTTGGTAATAAAAACAAAGAGCAGCCTTCTTCTCTCCACCCTGTAAGTCTCTACTCTTTAACATTAATCTGGAACTATAAAAGTCTTTGGTTTAATGGCCAAAGTTAAAGGAAAAGTCTTTGGTTCTTGACTTTTGTTTCCTTTGCTTTTCTAAAACGTTCAAATTCTTTGAGAAAAGTATGTGAGCTAGTTGTAATGACTACTGTGAAGGTTTTGAAGAAAAAAAAACTTATTTTGTCGGTTATTCGATTTTTTTTTAATAACTTTTACATACAGAATGCAATTATATGGTAACCATTCACCTTTTCATATGTTAGTTTTGTATTGTTTGTTCTGTTTGATCCGCTTGTTTCATACTATTAGCTCCATTTGTACCATTTAGATTTTTTTGTATGTTATTACTCTTTCTTTTTTTAGAAAAAAAAAAAAGACTTCTGCGAAATTGATGATTTGTGCTGGATATAAATGAAATATATCATATATAAAACATATCATATTTGAATTAAATGAAAGATAGAGAGAACTCCACTTGAACTGTTAAAGTGATCGAACATTGAACATATATATATGAGACCTATTTCTCTTAGAATATGTAGTTAATGTTTGGCTCCTTAACTTTTAGCCTTGACCAGAATCCACGTAAATCTTATACTGTATTATGTAATTATATTTGTATCTAATACCAACTTCAAAAGAAGGGGGTAAAATGCAATCATCACTATTTCAGTCAAGAGTAATATTTCGTATAGACAGATAATCAAGTTTAACAATTTGTCTCTCTTTGAAAAGTTATCTACTTTAAATGATTTGCTATGAGCAGGCCTCCACTTTCTCTAATAATAGTTAGCATATAAGATGGGTAAATTCGACATTTTCCTCTTTATTTTGTTGGAAAAAAAAAAGATGTGAGAAAGACTTTATGACATTTGTTATTCATCCCTTCACCTTTCTTTCGTGATGAATATATTATTATTATCCATACATTTCTATTTGCTTATAGTCTTTATAAATAAATGCATATTTATAAAGTGTGTAAACTCATTAAAGACTAGGCGAAAAAAGAGGCTGTCGTGGATTTCATTGTCGCACTTTGATATTATAACCCCTTTGATTAAAAGAGGTGTATGGACAATATGACTGTTTTGATTTGATCATTTTTATTTTTAAATCCAAAAAAAGAGGTATTAACTAAAATGTCAACTATTTCAAATCTATTATCATGATTATTTGAAATGTTGTATTTCAAATGTATTTAAGAGGTGAAAAAGACGAAAAATGACAATTTGACAACTAACTACATGCTTGATTGGTACGGTTCATAAAGGAACAATACTTATTGCAGAAAGTATCCGAAGCAACTATGATTTTACATATAGCTCAATCAAAGTGGTAAATTTTTTTCCTATCACTGTAAAAAAATTTGGCATTTTTGTATTACCAAAATATACTATACAAATTTCTAACATAGGTTTAAATCGGGAAGGGACACAAATTTTATCCCCTTCCGTCCTGTTCGGCCAGAGCCATGGTAACATCACGATACAACTTACAAGTAATACAATAGTGAGAAAAGTAAAGACTTACGGGTAAATTAACATATAACAATAAATAATAAGATGCATGAAGAAGATTGAAAAAGATATGGAGAGGCAATGATGAGGAAGAGAGAAGGTGGAATGAGCATAAAGCACGTGGGATTGGTGATTCGCTTTGCACGCTGGCGAATATGGCCTACGCACCATATTTTACCCCCAAAATAACAAAAAGAAAACTATGAGCAAAATTTTTTTTTTTTGATAAAGTATTTTGGTTACTAAACACATAATTATACTTATTTATAATTTTATATACAGTAACTTCTCCGTGGGCTTATGCGGTCAGGTGTTAGCGTCAAATTATTAGGTCACCTTTCATCCAAACATGGTAGTTTTATTAAATAAAAAGGTCGAGGGTTTTTCTTTTTTTGCAAAAGAAACCACAAGGAAAATAAATATTTTTGTTTTTCAAAAAAAAAAAAAAAATCCCCACCTTGGATATAAAAGTTAAAGAAAAGTTGCATAAAACAAGCAAAAAAAAGAAGTTGAAAGTCGATCCCTCTACTTTCTTTTGTTTGCTCTTTAAGCTTTGAATGATTGGTGAAGAGTGTTTTCTGGGAAATTAAACATTTTTCTTTATTATGTAAAAGAGTATTGTTCTTTATTCATCTTTCTATCTCCAAGCCAAGTGACCTCTTCTTCTTTTTTGGTTTATGCATGGGAATTGAAAAACATTCTTGATATGTTTTGCGAGGTATGACTGATGGAACTTTGGGTGGGCTGTGATGTGTATTGATGGGATAATCCAATTGTATCTTTATCTTTTGTATTTTTTTTTCTTTTATTGCATTGATTTTGATTCTTTTTGTTTGTATGTCCATATCAACGGGGTATAAGGAATTCGATAGAATAGACAAAAACTTTAGTGGTGGCCTGAGTTTTTCTGGGTTTTATTTCTCTTTTATTTCGTATCCATTTTCCTAATCCATATATCTATGTATCTAACTAAATCACTCTCCACCAATAACCAAAATAAAATGATATTTTCTTCCTCTCAAGACAAACTTATGATCTGTTTTGTCTGATTTGTAGACAGGGAAATTGTCGGCTGGTCTTGAGGAAGGAACACTCTTCTTCAAATTTTGGTGCCATAGATAAAGAAGCTCTCTTGAAGCCTAAGTAGCATCATAAATCAGCCATGAAGTTTATGAAACTTGGATCTCGTCCAGACACTTTCTACACTTCAGAAGACTTGAGGTAAATTAATGGTGAAAAGAAGTAAATATCTGTCCATGACTGTTGAGTAAAAGCTCAGTTCTTGCTCGTTTGCAGATGCGTGTCTTCTGAAGTTTCCAGTGATTACATAGTCGAAGTCTCCGGAGGCAGATATCTTCTTCACAAGGTACTCTTTCTTCTTCCTCTTCTTCAAGAGAGGGTTATTTAATTAAGTAATGGTCATGTTTATTGTGTCTGCAGTTTCCACTTCTCTCCAAGTGCCTGAGACTGCAGAAAATGTGCTCAGAGTCGCCAGAAAGCAGCATCCAACTTGAAGAATTCCCAGGAGGAATGGAAGCCTTCGAGCTCTGCGCGAAATTCTGTTACGGAATAACAATAACGATAAGCGCGTACAACATGGTAGCAGCAAGATGTGCAGCAGAGTATCTGCAAATGTCAGAGGAAGTTGAGAAAGGTAACTTGGTGTACAAGCTTGAAGTCTTCTTCAACTCTTGCATCCTCAATGGATGGAGAGACTCCATAGTTACGCTACAGACTACAAAGGCTTTTCCTTTGTGGTCTGAGGATCTCGCCATCACTAGTAGATGCATTGAGAGCATAGCCGCTAAGGTCTTGTCTCACCCATCCAAAATTAGTCTCTCGCATAGTCATTCTAGGAGGGTTAGGGATAATGATGACTTGTCGTCTAACCGGGCCGCTGCGAGTAGAGGGTGGTGGGCTGAAGATATAGCCGAGCTAGGGATAGATCTTTACTGGAGGACAATGATTGCTATCAAATCCGGTGGCAAAGTAGCCTCTAGTCTTATCGGTGATGCGCTTAGGGTTTACGCCTCTAAATGGCTTCCTACTTTACAAAGAAACCGGGCGGGTGATTCGGATTCGGATTCGGATTCTTCGTCCAAGAATAGGTTGTTGTTGGAATCCATAATAAGTTTGCTTCCTGCTGAGAAAGGTGCGGTTTCATGCAGTTTCTTGCTTAAACTCTTGAAAGCAGCTAACATTTTAAACGCGTCGACGTCTTCGAAAATGGAATTGGCGACGAGAGTGAGTCTTCAGTTAGAAGAAGCAACGGTTAGCGATCTGTTAATACCTCCAACGTCCTACACATCCGAAATGTTATACGATGTGGAGATTGTAGCGACAATCTTGGAACAGTTTATGTCACAAGGGCAAATGAGTCCACCAACAAGCCCTCTAAGGAATAAAAGAGGAGTAACGGATAGAAGGAGAAGGTCTCGTTCAGCTGAGCACATTGATATTGAGTTCCAAGAGAGTAGGAGATCATCCTCTGCTTCTCATAGCTCAAAGCTTAAGGTGGCTAAGCTTGTGGATGGATATCTCCAACAGATTGCTAGAGACGTTAATCTTCCTCTCTCAAAGTTTGTCGCTTTAGCTGAGAGTGTCCCTGAATTCTCAAGGCTTGATCATGATGATCTCTACAGAGCTATTGACATATATCTCAAGGTAAAAAAAACTAAACTAAACTAAACTAAACTTTTGCTTTCGTTTTCATCCACAATCACACTCAATATGTTGCAGGCTCACACGGATCTCAGTAAAGCAGAAAGGAAAAGAGTTTGCAGAGCGTTGGACTGTAAGAAACTGTCAATGGAAGCGTGTATGCACGCGGCGCAGAACGAGATGCTTCCGTTGAGAGTGGTGGTCCAAGTCCTGTTCTATGAGCAGGCACGAGCAGCTGCAGCTACAGGGAAAATGACCCAGCTCCCCAACAACATCAAAGCACTCCTGGCTTCACACAAGATCAATGCAGCTGATTTCAGCACCACCACAAGCATCGCTGCACCAGAAGATCAATGGAGCGTCTCGGGTCTTAAATCTTCAAAACCAAAGCTCTCGGGGACACTAAGAAGCAAGCTGGCTGAAGATCAAGAGTTAGACGGAGGAGGGATAACCCCCTCCCGGTTTAAGGCTTTCTGTGCAATCCCTACTCGCCCTAAGAAGATGTTCAGCAAGTTGTTGTCAATCAACAGAAACTGATTTCTTTTTTAGATGTAGAAACTCCAATCTTCATGTAATCTCCAAGAGTGATGATAATATTGTTTAAAGAATTTTATTTCGTCTCATTAGGATCCAATAAAAACGTCCCGAGCTTTTGAGAGTTACTTCTCTGAAACACGATTCTTTCTTTTTTTCATTATTTTAAAATTGGTAAAGACAAGTCAAATCTTCCTCTCATCATTGACATTTTACTTTGGATTGTTAGAAGAAGAAACGGGCTTAAGGGAGAGAAAGATGTAATTTGTACGTTGTAAAGAAAAGCTTTCATCTCCGGCAATCGTGCCTTGTTTTCATTGTATTTTATTTTTGTTAAGCAAAAGGTACTAGTCATATCCACTTACTGCACTAGGAGTTTCCTTCTCTATGTCTTTAAATCAGTCCAAAATGTACTGGAGTCTTCGATCTACGTTACTTCTTCAAGGAACTGCATTAAGTTGAATGAAACAAAAAGTTAGATGTTTGCTTAGAAGAAGATGTTTTCAAGAGGTTTAGCGATTATGAAACTGGAAAAAAACATTACTTTTTCAAATTCAGATACTGAAGGAACGAAGTGGCTAATTCAGCCTTGTTCCGGCGATCACTTGACAGCCTATGCTGATCGAACCCAACTGGTGGAAACAAGATGAAACGTTCCACTTTGGCATCACATACCACACACCTGTGCTCATCTCCAAGGCTCTCTCCTCTTCCTGCAGATTGAGTAACCTCTTGTTTACAACCACTGCACCAGAGTTTGTGTCCGCAAGGGAAGTTCGCCCATACAAGCATGCTCTTGTTGCACCAGAAACATATTCCTTGCCTTAAACATGTCTCATAACTCTGCAATTACGGTCCCTGGTGAGACACAATTACATAATCCAAGCTATTACCTCTGAGAGCACAGAGTGGGTTGTTGCTTACTTGATAAAAGTCGAACTCTCGCAGAAAGAATATGGATGTGCTGTTTCTGATCCTTGCAAGTGTCTCTAGAATAGGATGTTTTAGCTGATGATGGTCGCTCTCAGATGCCCCCACGGGTGGTTCTCCTTCTGCTTCTGGTTTCAAGGTGTTAGAGACCTGTGTGATGCCGCCGCTGCAGTTTAGATCTGTGGTTGATGGGGCTTTTGGTTTCTTGGATTCATCCAAGTTGACCATGACTGCCTCTAGAGGTCTTCCTTTGAGCTGACTACTCTTGGCGGGTGAGATCACCCAGTGGGTTGCAGGTCCATATTTTTTACCTACAGGGACGGCTTCCATTTGACAGAGTTTTGGAAAAGATTTGACCAAGTCGCTAAGCTTAGGGAAGCCTAGAGATGCGTGATCGAGATCCATCCCAAATACAGCGCGGAAATCAGCTTTTAGTGATGATAGGGGATATCCAATTTCTCCCCAGCTCTTTGATGTGTCTTTAAGGTGACGAGGAAGCCAGTTTACAAACTTTTTGAGCCATACTGGCACGGGGGTTTTGTTGAAGCTAGTTTCTTCTACTTTTGCTGGAACTGCACTGTGCAATTCTGCAACTTCTGTTTCTTTCTTAACTGCATTTCACAGTTGTCTTAAGTAAGAACAAAGCTCCATGCTTGCAGGTCGCTATTTTTGAGTTTTTTTCTAAGAAGTTTTTGGCCATATAGAAAGAACAAATACTTACAGCCACTGATATTTGTTGGGTTAAGGAGGAATCGTATATCCTGCGACTGTGTCAGCTCTATTGGTCTCTGTTTCCTGCACAAGATGTGTCAAACATGTAGTCAATCAGAATAACGAAAAACATAAAAAAGATTCATAGTGAAGAGTGTTGTCAAACAAAAGTTTCGCGTATTGCCCCAACCGTAGATTATGAATTTCTGTACTTGCACCGCATCGAAGAAGAAGCTCAACGCAGCCAAGATGGTTATTCTTCACTGCAAAGAACAATGGCGTCTCTTTGATTACTGTCTTGACATGGACCGACTCAGGGTTCGCCGCTACTAGAATCTGCAGGTCTCAAAAATTCATGAGATGCGTTATAATCTTGTTTCAGCTAAGCATGAAAAACGCAAACAAGAAAGATAAGTAAACTATACCTCAAGTGCAGATAAATTTCCATTTGCAGCAGCAAAATGTACTACAGATAAACCCAACTTGTTCCTTTGGCTAACTCGAGCACCATGTGCAATAAGTAGGCACATGATTCTGGATACGAAAATGTACTATTCTCAAGTTGCCAACTAAAGATCATATGACCTTGTTACATAATTCATGTAATAGGAGAAACTCATACCTTGTTTGCTGCTTATGTGGTACAGACGATGCCTTCAGGCAGCACTGAAGGGCAGTATTCCCTTCTGCATCTGTTTCGTTAACATCTATGTTGTTGTTTAAAAGCAGTTCAAGAACAGCTTCATCTCCTGACTACAGAATTAATGCTGGCAGATTACATTACGACCCTCAACAATTTGATGGTGTGCTTCACATAATAACAACTAGGTCTCACCTGTACTATGGTGATAAGCGGTGAGGTGCGCTTATCCACAAATTCACTAACACCAAAAAGCTGAAGGAGCTCAATCTCCCGAAGCAAAAGCGTCCTTTTCTGGCTACATTCACTTTGCATCGAACCATTAATGTGCAACACTTCTTGAATAACAGTCTCGTAGATCGTTGTTTTTGGTTTTGACACCTTATAATCAGCATCCTGTAATGCTACAGTTGCCTCTCTGATCTTGTCAGTAGCTACTAGTAGCAATGCAGTCAAAGGAACAATTTCACCAGCCCTGACATATGCATATGCCACGGTTTCCACTTCCTTTTTCTTTTCAGCAAGTAGTCTCACCACCGTCAAGTCCTATAAGAGGTTCAATTTTACATTACAAGCTTGCAAAGTCTCTTTATTTCTGTCTGCAGCAATCTAAATGGTTCCCTAACATTTTATGATCAAAATCTTTTCTCCAAGCAACTAGATCATGTGTTTATATGTGATTTTGATTAAAACCAACCAAAACATGTGTTGAGAAAGAAGTCTTTAACCTTGTCACCAAGCATAAGGATCAGGTCTCCAATAGAGTCACTAGTGGGATTCCAGGTCACATCCAGGCTACAAAATGGAAATACACTCAGTAATGTTGATTGATATAAAGACGATACATTATCAAAAGACAAAAAAAGTTTTCCAGATTTTCCAAATAAAGACATAGTCAAGCTTTATGATCAAGAGGCGATGAAGCTTTTTCCCTAATTTATCAATCTGAGAAAGAAAAGGTGGAGAACGATTGGTCAATGCGGAGTCTACCTGACATTGCAGAGGGATAGCTCCAGAGGGAGCAAAGCGCGTCCGTCTTTACTTCTGATATCTGTACGAGCGCGTCGTTTAAGTAGCATCTCGACACACCGTGGCGCGTGAGCCTCAGCCGCCGTGTGCAGAGGCGAGAGCCCAGTATCGGCATCCACGTCGTTGATATACGGAACCCATTCGACATCGCCGTTAACGAGAGAAGAAGCACAATCGAGAGAATCGTAAGAGCAGCAAGCATTGAGAAGCTTCAAAGCCTCGCTTCTGTGGGATTCTGCGTCTTCTCCGACGAATAGGCGTTTTGCGTGGTAAATAAAGTCAGTTTTGTCATCCTTCAAGACGGACTCCAAGAAGGCATAGTTCTCTGCGTCCTCGGCGTCGACGGAATCACCCGGAGATACTTTTCCGGCGGAATCAAGAGAGTAGGGGCTTTTCGGCCAGGAGTCTAAGATCTCAGCGTAATCGAAACTAAGGGATGCCTGTTATATGAGAGAAATTAGAAGAGAGAAGATTAAATTTCAGCAGAGAAGACGAAACGCTACAACGTAAAAATAGGAAAAGAGAGAAAACAAAACCTCCATAAGAAAATCATAAAGTTGAAGCAAATCGTCCAGAAAAAAGTTTCAGAAAGGGAGATTTCAAAATAAAGAAACCTAGAGAAGAACAACTTCTATGGCGAATACTCTGAAAAAAATGCCCGATCACGGATAAAAATTTCAAGAAAAGTTAAGCACAGAGCTCAAAGTTCGAAGTTTAAAACTCTCGCACCAGTTCCATCTCCGAACCCTAGCTTCCGTACACTTTCTTCCCAAATCAAATCTTGAAACGAAAAACGCCAATTCCTCCCGAAATCCAGAAACGGAGTGTTAGTTTCAGTAAATTTCTTCCAAATGTCTTAGGAGATACTTGTAAATTTGTTCTAGATATTTCGATCGGAAAAGACAGCAAACGGAGCGAGAGCATTCTGACGAACTGAATAAAGAGGGAAATTGCTCCGTTTGTTGCATCATTTATAGCCGTGACGTGGACGTTGCAGTAGAGTAGCAAGAGCATAGTGTGTAAAACCCTCTCCTTAGAATGACGGTATTACCCTTTGTTCCGTGCATAATGGGCCAGTTTTTGCCTAAGAGAAGAAGGGCAAATCTGGTAATACAGCTCCATTCCCAAGCAGGGTAAAGATTTAGTAAATCAACCAAAGGATAAAAAAAGAGATGTGTAAAATCAGACTGTCAAAAGTAGCGTATGTGTCGTACTCGTTTGTTTTTATGGCATAACCTCGTAAATAACAATTAATATTTACAAACAAGAAAAAGTAAGAAGCAATAATATAACTTTGGTTTCAAATAAAAAATGAAGCCTTTCCGTTTCAGAAAATTGAAGTTTCCAAAATGTCTTGATAGACCCATAAACTATTGTCACAACATCAAACTATCTGAGAAGAAAATAGGGATCAAAACCTTCCCAAGTGTCTCCATGGAGAACAGCAGATAAATCCACCAACGAAGAATCATCCACCGACTTCTCATGTAATCTGACAACTATCCGGAAAATGTTAGACACCAGAGGGTTCCTCAAAAACGGTTTCAGGGCTTCCCCGAGTTCAACCATATCAAAAACCAGAGATTTGTTCTCATTGCTATCAGTCGTCATTCTGAAAACACAGTTGGAGAAGACGTAAAACCCGAGGATACTACCATAAAGAGGTAAAAACACATCCTTGTGGTTTCCAACACCGCCTACCCAACTCTCTCTTTGTTTCCCAACATGGTCTTTGGCGAAAGAAAGCAACTGATTGTAAAATTTACGTCTCCATTCAAGTAGTTGCGCTCGGGACAAGTCTCTGTTTGGTAGTCTCTCTAGATGGTAACAGCATAACTGCATGATCAGAAGCTTCTCTTCATGGTGGTTATCGACTTCCTTGTCGAATACCCGTCTCACTAGATCAGTACCTCCTTTTGGTGCAGCTGTGTAATCCGTAGTGTTGAATACCCATCTCGAGAGATACTGAAAATATTCATTCCAATGTCCAAATACGGAAGATAAATGGTTGAAGCTCAGTTCCAAGACTTGCTCTACTTGAGTAGGAACTTCCATGATAGCTGGGAAACATTTCTGAACATCTGTGGCGAGTTTTGACCTGATGAGATCATCTTCGTCCTCCAATAGTTTGATGCAAGTGAACCACATCTCTAGAATTTGATATGCGTATACTTGACAAGCGTTTTGGAAATCGCTTGGTGTAGTTTCAGAGGGATTTGAGACATGTGGACCGATGAGTTTCGCTTGGTCTAGTAGACCCGATGCTATAATAGCCTCTGCGGATGCATTGCGAACATTTGCTTGCTCAGATGATGAGCTTTTTTGTTTGATCATGTTAACGAAGTAGGAGACACAATCAATTACACAACCCAACCTTGATTCCTCGCGCTTCCCAGATTCGTTTTTGTTGAAGAACAAACCTGTCAGATGCTTCACACAAATCGCCAGGCAGCACATGACTGAACCTCGGGTTTTAGCACGTCTTGTGCTTTCATATAAACAAGTCAGCCTGCTCCAAAGATGAAACACCGAATCATAGTCCAATGAACCAACATAAATGGCTTCAACTGATTCCCCACTGGATGACTTTTTTAACATAAGAAGATTCCACTCGCAAAAAATCCTCAGAATGTAGTTCTCACATTTATGATTTTTCTCCTTGTCCAAGAGCTCCAATAATGTCACCTGAAGACCTTTTTTCGCCCAGTTCCAAATACTGCTAGTCTCTGAAAAACTGGAATCTTCTGACTTCAGAAACTGCAGCAGCCATTTCAGTGTTGCAAGACGGACTTCATATGATTGATCAGATATACAACGAAGGAGCCTTTCCTTGAGGTCAGGAAAATATTCTAATGCTTCAGGAACTTTCTGCGATAGCAAATTTGGTCTTTCAGTAATCTGAAATACTTCAGCTGCTTCATCAGAGGTCTGAAATACACAACCAAAATAAGATAGAGCTGCTTGTTCCCTAAGCTCAGCAATTGTAGGGTCATAATAGGAGAAACCATAAGAAGCGTCTGCATCCAAGCAATTAGTAGATAAATCCAAATTCAATTTGTAAATCTCCCTCAGATTTTGGCTTTCAGAGCATCTCCACCCAATAACTCGAATATGATCAAGCACTCTCAAGAACGATGTACTAAGGATCGGGCAAGGGCACAACAATGGAGAAGCCATCCATGTGCACTTTGCAAGGACATCGACCAATTTTCCAATAATCTCATCTTTCTTAGAGTCATCAGTAAGGTCTCTACAGTTTGTATCTAGAAGATTACCAATTTGCAACATAATTCCGTGAAGATAATTGAAGGGCCCACCTTGAGCCTCATTGGAAGGTAATGTTGAGGCAATCTGGAGAAGAACGCTTTGGAGTTTCTCATTGGAAACAAGACCTACTAAAGCACGAGAAGCCAAAACACGAACACGGAGATTGCTCTGAGTAGAGCATTTCATGATAAAGGGCATGAAAATGAACGGGTCCAGGTCATCTCCAGTTTCACTTGCAATGGGTGAAGGCTTAAGCCTGGATAAAAGAATGAGAATGGGCCATAAACTTGGATGGACATGATTTGCAAGGTTTGAATCTGATGGACCAGATGTGTCGAGCAAATCAGTTGCTGCCTTTAATTCACTGTATATGAAAGGGTGCAACAAGGGGTACCTTAAAGTAAGCCAAACACAATGTTAAATACTGGATGAATACAATGCATTGTCAGATTATGAAGATATCTTTCAGGGGAGGATCGTATAGACATACCTGTGAAAAAATTCAAGCCCAGTCAAGGCACGCCTAGCAGATACACGTTTTGAAACATTAAGGAATCCAATCATTCGACGGACCAGGGCAGTGTATGCAAGTGTAGCACTGTTTCTGACCTCCCAATATGGTGAAGAGAAAGATCTTATAGCAACAATTATAGCCTCCGCAGAAAACCCAGAAGTATCAGTAGATAAATTTGTGTCGTTGAAAGCAACTTTGAGAACATTGAATGCATGCACCGTTGGGACAACACCTTCATCACGGAGCTTTGAAAGTTCTTCACTTGGATGCATCTCAGAAGGATCGACCTTCTCATCCATATGTCTAGAATTTTTCAGATCCATGGGATCCATGAGAGGCTTCTCTGCAAGGCCTATTAGCCACCTAAGCGCCTGGGGGAGAAGCTTCTTTGGTGAACCTTCTGGTTCCGAGAGAAAAAGAGCAATGAATGCAGCAGGAATCCCTGCACTTCTTCTTAACAAATCATCCACCGTTTGTCCTTTGGCCACAGTTCTTTCCATGAGTTGCTCCATCCAGGATTCTGTCAACTTACAAAGTCTCCAAAAGGAACAAAAAGTAAAACATAATGTCAGTGAATAGAAAAACAAGTTACGTGGACGCACAAGAAGCTTAAAATCACACCTTGGATCGTTAGAACATAGTAGGCGGTGGCACAAAGCTGTAAATCCAGCCCTTGTCTTATCTATTGCACCACTGTGCTTCATTTTCAAAAGTACTTCCAAGAAGTGGTCCCCAATCTTTTCAAGCTGGTTCAGATCAAGCAGTGTAACAGAATTTACTGTCACTAAATCATCACGGACTGCAGAAGCCGGATCACCGTTTTCTAAAGGTGTAAGGCTGCTGGTAGGTAAAGGGATCTTCCTTGTGATGGTCCCCAGAAGAAGACTCACCTGAAAAGAAAATAGTTTGGCTTAGGATCTTACTCCAAGGACTTATGAATGCACAAAGTGATATCAAAATAGCGATAATTATCAGAAAGATGAGAAAAAATCAAATACCTCTTTCATCGCGAGCCAGCAACCAACCATAACTCTCTGTTCTGATTGTACTGTTTCCTGCACAGATTTTGGATGTGTATCCTTGTGTTCCTCTGAGAGAACAGAAGCTGTGGCATCTTGAATATCCGACAAGAAACTATCATCATCATCTATAATGTCATCCATATCCTCAGGCAAAGACAAAGCATCTGCAGAAACCACCCAGAGTGCTAATGTAGTTATTCGCGTCACTAATTTAAGAAGCTTTTCCAGTTCCTTTCTCATCTCTGATATACTAGATAACACTGCCTCAGAATTCCATTCCAATTCCTCAAAAGTATAACGCAAAGCCAGTAATACCCCATGAACAAAACTGTTTTTGCATGCCTCAGAGAGATCACGCTCTCCCTCCTTCACAGAAGCATCAAGCCACTGAATAAGCGATTTGATATATTCAACAACAGGATACTTGAGTTTAGAGTGCTGATCCAAACCATTCACGCTTTCAAACTCTCTTGGACAACAAACAACGTCGGTGGAAACCTTGACCATCCATCCAAGGTCCAAAACATACTTTCTGAAGATAAGCCTTAGAGTCAAAGCGCCTGCATCACTCTCTCTTACCCGTGGACTACAGACTAGTTGTTTGGCCCAAGGAATAATTTTCTGGACCATGTCATCACTTGAAACGCCAGTAAATGGAGTTGGAAAATGAAGCAGAATACGGAAAGAATTTTCCCTAAGTCTGTCCCAACTATCCACAATTGCTCCAACCAACAGTAATGTCAAATCATGAGAAGTGACAATATCACAATATGGGTAAAGATGGCCTTGATGCGAAGTTGGCTTCTGAGAAGGCACTATAGGCCAGACTTCAATCATGATTTTTATAAGTTCCGTCGCCATTATTTTTCTCCTGTAAGGGGCAGAAGGGTAGCAAGATAAAAACAAAAAGGAACTCAACCATCTCATAAACTTGAATAAACTCTCAGCTCTTTCCGTTGCATTCTCGCAGCTTTTTTGATTTAACAATGTTTCACTTTTTTCACTGCCTAGAAGTGGTTGGCAGCTTCCTAGCTTGTACTGCCTTTCTAGCGACGTACGAACCCGAGCAAAAAACTTCCTAAACAAACTGGTCCATTTCATTTGGAAACTTGTAGAAGATGACCTCATGTTCAAGGGAACAGCTTCCTTCATGAGATAGAGCTCTAAGGAGGACGGAAGACTAGCAGTCTTGGGGTTTAAGAAGAGTGTCTCTGCAGCATCCACACGAACGGACTCATCAACATGGGTTAAGGCCATTTTTAGCCACTCAATAGGAACTTTTAACTCAATACCCTTTATTTTGACAAATGCAAATGCATTGGCACTTCCTCTTTGTTCGATATCGCCTTCAAGGAATGCAAGTGTACGACAAACTTTCAGCAGTGACACTAAAACAGCCACTTTCTGTTCAACTGTCAGCTCTATACTCATGTTACACAACTCAGTACAGACAAGCTTGGTCTCTTCCTCGCTCGGCTCTATTGATATAAAAGCAAGCACGGGAAATACACTGTCTACATCCAGATCTAGCAAAACTTGTACTGCATAAGTATTTAGATTGGACCTGAGTTTTGATATACCAGAAGCAAGCCCATAAAGAAAAGGAGGCAAACAGTGTTCTCGATAACGCGCATAACCCTGCTCAACGCCTTCGCTCTCCCAGCATTCATCACGCAATAGTTCAAGGAAACATTTGATAAATGATGTGACAGCACAGCAGACATCATCATCAATATATGCATTTGCCATCTCAAACAAAAGGTTAGGACTTATATCCAACAAAGTCTTTGCACCTAACCGCCTTGCCAAGGATGCTAATGGAGCGTACCTTCCCTTACAGCGTGATCCTAAGCGAAGAAGATATGAGACAATATTCAGCAAAGATTCCCTTATTCCCGCTTTATTATCTGACTGGCGAACTGTAGACTGAATGTCTAGTAAGAGGTCAAACATGAGATGAACTTGTTTGACTGTCTGGCTCAAAGGGTCCTCCAAGTTGTTCCATATAATTCTGAGCACCCGGGCTGCCTTGCTGTCTGGCATTGGATCATAGTCTTCTGATATATCAGTTACTGTAGACGTCTTGATCTGTTGCAAGCAGATTTGCATCACAGTCAGTGCGTGGAAATTCAAATGGCTGTCAATGGGGTTCTCGCAAAAATCACAAAGTTCAGGCAAGATTCCATCATACAGAATAGTTTTGTGTTCGCTATCACAGTTACTGAACCGAGCAAAAGATGAAACAAGAACACCCCTAGAAACTGCGGTAAGAATGCCTCGGATCAAGGAGAGTCTACTGAAAGATGAAAAACTGCAGATCTCAGAACAAATATCACCGGCAAATGGAATTTTGCTAACAATATCAGTAAATCCAAGGAAACCACTCCAGCAAAATATACCTTGAGCTATAAACAATCCAAGCTCTTCGTCTTTAAGACAGACCTGTAAAGCAGCACAAAAACTCACACCAGCAGCCACATAACAGTCTCTAGAAAATGCCATGGACTTCAAAATGTTTATCTGAACAGCAAAAACTCTCTCCACAAAACTTGCATCTTCCCCAACTAAACACTTAAACTTGAGTGGAAACCGCTGAAACAAGTAATACGAGCAAGAGAGAGCCTCTTGGCATTGCTCCATAACAGTAGGAGGAGGCCTAGCGCAAGCTTGAGTCTCTAAGATAATACTATTCAGCCCTGAAACTATATCATAACCCACCAAAAGAGCGCAATCTTCAATTATATCAACCAAGTATCCCAGTTTTGGCATACCCATTACTGATAAAGCCACTCTAGACACGCAGAATCGCTTCCCGCCATCTTCTAAACCACCATATTCATCACAAAGCTCTCGAAAACATGAAGTCATCACCAAATGAAACTTATTGGTTTTAGCCAAGGCTGAAACAAGGGTCCTATGTAGAGGCACAGAATTCTCCATGAATAGAATCTCCAAGTAAAACCTAATAGCTTCCCGTACCGACACTGCCTCTCTCTCGCCTTCACCTTCATGGGTCTTCGCCAGTAACTCTCCGAACGACGCAACAACCTTCTTGGTGTGATTCACTTGCGCGTAGATTGAATTCAACGAAATCAATTCTCGAATGTCGGAGTCGAACTTTGGAAAAAACTGAGACAGGCTAGATTGACTCAAAGAAGCCACGAACGAGCTCGGGAACACGACGGCGCTGTAAGTGTAACGGTGGCGATGCTGGAGAGCTCGCCATTTTGCAGACATTTTTCAGTGAGCTGAGGAAAAAGAGAAATTTGAGAAACGCCGTAGAGATAGAGTTTCGAACTTGCCTTAGTTGATAAATACAAATAAGAACTTGTACCGTCTTTCTTTACTGCAAATGACCGACGAGCTGCCGGCGGAGGTCACTTAATGGCGGCTCTAATACCAAACGAAGTTTTAATTTTGAGAGGCAAAATCGAAGGAGAGTGGTTTTAGGGCGAAACCCGAATAAGATTTTGGGGAGGAGGATACGCACAGTTTTGTCCGACTAAAATGATCACTGGCTTAAAAGTTGGAACCCCAATATTTTTCGGCCCAAACAAATAACAGGAATGTAAAAGCCTATTTTGACTGGGTTGTATACATTTTGTTTGTTTTCGTTTGTATTGATATCCGTTGAGAATATATATTAATTAAAAATACACTTTAAATATCCGTTGAGAAGTAATAACCAATATTATTCTTTTTTAAAAATATGTCATTAAAAACTAACCTCTAACACTTAAATTAAATACTCAGTTCATTCAATCATTCGCAGCCTAACTCACTCATTTAGCATTATATTTTTTTTTACTATATTACCAAGTATTTAACATTTTTTAATAGCTTTTTAGATTAATTTGATTTTTATTTACAATAACACACCATAATATGCTCTATATTATCTAAAAATTATGAATGTTTATATATATATATATATATATCTAATTTTCATATTGTGAGATTTAATACACAATTTCTTAAATATCATTTAAATATAATATATATATATATATATATTATTAAACAAAATTAAACAAATTCTATAACGAAAATATTATATCCGCTGGTGCGGATTATCATCTAGTTTAAGAATGTTATTACAAAAGGGTGTTAAATCAGCTCATTCTAATCAGAGATACAAGGTGTACATCTGTTCTTTTGAGTACCACAGGCGGCAACGGCAAGTCAAAGAAAATACGCTATAATGAAGACTGAATTGACGCCGGCGGGGAGAAAAGTAATCGCAGGTAATGAGAATAAGTGTTGCTGATTCTGGAGCTGCTGCCGCTCTTTTTTTCAGCGGCACAACTATTTCGTTTTTCTCCCCGCTGCGTCTCTGCTTCAAGAATAATCACGTTGATACAGTTTTGCTTTCGATTTGTATTGGGTCTTTTTCTTTGTTTTTTTTACCGCTGCCGCTGCCTCCGGCGGTTGCGAAACGAACAAGGTGGACTGAAGATAGGTAAAGTCTTTATATGACTTCCGAGCAACAAGTAGTCCGATGCAAATATAAATTAGCGGCTTCCAATACAAGAATCTCTATGAGATGCTTTGAATATTAAATAACTCTTATGGAACTTTTGAATATTAAATAACTCTTATGGAACTTCCAAGCCACCCAATGTACTAACGTCGAGAAAAGAGGGAGACAATGTGCCCGATTCTTGAAACACCTCCATTTTCATGAAAACCATACGTTTTCAAATTTACCGTGAAATTTAAACGATTCCACCAAAACAGCTGGCAGCTGCACCAAATCAGAAAAGTACCATCATAGAAATTTGAACTTATATTTAATTACAATTAAATTAGTACTATCACAGAAAATTACATTAATATAAAAGTACAATTTAAATTTAATTTTTATTCTTAAATCTTGATAATTATATAAATACATATATTTTAAAAATAAAATAAAATAAAACTTGTAAAATGATTTTATAGATCATGCTACAATAAAGTTCATAATCAATTTTACATTTTGATATCAAAAATATAAATTTCATAATTTTAATTTAGATATGAAAAATATAAATGACATACGTGCATTACTAACAAAATTAAAATATAAATCCAAAGAGGCATAGTTACTTTGAAACTCAATTTTTCACTTATTCTAAATTCTGTTTTATCTGTCATTTAAAATTTTAATCTATAATTTTTTTGTCGCACATAGAAAAAATAAGGAAGAAGATGACATTAGTCAATCCTATAAACAATAAAAAAATTTCACAATTTCAAATTAAAATAAGAATTCTAACACAATGAGAGGTTTTTATACGATTCTTTATACAATCACATATTAGACCGGATATTTTAAATATTTTAAATATTTTAATTTGATCAAAAAGTTTAAATCTATCAAATTTTTACAATATAATAAATAATTTAACTTTGTCAACAAGTTAAAATATTAGATTAACATACAAATCAAATATATAAGCATTTTAGTTTATCAAATTTAAAATATGGCAATTCTCAAAAATACCACATTTTAAGTATTTATTGTTTAAATGATATTTTTTTATTGATGAAAAAATATAGATGTTATTATAGCATTAACGACAAAATATAAATATATTATCATTTTGTCGAACTAAATTTAAGCTAATTTTGTCCCTTTTACTTTGAATTCTCTTGCACCCTTACATACAATATATATAAAATTTTTTTTGTCTCACATCGACTAATGAACGAATGAAAGAATTAGAATCAGTCCTTTAAATAATTAAAAATGTCTCAAAGTGCAAGTATAAATATTTATGTTGTGATCGGTATTTAAATTTTATTGATTAGTTTTTCATCCTATAGAATAAAATAATACATGCATCTATTACAAATAAACATCTAATTTCATTTGCAGAGATTCCAAAAAGACTAAACGAAGTTGTTCACATTTTATTTTATTGTTTCGGTTTCATGTTCATTCAAAAAAACTCTTCATGTGTAGAAAATTTATTTTATTCCAACAACAAATTCCCTTTAATGAGCTGGTTTTTTGGGATTTATATATGCGGTTTATAGCAAAGATATTAAAGCTAGAAAATTTTATAGGTAACATGTTAGTTATTTTATCATTTATGGAAGCATAACTTACACTATATTGTATTTTTGTATATGTGTTCTTATATATTTAATAAGTTAAAATAAATAAGAAAGAACATATTGAAATACTTACTATTTGTGAGATTCAAGTACCAAATATAGCTTAATTTTTCTAGATGACAAGTACATATCTTAAAAAATGTTTAATATTTGTTTATTTAATTGTTTATTAAATTCTAATATTATTTCTACAAAATTAGATAAATTATTACCAAGGACTATATAACATTATTTTAGATTATGGTACAATCTTTTAAAGAAATCGAAGAAATACTATTATACATTAATTGACATATGTATATTATAAAAAAAGAAATTATGGAAAAAATTAAAATCATTGATTTTTACATTTTACTAATGTTTTTTGAGGTTTTCAATAACAAATATCGTATTTATATTATGATATTTTTGTGTATCAATGTTTTTGTTTTGATTAAATTTTGTAATAGCGATTATATATTTATAAGCTTAAATCTTTGTTGATGTCGTCTTAGGGACTTCCATGCACCACGTGTTTTGTTTGGTAAATTTTTTAAAATGTTAGACAAATAAATATATACAAAATATTTTAAATTATCTTCTTATTGGGATATTACAAGTTTCAAAACTCGAGGTTCTTGAGAGACGAATTTTCATTCTATGTGTATCTATTTATGACGTAAATGTGATGTATTTGGTTTGTATAAGTGTTTATAGTATTTCGATTACATGTGATTGTTCAAAATTTTGGAAAAATCTTTTTTCGAGGAATTTTTTTATAAAAAAGTGAATATTTATAATCTTTTTCTCTGTAAAATTTAACAGCATATCTTTTTTTTTTTTTTTTTTTTTTGTCGCCTAGAAAAGATAACTTATACAAAAGGTTTGGTGATCCAAGTAGGAGGAACACAATTTACATAAGAAAATTCCCTACCCTGAGCAGTAGCACTACACGCCAAACAATCCGCCTTTCCATTTTTTTCGAGGAGTTATTTATAAAAAAGTGAATATTTATAATCTTTTTACCTGTAAAATTTAACAGCATATCTTTCCTTATTTACTTTCTTCTTTTCTTTTATTATTTTAATAGAAAATCTAACTTTTTTTTTTATAGAACAATTTTCATCTTATCACATTTACACGTAGTATGATATAATTGGAAAAAAAAAATGTACATGTGGCTAAATTTAAATAAGAATTTTTCATGTGCCGAAATCTAATTTAGGGGTTTCCATTTTGGGTAGTGGGAGGAGAAATAACGGGAATGATTAACTAGAGTATTGAAAAACAATTTCGAAGTATTCTCAATTAAGAAACGGATTGGAAAATTGAGTAACATGACAAAAAAAATCGAAAAAAGACTAGTTCAAAAAATTGGGGTAGATAAAATTATGACTCAAATTCTCATTAACTTGGGTAAGGATCAATTCCAGAACGGGTATTTCGGGAATTTTTGAGTAATTTTTGCCTATTTATTTTGAAAATTAGATGTAAACGGATAATTTGGGTAATTCAGGTAATCCTTTCCCATACATTTTTCTTCTTTTAACCGTTTGCATAAAATAAATGGTTCCAAATTGAAAATTGATTAAATGAGACAGACAATGAGAAATGAATTTTGAAACGGATATAAGATAAGATAGGACTCTCGTCCCAAAATAGACAAGACTAATCTGATTAACTGACTGCTACGATCATTTTATTACAAACTAATAGACATGAATCTGTATACAAAATGTAAGATTAATCTTGATATGTGACTAAATTTTACATAAGAATTTTAATGTAACATCTATATGTTATCAAGTTTATCAATATCTCTAGAAAACCAATGAACGTATAAAGTATATTATAAAATAGTAATCAATATACTTGGAATATATATATATATATATAATTTCTTAATAAAATAGTTTATTAAGGGTGGGACGGATACATATATCTAAATTTTAAGATAAGGTAAATGGGTTTAAGGTATATGTTTAAAAATCAAGATATTCATGGATATCTAGATCCGTAAAAATAATATATATATATATATATATATATTACAAATAATAGTGCGAAAAATCTAACTATAATTATAAAAGTAATACTTTTGAAAATAAAATAAAATATATTATAAAAACATAATTAAAATTAAATTGTATACATATTTTATATAAAAAATCACAGAATATATGTAAAAATTTTCCTATATTTAATGGTTTGAATCCTGATATATGGGTCTCAAAACTAAGATATCTAGATTCAATTTAGACGGATCATAGATTTTATTATCCGGATCCAACTCCCCCGGCATATCCGAATTTTCGGAACCAATCGTAGCGGATCTCCAATCCCGGATAATAATTTTACCCTATAAAATACTATTATTAGTTGTAATTTTACCCTATAAAATACTATTATTAGTTGTAATAAGTAAAATCCAAGATGAAAATTTTTGGTACAACTCAACCAAAATATAAAAATATTTCACCGTTAAAAAAACATTTAATTACGTGCCACGTGGATCATATCTAGTATCCAATAATACATGTATCATACATAACTGTACGCACATACACCTAATGCACTAGACACTTGAGGTATGCCAGTGGGTACGACATGCGAGTCCATTGCTACTTCATGTTCAATCTACTCTTTTTGCTGAAATATTTTATTTAATATTGTTTTAAAGTTGTAATGATAACACTAACATAGTAGGGCTTTCCATAAAATTCACAACTTGATTCAGCTTTCACTTTAAGCGTGAGATGCTTTTATTTTATGTGATGTACGTGAAAACTAAATTATCCCTTTTTGTTAGATATTTTTAATTCAACATTTATAACTAAATATCTTGATGTGAAATTTGGACTGTCTCGGTTGAGTTGAGAGTATAGGACTCGGAAAAAGGTTTTGTCCCTCTTTCTTATATGTGTTCCTCTTTTCGAAATATCAATGAAAAACTATGATTCTAATTAAAAAAAAAAATTAAAGATTTTGATGTCACAAAAAAATAGAAGAACTGAACAATTCGTAGGTAAATTAAAGTTGTTAAATCTTCTTTCGATTGTTTTGTTGAAACTCGAATCCAAAAATAAAATACCTCTCAATGTATAAAGAAGTCTTTATGATTTGGTTTTGTATTTCAAATTATGATTCTCATGGACATAGTTAAATATTTGTGTGATAGTGTCTCATGATGTTGATGTGAGACATTTTTTTCAAAACTACACAATTGATCATGTGTTATGTCTTCTTTCGTAGTTGGCAAGAGAACATTATCCACTCATTTGTTTATGCAACAAACACAGCCCTTGAATGGAATACGTTCATTTGTTTATGCAACAGACACAACCCTTGAATGTTATATTTCTTAAAATGATCTTGGGTCAACACATATTAATTAGTAATTCTGTTATTAGAATATGTTGTTGATGCAGGGATTATCACCCTTGTTATATCTCGACCCAATTCATAAATGAGTAAGATAACAACGGCCAAATGAAGTCCAATTCAATTATCAGCAAGGTTGGTGTCTCAATAACCGCATCAGATAAAATAAAATACTTGGTAATAAAGGAAAATCTTGAAAGAAACCGGTCAAATTCATTCATTATCAGAAAATTAACATATTTAGTAATGTTAAACTTCTTAAAAGATAATCATGCAGGAAAGAAAACGTAACCAACTCAAGATCATTTTATAAAGGAGGAGGATCATCAAGAGAAAATATAAAGAACTCATTCATACACTCGAGACCTAAATCACAGAAGAGAGAAAATAATAGAGAGATTTTAGTATTTATATTCGCTTTTCAATCTCTTTGTTATTTTTTCTCAAAACTTCGGAATACGTGGTCTTGTTCGAGCTTCCAATCCCTTGTATTCGATTTTCGATATATAGTAAATAATTTTTCTCTCCTCAATTCGATTTAAACTCTTCACAAATTGAACGGTTGAATATGACCTTTAACAATTGGCGTCCACCATGGAGGGGGATAACCTTGCTTAGATCGAAGCAATGACCAAACAACCATCAAACTCTCATCAAAAATAACCGCTCGTAACCTACGTGATCACTGGTGGACTAAGCCTCCTCAACAAACACGCCCTCGCCATCAGTAGCCAAGATACGATAATACAAAACATCACCAATCAGATGCAAGGAATAAACTTCACTCAAGAAGATTTTAGGGGCTATACGTCCCTCACATTGGCGCTCTAGTAATCAAGCTTACAATTGCAATGGCGGAGGTTGGTTTTTTTCTCATAGACACGAGCAGCTCGGCTAATCTAATATTCGTTGAAACCTTGGAAGACTTGATGATCAATGACGGTATGATCCAATAATAGAAACTGGTAGGATTCGTCGCGACGATTTAGGTTGATGTCGATCACTTGCCTTACCAATTTAGGTTTGACATAATAAACAAACCGGAAATCTACAGAGGACTCTTAGGGACTCCCTGGATGCATGCAATGAAGGCTGACCATTCTTCTTTTTACCAATGTGTAAAATTTTCGATAAAAAAGGTAATAATCATCTAAGGGAACCATCAAGCACCACAGTCTTGCATGTTTAGAGAAAAGCGACTCCGGCAGTACAAATGATCATGTCTCATCGACGCCATTCCCCTGATCGAATTCCGCCATCAAGATGTCGACATGTTATCCCCTAACAAAGAGTTTTACGAACAATTCAACATCGATGAACGCCACCAGGAAAAATGCGTCGGCATATGAGTCGAAATCGACCCCTCCATCAGGGAAGAATTGATAGCTTTATGCAATAGAAAGCGCGAACATTCTCCTGGTCAGCCGAGAACACGCCCGAAATAGATCCTTCCATAACATGCCACAAATTCAATGTAAACCTTACCTGCAAACCAGTCAAATAGAAACGGGGGTAGCTCAGACTTGAAAGAATGAAAGCGCTGAATAATGAGGTTGAACGCCTCCTTGCTATGGGATCAATAGTTGATGTACGATATCGCGACTAGCTTTGCTATTACTGTAGTCGTGAAGAAGAAATATAGAAAGTGGTTGTTGATGGTGGGGTTCTACCCCTAATCAATAGTTTGGCAATAGTTGGAGTTTGGTCCATGCCTAGCTCTTCCCTAATAATCTATTAGGTTATAAGTTCCGATGACAGGAATTTCGACCCTCGGCCCAGATGACCGAGGGATACCTCGGAGAAGATTGATAAGATTTAGTGACCGAAGCGGGGGTATAAACGAACATCGTCCTAAGCCGAAGTCTAAGCTCGGACAGTATCAGATCGAATCTTATCACAGATTCCCTAGTCGTGGAAAAATGGAAATATTCCATTTTTCCGAGGTTAGCCCATGGGCTTATTAGACCGACTATTAAGGATATATAAATACAACCCCCCCTCACTAATAACCGGCATTCAAAATCGGGAGGAGAAGAACTAGATTACCTAGGTTTTACTTCTCTTTGATAAAGTTAACTCGGCATTCCGAGTTAACAAGCATTGTAAACACTTTTATTAAAAAAACATCCTCTTTCCGAGGTTTCTTCTTTATTTTCTTATCAAGTACTTTCGTAAAAACGAACCCCTCTAATTATAAATAATTAGAAGTTGAACCCAATTTAACATTTGGCGCGTCAGGTAGGGGGGGCTGACTAACTTTCGGTAAGAAAAAAGAGAGATCTCGGTTCGATCAATTCAGCGAAGCATCTTTAGATTGTCCGTGGATCAGGTTCCACGAGGTTCCACTTTACAAAAGGAGTTGACATTTACCACTGAAGATTTGAAGGGAATTGTTGATACTGGGTTCAACTTCTAATTATTTGTAATCAGAGGGGTTCGTTTTTAGGTAAGTACTTGATAAGAAAATAAAGAATAAACCTCGGAAAGAGGGTGTATTATTATTGAAGGTGTTTACAATGCTTGTTAACTCGGAATGTCGAGATTAACTTTATCAAAGAGAAGTAAAACCTAGGTGATCTAGTTCTTCTCCTCCCGATTCTGAATGAATATTATTAGTGGGGGGGGGGTTATGTATTTATATATCCTTAATAGTCGGTCTAATAAGCCCATGGGCTAACCTCGGAAAAATGGAATATTTCCATTTTTCCAAGACTAGGGAATCTATGATAAGATTCGATCTTATACAGTCCGAGTTTAGACTTCGGCTTAGGACGATGTTCGTTTATACCCTCGCTTCGAACACTAAATCTGATCAATCTTCTCCGAGGTATCCCTCGGCCATCTGGGCCGAGGGTCGAAATTCCTGTCATCGGAACTTATAACCTAATAGATTATTAGGGAAGAGCTAGGCATGGACCAAACTCCAACTATTGCCAAACTATTGATTAGGGGTAGAACCCCACCATCAACAACCATGAAGCTGAATGATTCTAAGTAACTTATCTAGTATTTGTTGTGTTGTAACTTATGGATTAAAGGCGCTAGATCAAGGAAAGTATCGCAGGAGATATAGATCAACACAAAATCAACAACCAATAGACTCTTAAACACATAAGACGTAGATATATAGCACCCAATTTTCCGAGGCACTATACCTATGCACTAACCACTAGATAGAAAGGAAGCTTTTCAACCTAAGGTAGTTAGTACATGCAATAAACCTATATATGATTGTTCATAACCTTCCAACAGGGTCGAAAGTCTTGTTGTCGGGACTTATAACCTAATAGATTATTAGGGAAGAGCTAGGCAGGGACCAAACTCCAATTATTTCCAAACTATTGATTAGGGGTAGAACCCCACCATCAACATGAATCGACGTTCCCCACAACGATCCGCTTGTAATCGAACATCAGATAGGCGATTGTGACGTTCAAAGGATTCTAGTCGACACTGGAAGCTCGGTAGACATCATATCTCTAGATACACTGCAGAAGATGGAGGTAAAAGATCAGAAGATAAAAGCTCGGGTTAAACACCTAACCGCCTTTGGAGGAGATACAGTGTTAACCATCAGAACTATTAAACTTCCAGTATCGGCCGGAGGAGTGACAAAAATCATGAAGTTTGAAGTAGTAGAAAGAGTCACCATCTATAACACGATCGTTGGAACCCCGTGGTTATACTCTATGGAAGCTTTTCCATCTACTTACCATCAGTGCTTGAATTTTCCAACTCCAAAAGGATATTTTACGGTCCGAGGCGACCAAAAGATGGCTCGGAGATGCTTTGTAATAGAGAATAAATTACGAAGGAACCAAGAACCTCCGAATCAACCTTTAATGCTAACCGCGGTCAACAAGAAGAAGCCGACAATCTGCTGAAATCCTGGTGGAACTTTTTGAGAGAGAACAATACCTAGAGAGAAAAACCAAGAAATGTCGGAAGGGAAGAGACTAGTCTTTTCCTCGAAGGCAAAAAAAAAACAAAAAAATGAACTTTGTGTGGCTTGATCCCCTCCGAGGTACGTAGGCAACCTTTTACAAGGTTCAGCTACAACACCATGAACTACGTGTGGTTTGATCCCCTCCGAGGGTACGTAGGCAACCTTTCACAAGGTTCAGCTACAACACCATGAATTACGTGTGACTTGATCCCCTCCGAGGGTACGTAGGCAACCTTTCACAAGGTTCAGCTACAACACCATGAACTACGTGTGGCTTGATCCCCTCCGAGGGTACGTAGGCAAACTTTCACAAGGTTCAGCTACAACACCATGAACTTTGGTTCAGTTTCGCAGTTCATAACTCAACTATGCCAAGGTTCACAAATAGTCGAAACCTTGATCACGTTCTCGACCAAAATAAAAATTACCTGAAAGAATCTCGGAGCCCGATAAAGTAAGGCCGAGAGATTAAAGGATACGTAATCAAAAACAAACCTCTTACACATTCTTTACCGAATGCAGAAGTTCGAAAATAAGTCTGATAAAGTAGGACTTATTGTAAAACTTTAAAGCAAAGGAATAAGGAAAGCGCGCCTTATTTCCTTTCGCTATTTCCGGGTTTCGAAATATCAAATTGAGAAAATTTGAGTAAACAAATCCAAATAATACGAGAAACAAAACTTTCATTTAGCATCCGAGATGTCATATTTGAGATGGAGATTGAAGGAACAGTCCAATTATACGAGAAAAGAATTTTATTAACATCCAAAGAAGTACATTTACATAAGAGAATTGAGTCGAGGTTTTAATATAAAGATTACTAATCCAAATATTAAAATCCTCATTTCGAAACTCTGGAATTACAAGAGAATTCACAACTTCGGCGAGACGGTCGCGTTCCTTTTCGGCCATAACCACATCCTCTTCCGGAATTGAGAGTCCCTTGTCAAGAAGAAGACGAAGATTCATAGCAACAGCTGCGACTTGTCCATAATCGTTAGCTTTGCTAAAAGCCTCAGATTAAGCTTCGGAGTATTCATCGAGAGATTTGTGAAGTTGAATTAACTTCTCTCGACAAATACTGAAAGCCGCGCGTTGCCCCTCTTGGTAGCTTTCGGCACTTCAGCTAGTTCAGTGATTAGCCGGGAGTTTTCTGTAATAACATCAGAAATCCTCGACTCTTCTTCATTAAAGTGCGCCTTCATTTTACCCAAGCGTTTATCCTTATTCGTAACTTCATTGAGTGCTTCAGACAAAGCTTTCTCGGCGTCGAGGGACCTCTTCTCCAAGCCTTCATTCTCGGCTTGAAGAGAGTCGCTCTTCAATTCAGATTGTGCGAGCCTCTTCTCATACCGAAAGAATGCGTGGCCAACAAAACCCACCGACTGGAATTGACAAAGAAAATATTAGTAGAAGTTCTAAGTGAAAGAAGAGTTTGTCTTGATGGTTACCTTGAAAAGTGAGCAAGAAAGAGCTTCCAGAGTATTTGATTTGCAGCAATCTTCGGGCAGACGATTATCGTAACCACTTGCCTTTCGTAGAAGCTCGGAACTTTTCTCTTTATTTTGGAAGAGAAGTTCCGTACCATCAAATTCGAATTTAAAAGCAAGGTGATCTTTTACATGCAAGATTAGCTTCCTGTTCTCAGCATTCTGCTTTTTCGAAGTTTCCCCGTTCTTTTTCCTGGCAACCTCGGAGCCTTGTTTCTTTCTCGGAAGATTCTGATCACTGCCGGAAGCTCCTTCGGGTTTTGATCTTTTCATTTTAGGAGAAGAGTCAGTTCCCTCACAGTCTTCTCGTCCTACAAAAATTCGATCTTAAGGCAAGAAGAAGTTTGGTAAAATTAGAAAGTTTGGAGAAAACATACCAGCCCGGGAGCGAGCTCTGAAAAATGAAGCAGGAAGTATTTCACTCCACTGAAGTTCTCCTTCCGCTTTAAGCTTTTCGAACTCTTCGGAGAAGTCTGGTAGAAGGGCTCGGAAGCAGCTTGGTTTAACTGAAAGAAAAATGGAGAAGAATTAGTATCAGAACAAAGAGGAGAGAGGAGACCTAATTTCTACCAATTAGAGTTCTCCAATTTCGATTGATTTTGGCATCAGATCTGTAAATTGAAGCCTCGTTGATTCGAACGTAAAAGTAACTTCGGAACCATAATTTGGCACTTGTACGGAATCCAGTGAGGATTTTCTTCTTAGGTTTGATGTTTAGTTGAAGGTTCCTTTTGGGTTCGTAGCACCGCAAATGTTCGTTAGTTCTTCTAGTTTCCAGGAATTTAGCCGAACATTGCACCGAGCCGCAAGTACTAGAAGGCCGGTGATGATTTTTTACAGAATTCGGTGTTAGTTGTGAGATCGCCATTCCTCGACGGACGCAATAGCTTACCATTAAATGAGGTATTGGAAACCAAAGATTTGCCTCGGCAAAGAAACTTTCATAGAGACAAACATAGCCTGGTGGTGGAGTCTAAGGTCTCTGATCAAACGTCGGAACCAGAATATTAGTAGCTTCAGGGTTTAGGGCTTTCCTTTCTATTGATCCAATCTCGGATCTAGGGAAAAGAGAAGGTCCGACATCCGGGATACTTGGCCAAGGGCAAGTATTTGCAGAAATCAAAACTTCAAGGTTGTTTCTTCCGGACATTGAGTTGGAAAATGTTAGTTAAAGAAGAAAGATTGAAGGTTACCTCGGAGAGCGAAGAGTCGATTATGGGAGAAATTAATCTATAATCGGTGGTTATATAGGATGGACAGAAAAATGAATTTTTCATTGATAATTGTGAAAGGATCTGGTTAGTCGATTTGTGAGGAAAGAGAAAAAGTCTTTTCTTCTTCATTTATTTTATCAGTTTTCGAAGCGACATGTCGTTTGGGAGGTGAAAGGTCTTGAGGAGATTGAGAAGATGGGTGTTTCATTTTCCAGCGTTTTCCCGCCAAAATTAAAGTACGGAGATTTTAGAAGAATTAAAGCTGAAAGATTGAAGACAAGGATCAATTGGTTCCGAACTTCAATTATCGACAGACTATTTAAGGAGGAACTTTGCCAACGCTGCCCGAAGACATCCTCGGACGAACTGGGGGGGACTTATTGTTGATGGTGGGGTTCTACCCCTAATCAATAGTTTGGCAATAATTGGAGTTTGGTCCCTGCCTAGCTCTTCCCTAATAATCTATTAGGTTATAAGTCCCAATGACAGGAATTTCGACCCTCGTCCCAGATGGCCGAGGGATACCTCGGAGAAGATTGATAAGATTTAGTGACCGAAGCGGGGGTATAAACGAACATCGTCCTAAGCCGAAGTCTAAGCTCGGACAATATAAGATCGAATCTTATCACAGATTTCCTAGTCTTGGAAAAATGTAAATATTTTATTTTTCCGAGGTTAGTCCATGGGCTTATTAGACCGACTATTAATGATATATAAATACATACCCCCCTCACTAATAAACGGGATTCAGAATCGGGAGGAGAAGAACTAGATTACCTAGGTTTTACTTCTCTTTGATAAAGTTAACTCGGCATTCCGAGTTAACAAGCATTGTAAACACTTTTATTAATAAAACACCCTCTTTCCGAATTTTCTTCTTTATTTTCTTATCAAGTACTTTCCTAAAAACGAACCCCTCTAATTATAAATAATTAGAAGTTGAACCCAGTATCAACAGTGGTTAGAATTGAAACTCGATATAATTTTTGTGGGATCGATAACCTTTAATACTACAATTTTACGATGTGCACTTGTAGTTATATTTAGGTGAAATCATTCACGCAGCAACGATATCAAAAATTTCTTGGTAGAGACTCATGATGGAGTAGGTAAAAACCATTCTGGACGTCGCGCTCTTGTAGTAATAATCAAACGATAATGCTACTATTGACCCACAATGATCAACGGTTGTGAAATATACGTCGCCAGGTGCAAAAAATGCCAACGACACATGTCGTTTATTCACGCCCGACCGAGCTCCTCTCAACGATCTCATAAGTATACCCATTCATGCGATGGTCCATGGATATTTTCGCTTACTAGATTTGTGCTTTTTTATACCCCTATAAGGGAGAAATTTGTAATCATTGATCTACTTTTCCCATCAAAATCATATTTTCATTAAAACCTGTAAAAAGCTGTTCATCTTTACTTTGACTTGATTTTGTTGCGTTATGTATTTTCCTCATATTTTTCTTGTTTTATATCGCATTTGGTGATTATGGTGAGTTAGTGAAGGTCTATTTTCTTATATCCTTGATGATTTCATTTAGGTTGTTACAAATCTTATTATAAACCCCCATATTTACATCATTTCACTTGAAATCTAAATCAATATCTTAACTAGGATCTTAAGATCATTTATCTAGCTTTTTTATAGATATGATAACCCGTAGGCTATAACGAATGGTTAAGTCTTACACTTGAGATTTTAGTCATTTAATTAGGTAAAACTTGATTAGATAAATCCGAAAGAAGACGACGCGATTATCGCTTCTAACAATTTTCAATGTGCTCGAGTAGAAACATAAATTAACAGCAAGCCTAGTTATGTCAGTAAATTCTATGCAAAATTTCCACTTACCATTTTACATGGGGATGAACTTTACATTTGCGAGCCACTCGGGGTACTTGACTTTATGTACTATTCTGATGTTCAAAAGTTGATTAACTTCATCCATGATGATCTAGTTATAATCCGGAATAAACTTTCTCCTTTGTTTTGCTGCACTTGGGTAGAGCAAGGGTCCACATTGAGGTTGTGGTAGATGATCGCATGGGAAACTATGAGCATGTCCTTGTGTTCCAAAGTGAAGCAATCATGATGCTCCAATAAGGAGCTCACCAATTCTCAACGGATTTCAGGGTTAATGTCGGCTCCTATAGGGATACGAGGGTTTTCATGTGATTAGAACCGAGTATTCTATGGATGGTAGTGTATAGTACTAAGAGATTCACGTAAATTAATATATGTGGTATTAAGAGATTCGCTTAACTAAATTACACATGACGTTAAAAGGTTTGCCTAAAAAAAATCACTTGTCGTTATTTCATTTGTTGAGATTACATAGGTGAGTTTTACCTCTAAAATTATTGCTTAGTCATGAAGACGAATTGTAGCTCTCAACAAATTGAAAATATGATTTGAATTCAAATAAACTCAGAAGACAAATTCTTGTTTTACCTAGAACTTTATTCGTTTCTAGTTTGTAAGTGTAACTTTTTTTTTTTTTTTTTGTAGAAACTTAAAAAGAAAATGAATTTTTTTTTATATTACCTTTCAATAAATACCTTTTTGAATGAGTCATAAATTTTATATATATTAAAAAAGTTTTATATAAATTGTTTATTTCGTGAAGGTATTCTATAAATAGTCGAAAATTGTGTATCCTTATTTTATGTGTTGATTGGAAAAAAAAATATATTTTACAAGAAGTTCTGATCTTTATCTAAAAAGGAAGTTTGAGAAAACCACATGCGAAGGAAAAAAGCAAAGGCATCCAACAGATAGATTAAGATGAAACAGCTTCACAATTGATTTCTTTATGGTTGGATTCTCTAGTGATTTTGTCCATATAATTATTATTGAACTTTATGTCCACACAGCAAACTAAAGCGAGGTAATTAAACTGAGAGAGGAACCAAATAATTGAACTACATCTCCTTGTTTTCATCACTCCAACAATTAGAAGAACTAAATAATTCGACTATATATCATTTCATGTTCAGGGCAGATTTGATTTTCGTTTTTTTTTTTTTCCAATTCTCAAGAATAACACATTTTAAATTTTTGTTTCAAAAATCTCACCACTAAATTTTTTCCAATATTTTCACAAATTTAGCAAAAAAATGATTCAAAATATTTTTTCTATAAAGAAAATCTAAAATATATTTAATTTCACCGTCCCTAAAAAAATACATTTATATTATCACTTACAAAAACAACACAAAAACTTTGAATTTGTATAAACTAAATAATCATATAAAAGCACATATGGCTTTCTGATCAAGGATTTAAAAAAATATATATCAGATCTACAGTTCGAATCCCAGAAAGTGCATTTTCTTGCAGATCACTGACGCAAGGTATATCGGAGGTTTCAATGCGAAGCAGGTAAAGCCATCCGTTCAGAGTTAACATGTCTATCGTGATATGGTGTCAGAACGAATGGCTTCATGTATTGCGGGCAGAACGGCTACATTGAAGTCGTACGTGGAATCTTGTAGGTAAATCATGATTGTAATAGTCTAATAGGATAATATCAAATATCATAATGATGTAATAGTGTAGAAAGTATTTTTTTAAGAAAAAACATTATATTTATTAAAATATCATGCAAAATTTATATTAAAAAAAGAAAGAGAAACTGATAAATAGCGGATGGGTACTATATTAGTTGAGTATTAGCTAATAGCATATGAAAAATGGAAATTTAGAAGATAAGGATTCACACCTATTACTCTTTCTAATGTAGCATATAAGGTTATCTCAATATCAAAATAGTGAAGGTTATTGGTGAACATTAATTCTATATTAACTCAATTGTATACAACTAAGTATTATCTACATCACATCTTTCTCCAATCTACTCGAACCACAAGAACTAGTTATACAAACATAAGAACTACTTATACCTTAGAGCAATATTTTAGCTTCTCAACCCTTAATGAAGAAAGGTATAAGTAAAACCATAGCTTCAGATCAGCAAACAAGTTTGTGGTCTGAAAATTGTTAATATATGAATTTCTATGACTAAAACAAACCAGAAACTACCATAACATACTTGTACTGTATGTGATTTTTTTTTTTTAACCAGACACTCGCATATGGGATATTAAAAAATTTCAAACATTTCACCATCCTACAGATCTACATGTGGTTCTACGACTAGACTAGAGTTTCTCAAACCACCATTTCATATTCTTACTCATGGTTTTGTGAACTGACACTTATATGGTTTAGTCAGGCTATCATCTTCAACTTCAAATCCAAAAGGAGCATCGCGCAAAGAGAAGCATGCGAGTTGGCGCATATCACTGCTACTTCATGTGATACTTTCTTTTGGCTCACAACTTGACTCCAAATTTAGTTACTCTCTTTCAAATGCTACCACGAAGAAATCACGATGGTTTTTTAATTATTTTTTTTGGATTGCTTTATATGGAAACAAGGAATTACTTAAATTTCAATGACAAGATAAAACATATTTCTATAACAGTTTCTAGAGATTTGTTGGTATATAATTTGTGGTATCAAGCTCATAATCCTAGAACTCTTCATACTTGAGGGTCTAAGTCTAAGAAGAGAGATGTCTCTGCCCAACATTTACTTGAACTTTCCAATCCTTTTCTGTCTTGTAGATGCTTCATAGACTGACCGTGATAGAAAAGCAAGAATAGCCTGGATTTTGTACCAAAAGAATGGTAAATGGTTATAGCTTTTCAAATGGAAGTCGAAGAGCTGAAAATACACAGTTGTAGCTATCTCACTTTTGCAGGAGATTTTCAAATCTTATATCATACTCTGAAGCAAGATGCCAACCATAATAAATCTCCCCAAGTCCACCAAGCATTGGATCTGAAGTGATGGATATCCTTAAATGTGTTTGGACTTTGTGCAATGTAATTTTACTTATGCTCCTCGTGGCTTGGTGTCTCCTATTGATAAACTAGCTAAAAAATCCTGAATTGAAAGAAGTCACTTTGTTGTAATGTACTTTTTATAAAAAACATTTGTTGACGATTACATCGTCAAGAGAAATATTTGTTTGTATCTTATTAAAAATAATGATATACCTCCAAGAATCCAAAAAAAACTCCACGATAGCATGTCTTCCCATAACACGGAACCACAACTGACAGTTATATTTGTACCACATCACACCGAACAACTTATCCCTTGACTCATGAGATCAGACGGTACACTCTTTGGGTATCGACCCCTTTAACTAGTGTAGAAACATTAAATCGTTCACCACTAGGCCACAATGCTTTCAATGTAAGATACTTATAATCGGGTAATAAAATAAATTGTTGCCGACAAAAAAGTAGATAATGATTTCAGCTATTAAAAAACAATAACTACGTAAATCCTACACGTGTTGCAGTTTTTACTAACACAATACCATAACCAAAAAATTAATCTGAGATAAATTAAAATTCAAAAAATTTAACTCCCCTCACTAAACCACTATTCTCCCTCTCCTTTATTATCTAAAAATTTCTCAAAATTAAAAATTAACTATCCTCTTTCTTCTCAAAATTTCTCTAAAATTTTCACTTCCATAAAAGTTTTGATTCATATTTGTATATTATAGAATAATTTCACTATATTAACTTCAACGAATCTATTAATGTCATATATAACACTACAAAAATAAGGTGATATTGTGAAGGATTTTTTATAGGAAATATACGTACTAAAATATGGATTGAAGTACTTAGAACAAGTATGAAAAAAGAAGCGGAAAGCCGGCCTGATTTGAACCAAATTTAAAGATGAAAATATTTGGGCATTTCGCAAGTCAATAGTGAGTGTGCCCATGGACACACTCACTTATGTCGTCGACACGCAAAAAATAGATTCTTAATTTTTCTCTTTTTTGCAAGGATTTTTTGGCAGATTTCCTATTCCTTAAAGACAAAGATCCATGACGTGATATTCACCTACACTTAAACCATTTTTAGGCTATATTTTTATTTTATTCTAGACTTGTCAAAGAGATTTGTTTATAGAGCTTTTAAGGAGATTTTGAACCTCCTTATTTCTTTCAATTGATTTCTCTTACGTGTTCAACTTTAATCATATTCTTTAATTCAATAACCATGCTAGACTAGTTTCTTGTTAGGTTTAGAGTTTTTCGTAAAATTTGATGAAGAATTGTTGATGTTCTCAATTTCTTTTAGGCTTTATCTTTCATTTCTTCATCTAGGATTGTTCTTAATACTTAAATCTAGCTTTGATCACATGGAGTTAAGATCTTAGAGTAGTCCATTGATGTGGAAATATTGTCTTTTAATTAAAACCATATCAGACGAGAAAAATAGTCTAAACTCATAAGAAATTTAATTTAGGATTCGTGAACATATCAAACCTCTTCAATACATGTCTAGATTTGGAGGATTCTCATACAAAAGTTGGTGTTTTAGTTTCTAGGCATATGTGACTTGTTCAGCAAAGATTGGCAAAGCACACAATAGTGATATGAGTTCTATACGGTGCTTAAAAACTCTGATAATTTGGTTAGTCATAATTTAGATTCTTCTTAGGAATTTTCCTAGGCTTGATGTTTTTCTCCATTGATTTACACTGTTAGTTTGATTTGCTATTTGCTGCATTTTTGTTTTTTACACCTTTACTTACTTAGGTTAATTCGAACTGAGAAAATTACAGAGTTAAAACTTTCAGAGCCGGGGTCAAACCCGGTTCACCTGCATGATAGGCGGGATTACTTACCACTATACTACAACAACATTCTAGGGATGCTCGGTTATGATTACGTGAGGAATCTTGTGCCTCTATAAGTTGGACCACCAGGGCCGATGTCCCACAAAACTTGATAGTACGGTTACACTATCTGGACTAAGAATGCTGAGACATAGTAGTCATGTAAAAGTGGCTTCTGGCCTGACCCAACAATGGCACAGACGCATAACATAGGGATCGTTTCCCTGCTGCCCTCCCAATTGGGGAAATAGCGGGGATCAGAATTAGAAAAGGAGTACAATGTTCTAAGAAATCAGAATGAGAGACATGTGACGAAGGATACATTTATTAGAAAGGTGGGTAGATCGATATGAATATTCGAGGAGGCAATAGAAGTAACCAGGCCTAGTCTGATGAGACGCTGAAAACTAAACGAGTTGCATATAAATAAGGATGGTGAATGGAAGAACTTATCAAGTGAGTATTCAGCTGACAAGAGCATGTAGATAAAACCCTAAAACGAAGAACAAAAAGATAGGTGAAAAAATGAAAAAATCTTAACTCTTTGGTAAATTATAAGAGGATGAGAAAAATATAAGAGTACGCAAAATAATAAATATCCATGGGAGTCACGCCTTCATATTTTTTTATCTTTGCCTCATGAGCTAAACTTCGAGCCTAGGCTCTCTAAGAAGAGTATCAATACGTTTCCACACCTGTTGTGGTTAACCTCAACCCACACTTTTTAATTAGTCCAAAAAGTGACCTTAATCTAGTTGGCTATTCCGACAAACCTAAAGTCTTAGAATTCCAGCATGTATCATATTACATCAGAGATACTCTACATATGCTTTAGGAAATAGATCTACTAACTCATCATTAACGAGAACTCTATCAATCATGGCTTTCACTTGAGTTTTATGTCTTGTTTCGGTCCAACAGTATTTACCTCCATTCTTTTTTAATTTCATGTAATCCACACAATTTGAGGAACTTTATGAAGAAAGTAAATGATGTCTCAGATCTTCTTGGTCCACCATCTTACTCATCATTTCTCTTTATTTCACTGAGACCACCAAGTAGAAGTCTTGGCTTATGTTGATGTAGTCCCATCTATTTTCTGTATTGGATCATATAACCTCTGTTTTTCTTTCTTTTGTGGATTTCCATAAAAATAATCTAGGTAATATCTTATGTTACAATATGTGACTAAGAACTCAATGAAGTTGAGTGAAGAGCTCAACATTGGCATGTCTGCTGAGTCTTCCCAAAAGACGGTCATACCTCCACAAAAGACGGTCATACCTCCACTTTGCCCATGGAAAGGGATAACAAAATTATAGGCATATCCAAATTTATTGCAAATGTTAACCACATATTATTGTACGTCTTGCTTTGTTTCTATTAGGACAATAGATTTTGAGATTTTTTCTTACATATCTCCTCTAAGTAATGAATTGTCAAGAGGTTTCCCATGCCTCGACAGTTCGAGTGCAAGAGCTTCATGGATATGTGGCTTAAGGGTTGCCATCATCAATATCAAGCTTAAGAACTTTACTTTTAGTACCTCTGATTAATGAAAGATTAGATGGAGAACCTATTTTCAGGATTGTGAACTGTTGAGGATTTTCAGGTGGATTTGTAAGTAGGTGAAAAATGAGGAAATCACCTAGGGAGCCAGAGGAGAGAGTGTTTTTCAGAAGTTTCCATGTTGATGTTGGAATCTACATTCTCTCCCACTGTTTAATCCTTTGTTCCTATATTATCAAGGTTTGGCTCATTGGATTCTTGAACCATAGGATGTTTTCTATTTTGAAACTGTCCATTAACATGACTGTGTTCAACAGCTGGTGTTTGGAGAAAGGATTCACCGATTTGAGATGAATCTCTCATTGTACGACATAATCTCTGTTTTCACCGATTTGAGGTGAATCTCTCCTGTTTGTGACTCTCCTCCATAACTTTTTTTTTATATCAATAAAATGGCCGCCAAAAAAAATAAAAATAAATCGCGTACAGTCTTTGAACATATCACTCTTCTTCACATTGGTTGGTAATTGCAGATTCACTGTAATCACATGACCGGAACAGACCCATATGTCTAATCAATTCTGCTGCGGTTTTAAGTAAAAATAGTTTCCGAGGCATAACTTAAGAAACATAATTAAGGAAAACATAGTTTAGTCTCATGTCCCAAAACGGGTGCACATAAGCTTCTTCAAAAAAAAAAAAAAAAAAACAATAACTTAAAGAACCTTCATAAACACTCCAAAGATTCATTATCTACACCTATTCATATTTATCATCATAGTCCATAGAAACATCCCAAATTAAAGTTTTGATGAAAAATTACACAAACCCATTTTTGTTTTTTAATCCATCAAGATTCAAATTCTATGCGTCTGAAGCTGTAAAAGCCTTGAATAAGCTCCCTCTGGTCGGCTTACAAGCTCGGAATGGCTACCTTGTTCCACAATCCGCCCGTCTTGAATCACACCGATGCAGTCGACGCCTCTTATGGTGGACAAGCGGTGAGCAACTACCACTGTGGTTCGGCCTCTCATGAGCCTCTCTAGGGCTTCTTGTAGAACACATTCAGATTCTGCATCTAGTGCACTTGTTGCTTCATCTAGAAGCAAGACCGTAGGGTTCTTGAGCACGGCTCTTGCTATAGCAATCCTCTGCTTCTGTCCACCTGATAACTGCACTCCTCTTTCGCCCACTGGAGTTTTGTAACCTTCAGGTAAACCGCTGATGAATCCGTGAGCGTTTGCAGCTCGAGCCGCCTCGATTACCTCAGACTCAGTCGCACCATCTTTTCCATATGCAATGTTGTCAAAGATGGTTGCTGCGAAAAGAGCTGGTTCTTGTTGAACAAGAGCAATTTTGAGCCTAAGGGACTTGAGGTTTAACCGGCGGATATCTTTCCCATCAATCATGACTTTTCCTGCAAGTGGGTCGTAAAAACGCTCTATCATCGCGATCACGGAACTTTTCCCCGAGCCACTCGCGCCGACAAGAGCTTGGCTATGTCCAGCTCTGATTCTGAGGCCGAAGTCTTTCAAAACCATGACGTCAGGTCTTGAAGGGTAAGCGAAATCCACATGCCTAAACTCAATGTCTCCACGGATTGTCTCCACAGGGTCAGCATCAGCATCGTCCGGGTCAATTCGGGTTTGCCTGTCGAGAACCGAGAAGACGGAACCAACCGCTTCACCTCCCCGGATGATTTCAGGGGCAAGACTGACAGTTTCAGCAACAGAGTTTGCAGTAATGACCAAAACCACAAAGACTTTAATCACTTTAGAGAAGGTTGAGTCGCCTTTGCTCACAAGGTGGGCGCCGTACCAGAGGATCAGAGCCTCAGATCCATAGAGAGCGAGCTGGGAGAGGCCAAAGAGCAAACCCGAGGTTTGACTTCGGTATAAGCTTCTTTTCTGAGGGACACGGAGTTCGTGACAGAACAATGAGAGGATTTTGCTTTGTGCATTGAAAGCTGCTACGGTTCTAATGTTGCTCACTCCTTCACCAGCAATCATTGAAGTCTTTGCATGAGCCTTGGCCGTGTCTCCGGCAAATCCCTTTAGAGACAGTTGCTGCAATGTAATTCATAGTTGATTTCAAATAATTAGATTGGCAACAAAACAAGATGCAGTGTAAATGCATGTAATGTTCTTCTGTGTGAAATCTATTGATAGATTTTCAAACTAATAATTAAATCACGGGTGAGGAATCTGATTGAGATTTTGAAACAATATTGGTGATATCTAAGTAAAGTTCTGAAGCTTGCAGATAGTAGAAACAAAAACTGCTCAGAACCTAATGTACCAACAAATTATAATGAAAGCATTGACTATTGGATTGGTAGACACTGACACTCTGACACATATACACTGCGATAAGTAAATAAAAAAACTAAGACAGAAACTTTGACTAATGAAGAAGACAGCAAAAATAATTCAAAAAAGAAAGGAAAAGATTTTGAGTGAAAGGTATTGGTTCTTGGAAGAATAAAAGTTGTATTAATTTTCTTTGTTGGATTTATGTGAATATGAAAATGGTTTTATGGGTAAAAGAATTATATAATATACTAAGACAGCTATTTGGATCAGACTTGATAGATGGAAGTATATATGAAAGCTTAAAGTAGGAAAGATTTAGCTGAAGTATAGCAAGAAAAGAGATACATAAAAGACAGAGGAATCTTAGCTATTTTCGTGAACACTGTTATCTATGAACCGTACTACCAATAGAAACTATATAATAAATATTCTTCACAAGTGCCCAGACATTAAAGTCTACTGTTTTTCACATTTATTGATGTGAGGGCTCCATGATCTTGACCCTTACACTATTTTCAGAAAGGAGATTAAAAAAGATAAAGACCCCTTAATAATTCTTTTATGATTATTATTGTAAAAATAAATGCAGCCAGAAGCACGTGCAGAGGCACTGGGATGTGTTGCCATGTTCTATAAAGTTTCGAACTTTTGAGGAAAAAATAAATTATAAAAATAAAAGCTGGCCTTTTGTCGTTTTTTCTGGAGATCATAATGGTGGATGCAAGATTCCCATTGATCCACAACAATTTTAATAAATTATTTATGGAGTTAGGTTTTGATGTGTTGTAGACTGACTGAGACCATTACCCTTAATGATTGGACGCAAAAAAAAGAATTGAGATAGGAAGATTTACCTGAGCAAAGTTAGCAAGGACTAGAAGAGGGAAAGTGGCTAGGATGAGAAGAGAGACTCTCCATTCGACTATGAAGGCAACTATGAAGGATGTGAGAAGTGAAGTCATGTTCTGAAGAATCACTGAGATTCTCTCTGCTATGGCAGATTTAACATCGGCTGCATCAGTTGCTAACCTTGCAGCAATTAAGCTCGAGTTGTGTTCATCCTCATCAAACCAGCCAACCTCGTTCCTCAAAATAGCTTTAAGAGATAAAACCAATCAATCAGCAATTGAAAAGTAAAAAAAGATTTACAGCAAAAGATCTTTGATAATAGTACCTGAAAGCATCATTCTTCTGACTCTTGTTGTAAGGTTCTCTCCCATGATGCTGAAGAAGTAATGTTGGATCAAATAAGCACCCACGGCGTAGAGACCAGCACCGATGTAGATGAAAACATACTCTTTTGTTTTTCTCTCCATTGAATCATAGTCTGTGTAGTAGAAGACTTCAATCATGTTACTCATCACAATGGCAAACGTAGGACCGATAAAACCAGATAGAACCGAGCCAACTGCTCCCATGATTGAGTAAGGCCATTCAGGTGCGTTGAGTTTGAGAAGCCTGTAGAAGTAATTCTGAGGAGCACGAGTCTTTCGATCCGTCTCTGCGTTTGAGATCATCTCAATACGGCCATCAGCTCCAGTGCTGTACGAATAGCTCAGGTTCCTCAAACTTCCTGATCTTAAGCTCAGTGATTTGGTTGACAGAGAATGGCTCAAACGAGTTGAACGGGTACGACGTGTTGACGGGTTTGAGAAATCTCGTGTTCCTACCATTTCTTGAAACCTGATGAGAGATGCGTAAGCACCAGCTTTGGCAATGAGTTCTTCATGTGTTCCGGTTTCAACAACTTGGCCTTGTTGTATCACAGCTATGGAATCAACATTCCTTATTGTACAGAGACGATGAGCAACAACCACAGTGGTCCTCCCAACCATGACTCTGTCTAAAGCTTCCTGAACAATGCTCTCAGAGCTAGCATCAAGAGCGCTTGTAGCTTCATCTAATAACAGAATCTTCGGGTCTTTCAACATCGCCCTAGCGATTGCGATTCTCTGTTTCTGTCCACCTGAGAGTTGAACTCCTCGTTCTCCAACCTAATCAATATACACATTCAGCACTATGACACTGTCAAAGGCATATGATCAATATCAGAAACTCATTGATACCTACCTGCGTGTCGTAGCCTTTAGGAAGCAAGGTAATGAAGCTATGCGCGTTTGCAGCGGAAGCAGCAGCTTCGACCTCAACCATAGTTGCATCAGGCTTTCCGTAGAGTATGTTCTCGAGTATGGTTGTAGCAAAGAGTGCAGGTTCTTGATTCACAAGCCCGGTTTGATCACGCAAAAACTTCAACTGAAGCGTCTTTATATCAACACCATCCAACAGAATTTGTCCTGCCCATCATGAAATAAATAAACGTCATGATCTAGTCTCACTAGCCAAAGACTCGGATAGGAAGAGAAAAACTTTCAATGAAAATACCGTTGCTTGGATCGTAGAATCTCTCGATGAGAGAGACAACAGTACTCTTGCCAGAGCCACTACCACCAACAACAGCTACGGTTTTTCCAGAAGGGAAGAAAATGTTGAAGTTTCTGAAGATGATAACATCAGGGCGTGAAGGATAGCTAAAAGTGACATCTTTAAACTCAATGTTCCCCTGAACTTCCTCCAAGCATTTTCCATCCAATGGGTCTTGGATTATCGTTGGTCTCTGGTTGATTATTTCCATCAACTTGTAACCAGCCGCTTTACCTTTGCTAAAAGCCCCCAGATTGGAAAATGATTGCCCCAAGCTCCTAAAAAATTACACCCAAGCATAAGAAAGGAGATTTTAGAATAAAATCTCAGTGATTATGTTTTCTTCTTACATTCCACCAACAATGGCAGAGAATATAGCTGTGAAGGCTTTTCCTCCGTCGGTTGTTCCGCTTCGGATGAAAACACCGGCATACCAGAAAACAAGAGCCCAGGACATACAAGCTATTCCATATGTACATCCTAAACCCAAGCCTTTGGCCATCCCGGCTTTATACCCGAGCTTAAGCGTGTACTGAATCGCATCGGAATACGAGCTCAGGGCTTTGCTCTCTCCAACATAAGAGTAGACAGTTCGAACTTGAGCAATTGCCTGTTGTTACAGGTAAATCCACAAACACATCAGTCTAGTCCCAAGAAGAAAGTTTTCCTATTTTTGGAAATATGAATTTTTCTAAATAAATTAAAAGGTAATGATTTGACCAAAGAAAAAGTGAGAATTAAAAAGTTGATTGATCACTGTTTCGGTCTTTAGATTGAGTGACAAGCAAAATAAAACATAATTATTTGAGGGATCAAGTACTAAAGAGCAAGCTTGACAACAGTAGAAAGCATTACGTCGAACAGTTGATATGCAATAAATAAATAAAAATACCTGCTCGGCTATAACTCCGGCGTTGGCATAGGATTCACGGCTCTTGGAAGTGATTCCGGTGAGCGTGTAAGCGTATAAACCGCCGGCGAAAGCGATTCCAGGAATCACCGCCACACTCAACAAAGCTAATCTCCATGCCGATACAAACCCAACCACAAGCCCCGCCAAAAACGTTGACAGATAATGTATGAAATTCCCAACCTGAGAGAAAGAGATGGAAAAATTGATTTATTTATTATTATTTTCACCTACTCTAATCGACAAAGCCCAAACGAGTGATAATAATATCTATCTATCTCCCCACGCGGGGCCCAGCGCACGTTAGCTCGGGCACCACAGAGACCGGACGCCACCTTCTTTCTTCTTCCCCCCTACCTGAGGCGCACGATAAATGTCGATTGCTAACGTAAACGGCCAGAGCTCTGATTGAGATTGATCAGAGGAAAATGGGACCCGCCGGTGAAAAACCAATACTAGATTTTCATGGCCCCCATTGGGTAATACAGACATGTCTCGTACAATTACGGAATGGTAAAACCATAAATTGGAAAACCCAGTAAAAAGAACTTCAATGTTTTTTACCTTCTCGCTAATGGCGTCTTGGACAAGAAGAGTATCGGTGGAGACACTGAAGACAATGTCACCTGTTCTTGCATCTGTGTCGAAGAATCCAACGTCTTGTTTGAGAACAGCTTCAAGATATTTCTTCCTCAACGCTGCTACTTGCCTCTCTCCAGAATACATCCAACATGCAATCTCTGGATTTAAATAAATATTTTAAAAAAGAAAAAGATTGAATTAAAAGAAAAAAAACGGAAGCGTAATAAATGTTAGAGAGATGCCGATTTGATGACGGTTTCAACGATACGGACAAAGTAGGAGTCATGGTTCACGTGGACTCGGCTTATCCTTGCTCTACTTTTTATTACAAATTAAAAATGTTCACCATACAAAAATCGATATCTGTTTGGTTTCTGTGTTTGGGTTATTGATTCAAGCAACAAAATGTTGGATTTTTTTTTTTTTTTTTTTTGCGTTGAGAAAAAGGACAAACCTGCGTATGAAGAGAAGCATACCACCAAACCCAAGTAGACGAAATACAGAGCATACTGCAATTATAGACAGCAGAAAACAGATCAGATCTTGGATCTGATTTTTAGGATTGACAAAAAGAAAAGGATGAGATTGATTTACTTTGGAGACTTCATGGGTCATTTGGTGTAAGTCCATTTGGTTTTTGCCGAATCCATTGACCATTTGGCCGAAGAGCAAGAAGAAGACAGGCATGGAGGAACCGTGAACAATGGCGCCAAGAGAGCCAGTGATCATCAAGAGATAATCGAATTTATCAGCGAAAGAGAAGAGCTTGAAGAAAGGCAAGCTCTGTTCCTTCTTCTTCTCTGCCTCCGCTGGCACTCCCTTCGCATCCGCCGCCGTCCCCATCGCCTCCGACATTTAAGATAATAATAAAAACGGGATCGGAAATTTTGTGCAAGAGGGAAGAGGAAACGAATTAAGAGCGAATCTGAGACGAGTTAGCTCAGAGAGAAAACGAGATCATCGGTAATGGAAGAGAGATCCCGAGCAGAGAGATATGAAAACTGGAATAATGTTTTTTAAAAAAGGTCTCGGAAAATGGTTTTATGAGTTCGAGAGGCCTTTACCCCTTAAGTTGCTTGAGAGTGATGAAAATAAAAAATAGAGGAGAGAGACAGAGAGAATGAGAGTGTGGAGAAGGAGGTGATGTGTGAATATATAAAGAGGAGAGAGAGAGAGAGAGCGCACAAGTGTTGAAGACCAGTGGTCAAAGACTAGTTTAAGAGCTTTGAGAAATGAGAAGAGATTCGTATGCTCGTGGAGTGGAGCGGTAATTTTTTGCGTTAATTAATGTGAAAATCTTGAGCAAAAGAAGAAAAAACTAAACGGAAAGCCATTTGGTAATTTTATTTAATGGTGTTAAAACTCATGGATTTTTTTTTTCACTAAAGACTTTTGATCATTTATATTTATCTAAATATATATCATTAAGTTACCACCATAATAAAATCAAAATCATTGAATCCAAAAAATAACTAAAACTTTAAAACAATCTCAAAACCCCAAACTATTCCAACTTTATTCTAGACAGTTTATCTGTAAAATAAAAAGTTTTTGTAGTCACACTGAATAACCTTGGATCACATAAGATTAAGGTATAAACGAGTCAGTGACACGTTTCGCAAGAAAAAATGTACCCTTGTTCCTACTTTTAACGTCCATCACAACTGAACAGTCCAAAAAATTTGATATTCCCCTCAAAATACTCAACGCATGATCCTAAATGAAGACCATGCTTCCGTTCTAGACACCGCACCAATCAAATCATAATCTTTAGAAGCAAAACATGCCTTCCTTATTTTCAGACTCTCCAAACTCTGTATAGCCCACATCCACGCCTCTAAAGAAGCTTTGTCCTTACTTGCGATTGCAGTCATCGATCTTCTACTGTGCAAAAGCACTGATCCATATCTATTTCTAAGCACCCAAGACATTCCCCCTATTCTTGTTAAACTATTCCAATGTGAACCAATATTGCACTTTATCGGTTGGTCAACCGGAAGACACCATCTTTGGACATGAGGTGGTTTTCTCGAGCGGTAGGGCTCGAGGAATGGTCCTCGAGTGGGGGTACTAGTTATACGGTCAGTTTTGACTAGTCCAAGGAGCGTCGGATCACTCGGGATCCTAATGCGTGTGCGCGTCTCTACTTTTTGTTCCAGGAAAACAGGCCTCTTTTCGAGGATCTCGGTGATCTGGATGAGGCGAAGAATATCTGTATAGCTTCTGATCTTCTGGCTAGGGTGAGTTTTGCTCGGCCTATGTTTCCTCGCTTGGTTGTTCGCTTCTTAGTCTACTTCGATTTCTTGTGCAGGCTTAGTCGGTATTCAACAATACTCTCGTCAGTTATGACAGGAAGGTGAAGGATCTTCGGGGGGAGGTCAAGGACCGTGAAGCCAAACTGGCCAAGCTTCGAGGCTCGGTAGACGATCGTGTTACCGAGGAGGTGGAGAGGTTGTTCGCTGAGTCGTCTCTGGCCAGGGAGGCGTTGAAGAAGGCCAAAGAAGAGGCGGAGGCGGCCATTCTTGGTCGGGAAATTGCTCAGAATGAGGGCAAGGAATTGTCCTCCCAATTCTTCCGACATGACGGGGAACATAAGAGGTTGGTCGCTCGGGTGAATGAGCTCCATGACCAACTTCTTAAAGACAAGGAAAAGATCGAGGCGAAGCTGAAGATGGATGTGGAGGATAGCACGTCTCGGGCTCGAGGTGAGATGATCGAGAAGATCGCTCTAATTTTGGGACGAGTTCGGGAGTTTAAGAAGAACCACGAGAGGTACCGGTCCGGCTCGCAGTGCGTCAAGACTCTTTGTGAGGAATTGGGAGTCTCCGTGCCAGACGAGTACGTCACCGAGCTAGCCGAGCAGGAAGCCGAGGCGAAGATGCACCTTGAGGGCGTTGGAATTCCCGAACTCGATGAGGCAATCTTGAACCTGGACTGGTTGATCCCGACGACTCCTACGGGTTCTCTTTAGGTTTAACTTAAGCTCATAGATGTCGTAAGTTCTTTGAGCTTTTTAGTGCATCTTTTTGTTGAGAATGTCCTGCAATCATTTGTGCTTACTCTAATATAGTTGTAGTGTCGAGATTAGACAGTCATATGATACTAGGTGATTATAATGCTTTGCTAGAAGCCTCTTGTAATCTATGAGTTTGGAACTCATTACTAGTATTATATGATCCTACAGGGTCACATACCTAAGCAAACTAGATAAATAAGAATGGGATTGATCATTAGTGTATGATCGAATCAGTGTATATTTGATATACATAATTCATGTGTTTCTGATGGGTGTGTCAATCGACACAAATGTTGTGTCGGTCGACACAAGACAAGAGTGTGTCGATCGACACTAAGGTAGTGTCGGTCGACACTAAGGTCGGGCCAAAAGACATGTTTTGGTTTATGACTCAATTAAACGTGGGCTTGGCCCAATTTTTAATTAGGTCTTTGCTAGTCTCTATATATAGAGAATAGGCACGACTTTTTCACCTAAACCTAGTTGGTAGCCGCCTTCAGAAACATAGAATTCCCAAGAGTTTCCAAGAGAGATTTGATCTCTCTCCGGCACTAGTATCCTGATTTTCCAGTTTGTGTGCGTGTGGATACCAGTAGAGGTGCAACACTTGAGGCACTCATTGATCTCGATATCCTGATTCATTCCGCTGCTCAAAACTCCAGGTATACTCGAGATCCGATCTAATGATTATATTGACACAAGATCCGGGCTATAGAATTTGTTCTAGAGATTATTAATATGATTAAAATCCTGATCAAATTCCAACACTTTGGCCTTGAGCTATTCCCCTTCGTTGTACCCTCGGTTTCCTTTTTTGCCTTGCCTCGACTTTTCCTTGTATTTTTTGAATTTCCTCAATGGTCGGATTTGTGACTTCGAATTACTTGTTAATAAATTTATTTTCTTTTTTTTTGTGCTCCGTTCCTATATCATTTTTTTCTGTAAGAAACAAAACATCATAACTTTATCCGGAGAGTTGTTAAGATAATCCATGGAACCTTGATGGTCTGGATGATGCTATGACTTTGGGGCATTAGCCTAAACATGCACCTTTGCAAACGAGCTCGACTTTGACTTGTGGATTCAATTGGGTCACTATGTTCCCTTCGGAACTTAATTTTTTGTGGGTTCGATTGAGCCACTTAGGGAGGTAGGGTGATCAGCCCAATTGCGTCCAAGGGAGCACATTTTTGAGCGAACGGGCCCGACTTGGGTGCATGGGTAATTCGTTGGCGTAAGAAATTTTTTGCAAAGCTGACTCACGTTCCTCATAGACAAGTATTTAATTCTAAATCCTTCTTTTATTATAGATATACCTCTAGAGAAGTTGCCTACGTACCTTCTATAAAAGGATCAAGTCATTTGTAGTTCGGTAGATAGATAGCAAAGTCTAATCCTCGGTTTTTTTTTTGGTGTAGCGAGTTTGACAGATGCTTAAACGAGTGACTCTTACATAATTGTTGATCATGTGAGTGGATGAGGTGGAGGAGCGATCCGGTGGATCGAACTGTCATTGACGGATAAGTAAGGGAAGGAGTGGTCCGGTTTGTTGGTCCACCTTTGCCTTCATTTCCTATCTTTCACGGAGCGGGGCCCTAAAAATTCTTGAATCATGCTACATTGGGGTGTGTCGGTCATGAGCTTACACTTGTTGACGAATCATATCCTTGCCTTGACTTGGCAATCTTTGATTAATGTGGTTCCCGACCTAGTTGGGAACTTTACGCACTGGTGGTAGGTGGAAGCGACGACTTTAAGCTGGTACAACCATGGGGTTCCGAGGATGGCGTTGTAGATCGTTGGTTTGTCGATTACCTGAAATTTGATCAAAGTTGCCTCATACATGCTTATGACTGGAAGAGCAATCGTTCTGATCGTGAGAGATGACTGTCCATTGAACCCCGTCAAAGAGCGAGCTTTTGACTTGATCGAGTAACCACGGAGAGTCATTACAGTCCATCACTCCGCTCATGATCATAATTATGCGTGCATGGGGAGGCGGAGGAGGTATCTCCTCGAGAATTTTTTCGGATTCCTGGAGACGAAGAACTTCTTTCCGAGGCTGTTGATATGGTTCTGGAGGTTGAAGTGTGATATGTGTGGTTTTTAGGGTTTTAGAACCCATAGTTTTGTGTGTGTTTAAAGTATTTTGTAGGTATTTATACTATATATTAGGTGTTTTGGGCATTTAGGATTATTTGGAGAATGTGGAGCAAAAATGAGCAAAATCGATAAATGAGAGATGCAGTCTCTAATTTGACTTTCAGAAGTTTGACATTAGTTGAAGGCCTTACCTGTACTAAAATTTTACCAAAAAAATTCCAAAAGAAAGATATTTGAGTTATTTTTTCATGTTCAAGTGGTTTTAAATGATTCCCATGTGTGTAGCTCCGGATATGACTATTTTAATGAAGATGTGTCTGATCTGTCGCAAGCTGAAGAAAACTGTGCATCTTCTGTGATTGCATAAACCGATGCAACCTCTGCATTGGTCGATGCAACCTCTGCATTGGTCGATGCAGCCTCGAGAAAAACAAGAAAATCTCTATTTTATTAATTCTTTTTGGCCTGGTTGTTCCTTTTATTAGCCCAACTATTCTATGTCGTCCCTAATGTTATAAAAGAGATTTTTCAGCCATTGTTTAGGCTATACTTTATTTTATTCCAGGTTTTTGAGAGAGATTATTGGAGAGACAAATCCCGACTCTGTCTGCTTTCAGAGAAGATTTCAAACTCCTCTTTATCAATTTAGTCTCTTTTATGATATCTATTTTATTCATGATGTTTGTTTCAATCACCTTGTATGAGTAGATTCATAGTTAGGTTTAGGGATATAAAGGATTCATGAATCATGATTAGGGTTTCTAAGAACTAGGGAAAACTTAGAGTTCTTCATCTACCTTGTGCTTAATCACTTAGATTTGAACTGCGCACCAAAGATAAGTCTTAGATTAATTAACAAAACGGAACTAGAGTTAGTTAATTGGATTATAGATTAGATGAGCTGGTGATTCTAATTGCAAAGGAATTTGGATTAGATAGCTAGTGAACTTAACAAACTTGGATTATTGCATGCTTTACCTCCTAGATTACTCAAAAGAATTTGATAGTTTAGTTAACTAAGTATAGTTAGAGTTTCACAGTGGAAGCTGGTCCTCTATAGAATTGTGTTTGTGTTTAAAAATGGCTCTTAGTTATATTCCCTAGTAGATTCCCGCTTTGATTCAGACATCCTACGAAAATCCCGAGACCTAGCATTCTTCCAAATCAGTTTAACAACTTAAAAGTCATTGCTTTTCAATTTTATTGTCTTTACATTAATATTTGATTTCCTAGCTTAACTAGAAACTAGAAATTATTGTGTTCTAAAGAGTCACTTCGAAAACGATAATCATATATACTACAACCACATAACTGTGCACTTGCGGTTAAATCATAGGGAAAACTTTCTCTACATCAAAGTGCCGAGACTTGGTGCACTCGTGGTGCAGCTTGCTTTCCATCGTTCCTTGGTCTGGGTGGAGGGATATCGGCCTTTCTTTTTTTGAAGTTCTTGATCAAGTGGTAGTTCATATGGTAGTCGCAGTAGGCCTTCGGATCGTGGTCGTTTCATATTAGGATCCGGGGGTGTGCTTCCCTCTCCGAACAAGTGTACCGTTGCTCGACGCGTCTTTTCAAGTAGGTATACAGCTCACTGTTGCTGTCATGCGGTAGTTAAGACTGGATGGGGTTGAGGTCGAGGGTCGGAGGCTCCATGCTCTTCTTCCATTCAGATGATGGTCTGGGCCTTAAAGAGAGCGTCTTCTAGGGATCATGGCTCGAGCACGATGAGTTCGTATTGGTACGGGGTTCCTTTCCGGATTCTGTTCTAGAGTGCAGGAATCGACAGGCAGTCAGGCATATAGAAGCGGGACGACACATCTCTGTAGTGATGGATGTAGGATCATAGCATTTCCCACGGGGCCTGGACGATTGTATAGAGTTCTAGTGCGCTGGCGTCCTTTTTAACAAATGCTGTGTAGTGGTTTGCAAAATCGGTTTCGAGTTAGATGAAACGGCTGATGGAGTTCGGTGGGAGGCGAGCAAACCACCGAAGGGCTTCGTCCCCCAGGTTCTCGGCGAACAAACGACAATAGCCAGCTTCTTTTTCATAGGGAAGAAAGCGAGATTTTTGTATCTGGATATGAAAGGCGGCCAGGTGGGCTCCCAAATCGGCACCTCCATCGAACCTAGGGAGTTTTACCTTGCTAGTTTCTCTCAGGGGACACGTAACGATGTTGTGGGCGAAAGGGGTGTTATGCGCGTTACGAATGACGCAGTCGATTTATGGGGCGGTGCTTTCTGAATGGTGAACTCTCGAATTGATGGCCCGCATTTCCTACCTCAATTCCGGTATCTGGCCAGCGTGGTTGTCAGACCGACCTTGATAGGTGCTTGATATGTGAAGTAATTCACCTAAATCCTACTGCAAGTGCACATTGTACAGTTGTAGTATTAAAGGTTTTCGATCCCACATAGATTATGTCAAGTTTCAATTTCAACCAGAAAGTATGAGTAGTTCTAAGTAACTTAGCTAGTATATTTGTTGTGTTATAACTTATGGATTAAAGGCGCTAGATCAAGGGAAGTATCGCAGGAGATATAGACCAACACAATCAACAATCAATAGACACTCTTAAACACGGAAGATGTAATTATATAGCACCCGGTATCCCGTGGTTACTATACCTATGAACTAACCACTGTATAAGAAATGATGCTTTTCAACCTAAGGTAGCTAGCACATGCAATGAACTTAGATCCGATTGTTCATAACCTTCCAAGGCAAATGGTGTATTTGAGCAAGAACGAGATTACCTACTAAAACCATGTTATGATTATGCTATAGAATGGTGTATTACAATAGCAAAACCTAAAGATCAATATCCTAAGTGATCAAGTCAAGATATTGTATGAATTGCCATTAAAGTAGAGAGTCATTACTGATCATATCATGCAGAGATCTATAAAAACCTTTGAAAAATCATAGATCTAACAAGTAAATTACTCACACATAGCAAGCAAAACCATCATCAATAATATTATCTATGCTTGCATAAAAGTAAAGAGTAGAATTTAGAGAGTCAACAAATTTGTGGGTCTTTCTCTCTGTAAAGAACCTTAAGAACAAGGTGGCTCCTTGAGGCAAAAGTAAGAGTTTGGTGGCTTGAGAGATTTACTTCTTTAGAACTTGAAGGAGTGACCTAATCGTCCTGCTTAACTTCACTTATATAACTCCAAGGAACGAGTCTCTAGGCCGGTGATGGATTTCAAAGACTCTAGGTTTATAAAAAACCCGTAAAACGAATTTCATTTCTTTTGACCGACTAGACAAGTCGGTCGACTCCAGCTTCGAGTTGGTCGATCTTGTCTTCGTTTCAATATTTCTTCATTTTCACTTCAAATCGTCCAAGTTTTCTCAAAATGTTCCATCTCGTGAGATCACCTGTTTATCCTGCTTAATAGTGCAAAAAAGGTTCCAAAACTGTATAGAATGTGCTTGTAAAACCGGTCAAAATATCAATACATCAAACTCCCCCAGACTTAGCTTTTGCTCGCTCTCGAGCAAACAAAGAGCTAAACCTTGGTGTTAAAAATCCGGCAACCATGATTCAAGCCATCATTCTTCAGTAACTTTCATGATGATATCACCAACAACCTTTCAGTAGACTTCAATGTTATTCCCTAAAAGAAACTTAGCACACCATAGTTATCCAATTCACAGTGAAGAACCATTTCCGAGGTACCATCTCAGCAATTTCACCTATCATCATAGAGTCATCTCTAAGCCTACCAACACAAGCCTGTCTTAAAGCATATATCATATAGGTTTCTTTCCTCTCTTCGAGACTTATTCATTCCACAACTCTTAAGAATTTCAATTGTATTTATTTATTTCATTTCATTTCACAAGATTAAAGTGAATAATGGTAAAAAGAAATTATAAGTGAATGGTACCTGCTAAACATGCGTTGAAGGTATATATAGTGTTTGATGTCATTATAGGTCAAAAGGAACGCATACGTAAAAAGATAAAAACATGGAAAATAGGTCTGCTGGGAAAGACTGGCCGTTATGTCCTCAATGCAGGCTGATATTTGACTGTGGGATGCCAAATTTAGTTATTGTGTGAGCTATATCGGCCGATCTTTAGCACTATATTAGTAAGTCTTCGGTCTTCTTTCGAAAACTTGGACATGTTTCACTGAAATTTCCATATCTTGAATTCTTGAATATGGAATAACTTGATTCAAGTTGAAGATGAAAGTTACTTCAATAATCTTACTTATAAATACCATAGTAATATTTAGATTCCTCCGAAAAGATCTCATTTGAGTTGAAAACTTATGACATTCAATTCCATCTCACGTATAGAGTGAATTGCCACAAGTGTTGATCAACCTTCATGACCGGGTTGATTATTTGAACGTTGAAAGCATTATGCGTATACTTTAATAAGTTCTCTGAATGGTCAAATGATAGATGTGAGTTTTACCCTCGTTAGCTATGCTATTTCACTAGTTTTAGGAGTATAATTTACTCGTACCAATGTTTGACAGATCTTAAAGAAGATAGATTATGAGACACACAAGAACAATAAAACAAGCAACACTCGCAATCTTCATCTTCATCTTCATCTCCACTCTTGCGCCTTTCTTCCCAATAACTTCAAACTTGTTTTCCAATTCCGCAAGCTTGTTCTTAAGTTTTGCAATCTCTAACTCGACAGTCTCGAGCTTTGTCGGCTCGTTTGCTAGCCCTGTTCGAAATTTTGTAACTGAGCTCTTCAACATAGAGTCTTTTTTCTTGAAACTCTTCCATCATGGGATCATCCCACCACTTGAACAAATGGAAACGTCCATCATGAACATAAAACACCAAACCACAATTAACATACAATCATGTCTATAGTTTTCTAAAACTTAAATACAATAATAACATGAAAACGACTCTTACCTCACCATCATCACAACCATAGAATCTTCTTCCTCGATTCAACATTGTTCGAGATGTTTTCAACACAACATAGTTTCCACAGTTACAACACTCAGGAATTCCCCAACCATGATCTGGTCGACGCCAAGAAATCGTGGTACTCGAGAGACTCCTGAAAATGCTGCTGCTTGTCGGTAGGCTCACCATCTCTGTTTCAACATAAAAATTACACTAAAAATTAAGACATGACACACACACAAAAAAAAACACATAAAATGGCAAGTGGAAATGGAAAAGCCAACTTTTTTTAATCATACTTAGTTATCAAACGTCAGAGTAACTCTATACAAAGCAGATGTTCATTTCTACACAAATCAGACTACCATGACCGTCTACACAAAGCAGACTACCATGACCGTCTACACAAAACAGACTACCATGACCTTCTACACAAAGCAGACTACGCTAGACATCTACACAAAGCAGACTACGCTAGATGTCTACATGAAACAACTATTTGCTTAGGGAGATGGGCCTGGGTTTTACCTTCACGCGGCTAGGGTTTCAAATATGGATGCGCTGGTACTTGCATCTGGATGCGGCGGATCTGAAAAGAAACATCATGACTTGTTAGTGATTGTTTTACGAAGGAAAAGATGGGAAATTTAAAATATGAGCATGTTTCTTGTCTTACCTTACGGTTGCTAGGCTGACGAGGGTTTAAGGCGCAGTGTTGCGGATCTGAGATGTTGGCGTCGGCGGCGACAGAGAGGTGAGATCGAGAGGAAAAAAAACACGTCAAGATACACAAATTTAAGATCTAGAACTAGAAAAATGGTATAGGGTGTACGGCTTACCTTGACGACGGCGCTACGGATCTGATATGTTGGAGTCGGTGGCGACGGAGAGTGAGATCAAGATATAAAAAAAAGCATTAGGATTCGAAAGTTAAAGATCCATAACTAGAAGAAGGGTATAAGGTGTACGACTTACCTTGACGATGGCGCTGCGGATTTGAGATGTTGGCGTCGGCGGCGACAGAGACAGTGGGATCGAGAGAAAAAAAACGTGTTAGGGTTTGGAGAGTGAAGATGCAGAAGTTGAAGAAGAAGGGTATATGGTTTACGGCTTACCTTGACGGGGGCGAGGTTTACACACGACGGCGGAAAAGGGAGAAACAACGGCGACCAAAGGAGAGAGTTGAGAGAGAGGCCGCCGAAAGAGAGAGTTGAGAGAATATGTTTTATTTTTTTTTTTCTGACTTAAATTTTTTGTGAACCAAACTTTGGGTAAATATGAGAAAAATGTTTTTATATTGGGGTAACTTTTGCTTCCAAGATAGGTGGCAGTCTCTGAGTCATAAACAAAAAATATCTTATTCCCTAAGTCTGCCCTAAATTGATATAAGTGGTTAACCAAAATTTGAGTTGGTTCAACGCTGATTAACAATTTTGATCTGAATTTAACAAATGAGACTTCTACGGAGGTTTGCACACGACAAAATCCTAAGAAAGGATTATCCACAACTTACACCATAAATCATACACTAAACCATGTTTCAATCACTAAAGTAACTTAGGTAATGATAATATAAACTTGTAATACAGATTTCAAATTATAAATATCATAAACACTAAATCTTAAGTTTAACGGTGAACATTGAAACATTAACTCCAACGTTCGAATCCATGATTTGTAAATCCAAGTTGTGACAAACAATATATCAAAGTTCTAAACACTTTATTAAATGATCAAATACAAAACTCATATGTTACATTAGAGTTCAAGAGAGGAATTCACTTAAGCATTAGAACTCAACCATAAACCTAAACCCTAATCTTATACCCTAACCCCCAAACCGAACCGATAAACATTTTATAACCTAAGTTCGTGATACTTCTAACTATGAATCGACTTTGTAACTCGATTAGAGTTCAACAGAGGTATTTGGTAAAACATTGATATTCGACCATATACCCTATACCGTAAATCCTTAACATTGAAAATTGGTTTTTGTAATATCATTTTGTCGATAACCTAACTTACCTTGTTCGGTTTGATTTGATTCAAAGGTGTGCGATTTTCATTCAAATACATGACATTTGTTAATACTTTGATTATAAACCCCATTAGTTAGTCAAATTAATTATGATTCTTGTAGTTTTTAACAATGTAGTTTAATACAGACTACCATGATCGTCTGCCTTGAAATGGTGCATACAATACCAAAAGTGTTCGTTGGAGACAATGAATACCGTCTACGCAAAAGGACGAAATGGTAATTGTTCCTCTATTTTTTGAATGGTCGTGAGAGACTGGACAGTAAAAGTAATACCCTAGGGGGTATGCTAGCATTTCTTTTTAAAAGGGGCTTAGGTAGATTTAGAAAGGGTATGTTCTAGTCAATTTCCCCAAGTTTGTTAGGTAGGTAAGATATTTTATTGGATAGTTCCTTTTGTATAGCTTAACATGTAGTTTTTACCTGCTATTACATATATTTTATGGATTGCATACTACACATTATACGGTTTGGTTCACTAATCTTAAAATACGGTGAGAGTTTTTGACGAGATTAAATAACGATTTGAATTTTTAAGGGAGGACTTAGTGTTAAATGATGGTTTGGGTTTTAAAGAGAAGTGTTAGGGTTTAGATTTTACTATTGAATAAGACTATATGACATTTTTTAATTTTTTTTATATAATGGAGGTGTTAGTTAGAGTTTAGATTTTACTATTATTTGAAGTTTGATATTACGATTAAGGTTTATAATGAAAGAGTTACAGCTGAATAACAATTTGAATTTATAAATGAGGGTCTACAATTTAGAATTTACGATCAAACGAGGTTAAAAGACTGTCTTATTCTGTAAAAAAGAGATTTTATTTTGTTTTTTCGAGTTACGATCACACTTTTATTAAAATATCTCGTAAGAAAGAGATTATAGTTTAGATTTTATGATATAACAAGATTTAAGCTGACAATTCCTAACCAAAATATTATTAGAAATACTAACAGGTTCATGTCAACTCAAAGAAAAAAAAAATTTTAAATAGTAAAACACGCTATAAATTTTCTCAATTAGAAAAAAAACTATTTATGCATATCGAAGTTTTTTTATCTGGAAACCTGAGCCGACTAATCTACCCCCCACTCACCGGGTTTTCTAAAGTAGTTTGGAGTCCATGGACTGCATTCATCGGTGTTATTCCAGCCGTTGATATTAACCCATAAGGAAATTCCCTCCAAGACAAACACAAATGTGGTATCGTCGTGGTCAACACAATAGAAAATTTTCTATACGCGATGATCACAACAATCATAATTGTAACACATTAACTAGGAGTACATGTCTTAATTGTCTCGAGATCTGTAACAGTTTTAGCCTTGGTTTCTTGCTCCAAAATAAATTTATCATTTTTTCGAATACATGGTTGAGTTGATTGTGGTTGGTTTGCTGTTGTACGTAGAGAATTTGATGTAGTCTTTATTTTCATGGGTTACGAGGTCATCTCTTTTCATCTTGTTCGTTTTCATTGGTGGTTTTATTCTACTTCTCTCCATACACAATGCCAATATGTGGATGTTTCCATGGTCAAATATTGTATTCATTTTGATTATTTAGGAATGGAGTATTTCGGAGTAGCAAATGACTGAGTATTAATAGAAATTTAAGTCGAATGAAAAAGAAGAGTACGAGTTTGAGAGTTCTTTTTACCATGCTTAATTTAAAGTAAATATCATACAAAATTGAAGCTTTTTTGCGTGTAAGCTTTCATATTACAATAATACAAGTATAGTTTTATTCCAGAGATGAATATGAGAACAAAGTGAGAGCGAAATGTAGTGTGGATGTGTGAGATGAAAATAACGTGTCAATTGTAAGCTAGTATCTTTTTCTTTTTATAAACTTGATATCTATCTTAACTATGCACTAATTCTGGCATATTCGTCATTTCAAAATTATTCTACCCATTATGATCTTATGTTGGCCGGCTGTTACCAACCATTGTCCTTGAATTCGAACCTAGGTGACTTTGATTTCCGGAGAGTTTCTTGAGTTTGGATCAGATTTTGAAGTCTTCGCTTTCTCTATATTTTGGTTGACTTGACTCCGCTTATTCATTCAAATGGGTTAGTATTATTGAACCTATTTTTCCTTATTTTATGGGTCAAGATTTTTTTTCCAACACATTGTATTTTAACGTTATTTTGTAATGTTTGTTACTGTGGTAAATACTTTTTTATATATATGAACAAAAAATTATTTAAAAAGTTAAAAATATTTAATTAATATTATTGAAAAATGAGTTATAATATTTTTTTATCAATGTTAAATTTATAGAAAAATACGTTTTTACATCAAAGATGTTAGCAAGTTTATGTCAAGCTAAAAACGAAATACATAATAGACATGAAATTTAGTTTATTGGCTTACAAAGTCATCTTTGGAGGTCTTCTTCAAAGCGAGAATCTCCCAAAAATCGAATTGAGCTGGAGTATTTTCTCATAGTGTTATGAATGAGTGATATCATCTTTTGTGACGTTGAAAACATAGTTCAATGTCTTCTTTTATTACGTTCTCTCTATAAAAAATAAACATAATCTTGAAATAAATACCTAATATTGTAATTCTGCAAACAAGTCTAGAAAGGTCTTGAGAGAATTGACACTATTTCGACTCATACAAACGAGAAGTCATTTCCAAGCAGTCGTGAAGTAAGATTGATTCATAGTTAGCCGTGAAGAATATGGACAATGAAAATACATGTGATCCCTCGTATCGAGCTGTCAACAAAAGATACATTCAGAAAAGATATTGACGTTCAAATGTTGCATTTGATCTCTTGTTGATAGCGGAATAAGCATAGTAATTCAGGTGTGGAATGCAAATTTTGTTATATTACGACTAAACCAAATGTCCTTAACCTATGTAACCAGCGCCTTTCTCAATTTAATCTACTACCACATGGAGTTGGCAACAAACTTTGATTTGTAGACATCATGTTTCATTTTCCATACAAAAATATCATCATAGTCAACATTCTAACTATTTATTACCCCGTCGAACTCTTCCTCGATTTTGTTCAAAAACAGAGAACGATGTCGTCTTCTTCGATGTGAATTATAATATTGAATAATTAATAATGCAAATAAATCATTAAAGAATGAAATGAGTATTTTATAATTAAAAACAATCGTCCGCACATGTTGCATGACGAGGAAGGGTATATGTGTTTTTGTATGTACGTATATGCGTATTATGGAACCCTGGTTTTGCATATAATGTGATTATTGTAACTAAATTTGCCATGTTAGTGGTTGGTGAGGATGCACAATCAAATTTTGATTTTTTCATGTTTTGTTTTTCTACTTGATATTATTTATATACATTTGTTTTTTTCTTGATCTCTCCCAAATCTCCCTACGTTTGTGTTTTTAAAAGTTTATGGTTCTAATAACAGATACAACCGTCTAAGGCTATGGGCAGATCGTCAAATTCTTTACCCCTTTACCCCGAGGATTGTCCTTCGAATTTCAATAAAAATTTGACCCCTTTAGAGCATTCACAACCGCTTAGGCCAGCTAGAACCTCAACAATGCGCTTGTTTGGAGTTTGTTTTACAGATTTGAGTCTCTTTTATATTACATTCCAAGGGCCTCTATACACTTCGACAAACTCGCAACATGATAACCCTATATCAAAAAAGCTTGATTGGGATTCTATTAATAAAAAGTGGTTACTTGCATTCCCGGACAGTTTCACAACCTTTCTCCCACCATCCTTATATGGCAACACTTATGTGTTGTGCTAATAACTCCTTGAGCAACATCCCCTTTCAAATTCTTTAATCTTCTGACCAAAACTCCTGCCTTTCTTCCAAACATGACGGAGGCTTGAGATTTACAAGGAAAATCTTTTGTCACTCTTGCTTCTCTGAGTGTAAATAAAGCTAAAAGATCTGATAAAAAAAAACTTAATCGTGAAATTAATAGTGAGATATAGAAGAGAGTTTCTGATGCAGCACATGTTTGGTGTCATTGTCGATCAACTGTTGTGGCTTTACTTGATACAAGTTTCTCTTTTATTTCCTTATTTTCTTTAAAATTATTATTTATTTTTCGTGGGCTTTTCCTTTTGTGTTTAGGTTTAGAAGTCGGCTTTCTTTTCGTTATTTATAGAGCTTTTGATTCATTGTAAACGATAGACTTGATTAATTGATATTCGTTTACCAAAGAGCTTTTGCCCTGTGAAGAGGATTCACAAAAAAACCTATTTGCTAAATCCTTGAGAGTATCAACGATTTAACAAAGATCCGTACGAAATAAAAGCTTCTCTTGAAGATCTTGAGTTTCGTTCGTTAAATTAAGCTTCCGCCCCTTATGAGTTGGTATTAGAGACAAACGAACCTTCTTTGTGTTTGGTGATCCAGCTACCGTCATGCCGCCAAAACCCGCCACCAATTGGGACGACGTTCGTGCCTCCGTCATTGAGATGCATGAGAGCTTCGCCACCAGAATAGAAACCGCCATTCAAACATCGATTCAAACCACCCTCCAAGCTTCAATTCACGAGATGACGACAGCATTAATTGAGGTGCAGCAACGTCGCCCTGTGTATGATCGTGACAATGACGGCGGTAACAACAGACGCCGCGACGGCGAAGAAAACTTCAACAACAATAACAGGCGCCGTAATGGAGACGACGAACGAAATCGACGCTGTAACCAATTCCGCGATCAACAATTTGATCACAACCGCCATGAAGACAACAATTACCATCATAACTCTCGTTGGGAAACCGGTTTTAAAATCGATATTCCTGAATTTTTCGGTGGTGTCAAAGGTGATGAGCTCCTCGATTAGATCACCGCAGTTGATGAGGTCTTGGAATTCAAAGACGTCCCGGAGGACAATGTGTGCCTTTGGTTGCTACTCGATTTCGCAATCATGCCGCGTCACGGTGGAAACAGCTCAAAACTACGAGACAACGCAGTGGTAAAGACCCAATACGTTCGTGGGATAAGCTGAAAAAGCAGTTGCGTAAAACTTTCTTACCACATAATTACGAGAGAGGACGACGTACACTAGATTGCAGAACCTTCGACAAGGATCTCGATCGGTTGATGAATACGCGGATGAGTTTAATTTGTTGTTGACTCGCAACGATTTACGAGATAGCGACTTTTAACTCGTTTCTCGTTTTATTGGAGGACTTCGCCCGCAACTACAATCGTCTTTGGCACAGTTTGATCCCGCCTCGGTTGCTGAGGCCCATCGCTGTGCCGCGTCTTTCGAGACAAATCTGCGCTCCAACCAGTGGTCTTCCACGTCCGCCAAGCCACGACCGCAAGAATCTTCGAGTTCTCACTCATCGTCTTCTCAACGCAACAACATCGACCCTTCTTCTGCCGCATCTCAACCTACTGCCCCTGTTGATGATGCTCGCCTACGTTCACCACCTCGGACAACTGCGTTACGGTGCTTTGAATGTGGTGAGAACGGACACCGGCAAACAAATTGTCCTAATAAATCGCGACGAGGTCTTTTGCTCGAAGAACTCCCTGACGAGTCAGAAACCGTCGATGACGTTTTACACCCTGATGACGATGGTGCTATTTTTTAAACGCATGGGGACAAAGGTACGATGGTAGTGACGCGTCACGCATGTCTCGTTCCTCCTAGTAGGGGAGATTTGTGGTACACCATCATATTTTTAAGTCGACTTGTACTATCATGGGTAAAGTTTGCTCGTTCATCATTGATTCGGGATGTTCCCATAATGTTATTTCTAAAACGGCGGTGTTGAAATTGGGGATTCCTTGGGAACTTCATCCACATCCTTATTCGTTGGGTTGGGTTCAAGATGGTCACGATGTTAAAGTTACTCATTGTGCTATGGTTGCATTCTCTAGTGGCCCTCTGATGTACTGATATTTTTACTGGTTTTCACGATGATATTTTATGTTGTTTTGGAGTCTTTTCTGCATTTTATACAGGTTAAATCAAAGATTCCACATGCTGAGGTGATTCGCAAGAATCTAGAAGATTTGGAGCTAAAATGAAGAATAATGAACCGAAGCCCGAGTCGACCGACTGGAAGATGAAGTCGACCGACTCAGAGGCCGGTTTAGTAATTTGGAAATTCTTTTTGGGCTTTCTTTCGAAACCCTAATTGCTAGAACCTCTTGGCCGACTCATGCATGACCTAGAGAGACTATATATTCGACCTTAAGCAGAGGAAAAAGAGAGAGACGACTTCCATCAAGCTTTTGAAGCATTCAAGCATCTCTTTACCAAAAATCACCAAAAAGTTACTTAGATCTTGTTTTAAGGGAGCACCCTTGTGTTAAGGTTTTCTTGTGCCCTTGTTCTCTTGGTTTTATAGAGAGAGAGAGCCACGTTTTGCTCTGATCTCTTTTGATTTCAATTTCATATTGCAAACCTTTGATATTAATGATTATGGTTGGTTTGTTTGCTATGTGTGAATAGTTCCCTAGTTAGATCTAGGTTGTCAAAAGTTTTATGGGTCATTAGGTGCACGAATTTTTGCTGAATTCGTGACTACTCTCTGCTTTAATATTAATTCATACAATATTTTGACTTGATCACTTAGAATATTGAATTTTAGGGTTTGTTGCATTATACACCCATTTTACTCTAAACCCGGAGCCTTGTTTTTAGCAGGTGATCTCGTCCTTGTACAAACGAGAGTTTGGCTTGGAAGATCATGAACAATCAAATCTATTCCCAATGCATGCATTAGCTAATCAGGTTGAAAAACATCCTTTCTGATCTGTTGGTTGATTTATAGTGCAATAAGCAAAGAGATTTGGTATTGTATACAATTGCCTTTTGTGTTTAAGAGTAGAGCAACATTCAATTTCGTGCATGGCCCATACTACCCGCGATTTACCTAAGTCTAGCGTTTTTAATCCATAAGTTAGACACAACTAGTTACCAAATAGATTGCATTCTAATAGAATTGAAACTCGACATAATCTCTGTGGGATCGATAACCTAAATACTACAATTGTACACTGTGCACTTGCAGTTAATTTTGGGTGAATAACTTTACACATCACCCTCACTACAAGGATAGATTCTATTGCGATATTGCATCCCTTGACATTAGCCACTTGATCCTCGGTCGCTGTTGGGAATTTGACCGGAAGATTATGCATGATGGAGCAAAAAATACGTATACCTTCTTCTGGGAGACTCATAAGTTTGTTCTTTTACCCAATAAGGAGGCTTGGTCAACGTCGGATTCCGCACCACCATTACCACCTCGGGCACTTCCACCACCACCACCACCTTCGATGTTTTGCTCTTTTGCCACATTTGTCGACGAGTTTGGTCGCGAAGGGATCGCTTTTGCATTAATTCACACGCCATCTGCTGTCCCTTCCACTCCTCCTCCTTTAACCCTTTATTGAGCGAATTTGTGGATGTATTTCCTCTTGAATTGCCACGTGGTCTGCCTCCTCTTTGTGATATTCAACACCATATCGATCTTGTTTCGGGTGCTACACTACCAAATCGTGCCCATTACCGGATGAGTCCAGCTGAACACGAAGAATTGTGACGTCAGGTCGAAGATCTCCTCCACAAGGGTCACATTCGGGAAAGTTTAAGTCCTTGTGCTGTCCCTGCTCTCCTCATACCAAAGAAAGATGGCTCGTGGCGGATGTGTGTCGATAGTCGTGCCATCAACAAGATTACGGTTCGTTATCGCTTTCCTATTCCGCGGTTAGATGATCTTCTTGATCAGATTGGACAGGCGGCCATCTTTTCCAAGATCGATCTTAAAAGTGGCTACCATCAAATACAAATTCGACCGGGTGATGAATGGAAAACCACTTTCAAGACGCGCGAAGGTCTATTTGAGTGGTTGGTGATGCCTTTCGGGTTGTCTAATGCTCCTAGCACTTTCATGAGAATCATGAATCAAGCACTTCGTCCTTTCATTGGCAAGTTTGTTGTTGTCTACTTCGACGACATCTTGATTTTCAGTTCCAATGTTGAGGATCATGAGAGTCACCTTCGTGAGGTTTTGCTGGCTTTGCGGCGTGAGAAGTTTTTCGCTGCTCGTCAGAAGTGTGATTTTGGCGCATCTCAGGTTTTATTCTTGGGTTATATCGTTTCGGACAAAGGCCTTTCGGTGGATTTGTCGAAGATTAAAGCGATTCGATCTTGGCCATTGCCTAAGACATTGACTGAAGTGCGTAGTTTTCACGGTCTTGCTTCTTTCTATCGACGTTTTGTTCCTCATTTCAGCTCCATCATGGCCCCTTTGACAAGTTGTATGAAATCAAGTGGATTTGTTTGGACTCCTGAAGCGACTAGTGCTTTCGAGCTTATTAAGGAAAAGTTGATAACGGTTCCGGGTTTGATTTTACCAGACTTTTCGGTCACCTTTGAGTTACATTGTGATGTTTTAAAACTTGGTATCGGCGCAGTCTTGAGTCAAGTTGGGCGGCCGATCGCTTACTTCAGTGAGAAACTGGCCAGTGCTCGGGGTCGTTACAGCACTTATGATGTTGAATTCTATGCGATTGTGCAAGCAATTAAGCATTGGCGTCATTATTTGATTCACCGTGACTTTGTTTTGTTTATGGATCATGATGCTCTGCGGCATCTCGACAGTCAAGCTAAGGTTTCCGCGCGCCATGTTAGCTGGATTGCTTTCTTACAACAGTTTACATTCTCTATTAAGCATCAATCCGGGAAAACGAATCGTGTAGCTGATGCTTTGAGCCGTCGCCATTCTCTTTTGACGTCTCTGCATGTTTCTGTCCTCAGGCTTGAGTCCTTTGCCGAGCTTTATAAGTCGGATGTTTTCTTTGCTCGCGTATTGGATGATATTATGGCAGGAACTCCATCTCGCTTTGTGATTCACGATGATTTCTTGTTTCTTGGGGAACGTCCTTGTATACCCGATTGCAGTTGGCGTCTTCGTATTATCGCCGAGTTACACAATGAGGGTCGTGTTGGGAGAGATCGTACCCTTCACTTGGTTACTCGTTCTTATTTTTGGCCCTCCTTACGTCGTGAAGTGGAGCGTTTTGTGAAACGTTGTCGTATTTGCAAAGAATCGAAGGGGACAGCAACTAATGCCGGTCTTTACATGTCACTCCCTATTCTTGATCATCCTTGGACAGCCATTAGCATGGACTTTGTGTTGGGCTTGCCTTGGACACAGCGGGGTCATGATTCTATCTTTGTCGTCGTTGATCGTTTCTCAAAGATGGCTCATTTATCGCGTGTAAAAAGACATCGGATGCTGTCAACGTGGCGTCTTTGTTCTTTCGTGAAATTTATCGTCTTCACGGCCTTCCTTCTTCCATTGTATCGGATCGTGATACGCGTTTTTAAGCCATTTTTGGAGATCTTTATGGAAGTTACTTCATACAAGTTTGGATATGAGTACGGCTTATCATCCACAGTCAGATGGCCAAACTGAGGTGGCAAATAGGTCTTTGGGGAATTTACTTCGGTGTTTGGTAGGTGATAACATCAAGAGTTGGGATTTGAAGTTGGGCCAAGTGGAGTTCGCCCATAATCATGCGTTAAATCGGAGTGTTGGATTTTCTCCTTTTCACGTTGTCTATGGATTGTTGCCGCAATGTCCGTTGGATTTGTCTCCTCTGCCCGATCGAACACGTTTTCACGGGGATGCCATTGAGCTAGTCGATGAATTACAAGCTATTCATAGGAATGTAAAGGAAAATTTGGAGACGTCCGTCTCTACGTATAAGGCAGCGGCGGATAAGAAACGTCGGGTCCTTCGTTTTGAACCAGACGATTTGGTTTGGGTGTTTCTCACCAGAGATCGTCTCCCTGCTCATGAATATAACAAACTCAAGTCACGCAAGATTGGACCATTTAAGGTTTTGGCACGCATTAATGATAATGCTTATCGTATCGAGCTTCCCTCACACATTCGTACAACCAACGTCTTCAACGTCAAACATTTGTCTCCTTTCGATTGTGATAATCCAGACCCGGATTTCTGGTCGAATCCTTTCCAACCCGGCGGGACCTGATGCAGCGCTTGTTTGGTGTTATTGTCGATCAACTCTTGTGGCTTTACTTGATCGACAAGTTTCTCTTTTGTTTCCTTATTTTCTTTAAAACTATTATTTAGGTTTTTCCTTTTGTGTTTAGGTTTAGAAGTTGGCTTTTTTTCCGATATTTATAGGGCTTTTGATTCATTGTAAACGATAGACTTGATAAATTGATATTCGTTTACCAAAGAGCTTTTGCCCTATGAAGAGGATTCACAAAAAAACCCTATTTACTAAATCCTTGAGAGTATCAACGATTTAACAAAGATCCGTACGAAATAAAAATTTCTCTTCAAGATCTTAAGTTTCATTCGTTAAATTAAGCTTCCGCCCCTTATCAGTTTCCCTAACTAATGTTATACTTAATGCTTTGTAGATTACATCTTTGGAAAATCCTTATGCAGTCTCCTTTATAGTGGTTCAGTATCAATCAACAACATGACATCACCTTAAATCAACTGAGGATTCTTATATGGAAGAGAGATCGTGTGTCCACTAGCTTCAAGTTGGTGATCATCAAATCTTGAGCACTTTGGTTGCTAATTCCATCTTCTTCAAAGAGTGCATTATCAAAGGGATTGTGGAGAGACTTGCTTTTATTATTGGGAATACTGTTTTTCCTTTATTTGTCGTTAATAAGTACCACATTTCCCTTTTCACTACCCCAAGTTATTTTCACCAAAATTCGATCTTTTATTTTCTAACTTCCCAATGGTCTGATCTCTGACACGAGCGAGGGTGTCGAGGATGGTACACAAGATTCATACTATATATATAAGACTCAATGTATTTGTTTTGGAGAACTCACAGAGTCCTTCTTGTGATTTTATTTTTATTAGTGTGTGTGTGAACATTTAGTTGATCTTATCTTCTCCTACTATATATGCGTGGGGGAGAACATATCTTCAAATTTAAATATTATATTCATAAAATACTATTTTATTTTGCATATATAATAAGGAAACTTAGTTACTTAAAGAGAAAATTCCCTTAAGATGAGGAGTTATACCTAAACCGAGTCTTGAAATGGGATCAGTTATCGTGGACATTATTTGTTATTGTATATAGTAGGACCATTTAATCTTTCGTTCTGATTACATTTGGTGACATGACCACGTAATCAGGTTGTAAGAATCAAAAGAGTTGGTAACCTCTTCGGATTGTGAATCCATGATTTTTTTTTTTATCCGGTGCAATATATATATGAGTTCTTTACATTTAATAAATAATATTGTTATTATACATATATGAAGAATTATGTAACTCTCTATTGTGTATTTTTTTAGTACTAACTAAGTATATAATACATTTGTTAATAAAGAAACAAAAAAACTTTTAAATATAAACTAATACTATATATAAAGATAAAATTGACCAAAATTAAAAAAAAAATTAGATAAATACTAAAACAGAATGTTGAAAACAAATTTAAGAAAGAAAAGAAAATACAATCCTTTAAATGTCAAATAAATTCTCCAAAAAGAAGAGAATAATAAATTTGATTCACATTAAATCATTGATAGTTATTAACTACTCTACTACTATTTGATAATTTCATCGTGTACAAAGATTGAAATATTTATATCATAATGACTTCTAGAAAAATATAGAAATAAGATCCTTTTAAATGATTTGAATTTCTCTTTGAATTTATATATCTACTCTCCACAAAAATTGAATTAGAAAAGGAAACAAAGTATAAATTCTTTGCTTTTTATTGAAACGAGAATTGTAAGGGGAGCAAACAGCATAAATAACCGGATCCATCAAAACTAGTAAAAGATTTTTAAATTTTACCTGGTGCACATGCCCCCTAATTTACTATGTGGGTCTGTTGTCTCCTACTAAATTTTTTCAGTATTATTTGTTTAGGCCAGAACAATATCTATGTCGACTATTCACTCATGAGGATTACTTACCAGTGTTGATTAGGGGTGTCAAAATGAACAGTTATCTATGAGTTGATCGAACCCATTCATGATTTTAACAGGTTTAAGTTAAAAAATTTAACCCAGATAAATAAATTGGATCGAACCCATTCATGATTTTAACAGGTTTAAGTTAAAAAATTTAACCCAGATAAATAAATTGGTTTTATAGATTACCCATATTAGTTTATGGGTCTAATGGGTAATCTATGGTTTCATTAAAAATGTAATATATATTAGGTATTCAAAAACTCTTAATTATTTGGTTTTATATAAGATGAAAAAGGTAAAATTATTTATTCAATATTTTGTTAATGTACTACTATTATATCCATCCAAGTTACTAATTTTTTTTAAAATAATGTGTAGACAATGAGGTAGGAGATGAAATTTAAGAGTCGGAATAGAATGTATATAGACAATGAAGTAGAAGATTAAATGATTTTTTAAGATTAAAGTTCTATTAAAAACTAAGAACTGGTTTTTATTTTACTTTATGGTTTCAGGATGCTTCTTTTTTATCAATAGTTTATGGTTTCATGATGCTTCTTTTTTATCAATAGTTTAGTTTTTTGTCGAAGAACTCTTATTAATTTAGATATGGAATTTTGGGATTTTAGTTAGTTAATTTAGTTTTTTATATGGGTAAATTGTTTAAAATATATTACAATTTTATTTTTTTATAAAACTACACCGTTGTTTCAATCAAATGCACAACTACATTTTCGGGGTAAGGAAGTTACAATTACCCCCTTATGACCAAACAAAAACGCGAAACCGCAATTACCATTTTAACCTTCGCGATCGTCAGATTTCCGTAGAGATTTGATAATAGACTTTTTTAGAAGTCTAAGAAATTAAATTAGTATATTTAAATTATAAAATTATAGGAAAATATTTGTTTGAATTTTTTTTACAGAAATTAAATATAGACGATGCTGAAATTATGAGATTAAAATTTAATAAAATTGAATCAAATTAAAGAAAGTAAGTTAAATTATGCATTGATCTAAAAAATTTCAGACTTCCTCGAAAAGTCTGAAACATATTTAAATAGTAAATTTAAATTTTAAAATTGAAAATAACTTATTTGTTATAAATTTCTTTTACATAAATTAAATATACACAATTGTGAAGTATGAAAATTAAAATTTATAAAATTAAATCAAATTAAAAACATGTAAGGTAAAGTAGGTTCTAAACCTCAAAACATGCTTTGTAATGGAAACATTTACATATAACTTTAGGGTTAGATTCATGGTTTACCAAATTTTTATTCGAATTTTTTTATTTGTATATATATGTTGTAATGTGCATATATTTCACAAATTTGATGCTTCATAGATGTTTTGTTTAAATATTTTCACTTATAAGTGAAAAATATTAAATTTAGGATTTCTCAGACTTCTCGCGAAGTCTGATAATTTTGGGGTTTCTCAGAATCTCGGAGAAGTCTGAATCGTATTTAACTTGGAAATCTAAACTAAAAAAATGTATAAAACCACATTTGATACAAAACTTTTGTAGATAAATTAGACATACTCATTGTTGACTTATATAAATTTAAATATTAAAAAATTGAACCATTGAAGATAAATTTGGACCTGAAAACCTTGTAGGTTATATTTTAGGGTTTATGGGGTCTATATTTGTTGGGTTTATGGTTCATATAAGATCGTATAGTGTAATTAACTATAAAACAATGTGAAGATCGAGTTATATATTGGATTATGCAACTGATCAAAAAATTAACAGTTTTTGCCTATATTTGACATACAAAGTTGGATATCATGTTTATGTATGTAATGTTAAATTTACATATACTGGTTAATTTGTGACTATATTAAACGAGTTTGATGTTTTTCATACGTTTTATATATATTATGATGGTAATTAAGTAATAATTATTAAGTTTAGGGTTTATCAAACTGCTATTTTAATCTGGATTATCTTTGTGATTTGTCAGACTTCTTGACGGTTAATCTGAAATAAGTTACCCTAGTTGTCAATTTACCGCCTTATATAAACTAAAATTACCAATGTGAAATTCATTGTCAACTCTCTCTGTCTAAAACGGGAAGACTCTCTCACTCTAAAAACTCTGAAATTTCCGCCACCGCCACCGCCGCCGCCACCGTAACCGTCGTCATCATCTTCTTCTTCGCATATGAGTTAAGCTTCCTCAAAACAAAAATTTCCCTTCTAATCTATTTTTTCTGCAAAATGTTTACATCTATACGGCTTAAGTAATTTTCTCAATGTTCATTGCTTAGATCTAAACAAGCAGACATGTTTTGAATTAATTTCGTTTAGATCTACACGACATAAGTAATTTTCTTAATGTTCATTGCTTAGATCTAAACGAGCAGACGGGTTTTTAATTAATTTCGTTTAGATCTACACGACATAAGTAATTTTCTCAATGTTCATTGCTTAGATATAAACGAGTATACATGTTTTTAATTAATTTCATTTAGATCTATACGAAAGAAGATTATTTTTCATTTGTTTAGATCTAAACAAACAGATGGATTTTCGAACAAAGTCTGATAATATACTTTATCTGAATCGTTCGATTAGAAGTATGAATTAATACTGTTAGACTCTGGTAGATTAATGAAGTTAGAGTTGATACGAGTTAGATTAAATTAGAAGTCTGATTTTAGACTTATCATGAATTAGACTCTATTAGAAGTCTGGTAGATGTATGAGATTAGACTTAATACAAGTTAGACGAAATTAGAAGTCTGATTTTAGACTTATCATGAATTGGACTCTATTAGAAGTTTAGTAATAGATGTTTTAAACATTGCAAATTTTTTCTGGTACACAAGATGGGTCGATTCAATCACCTTCCAACGTCGAGTAGTTCATACTCAAGTATGAGTTCCACAGGTCGACGTCGATCCAGATCATCTCATGGTTTCCCCAAGAAATGGTTTTGCGGGTTGGACACTGTCATGCAAACATCAACTACTGCCGATAATCCGGGTAAAAGATTATATGGATGCCGTAACTATGATGTAATGTCCTTTAATTGTTATGTGAGTATAGGACGGTGGTTACCATATAATGAAGTGGTGGGATGAGGCTATGATGGAGGAGTTTAACTTGCTAAAGATTGTTCATGGTAATAATATTGATTGCATGTCCCAAGCTAATGCTGAACGGGGCAAGTGTTTTGAGACAGTGCACGATGAAATAAACATAATGAAGGCAGAGATAGCTCAATTGAAGGAGCAGTTGATGGAGAAGCCAGATGGCCAGATCGAACGTGGTGTCGACTTGAAGAGTTTAACAGATTGCCGAGGACATATACCATGTGGTAAAACCGTTTTTTTTAACTGCTACTTAGGAGACATATAAATTAGTTTTTTTATCCCCTCATTTTTTACAGTTACCGAAGAAAGGAAAAAAAAAACCACCAATTCTCTCTCAGAGGAACTCAACCGACATCTTAAACTAGTTCGTCACCGCTGTCGGAATTCTTCAAACGGTAAGATGCTTCTAATCCTCTCTACAAAGCAAACCGTCACCTCCTCGAGATCAATTTCTCGAACTTAGCGCTAAACCCTACTATTTTTGAATTTTAGATCTGGTTTCTCTCTCATCGACGTTGTCACCGCTTACACTCGTCTTCTATATAAGGTAAGTTCCACTCTTCTGTATACTTAATCGATGTTTTGTTCATGGTTTATGGTATGGGTTTGACTTGTTTTGTTGCCCGGTTTGTTTTCCTGGTGTCTGGGGTTCTCGAGTCACTTTGTCGCTTTGGATCTTGGGTTTAGGGCTCCGTAAATGTTGACCGATTGTAAATTAAGTCTGATAAGTATATGTTGTCAAACTGCATTTTGAGTATATGTTGTCAGACTGTATTTTGAGTATATGTTGTCAGACTGCATGTTGAGTCTGGTATGAGAATCATACTGCGAATCAAGTTTGATGAAGGTTGTTGTTGATGCAGGTTTTCATGATGGCAGATCGTGAATTCCCTAAGAGGATGTTCACACCAGGGTATGAGCCTTAACCAGATAAAAGCATACACTACTTCAGCGGTAAGAGGGATCAGATGGAAGCTCTTAAAGTAGCGCTGATCGAGGAAGAATGGAAAGAGTTCCGCAACTCCGCCTTTGGGGTTTTTGTAAACTTCCATGAGCTGGAATTCATATGGTGTTCAAGGATGGTGCACTACATGCTGTCTATGCAACTATATTGTAGTCAGAAGTATGAGATTTGGTCTCTTGTTGGCCTTCAACTGGTGAGGTTTTCTCTACATGAGTTCGAACACATCACCGGACTCAATTGTGACTATATTGAGAATTTGGAGTACCCGGAAGTTGAGTACACAGACGGGATGAGAGCAATGTGGGAACTTCTTGGGCTGTCTTTCGAGGTTGGCCCAAGTTATTATGACTTACTCTCGGCTTGCAATAGATGTCATGGTTGGGAATCGCAGGATCGGATTTAGTTGGGCTATCTAGGCATCTACACGACCTTCATTGAGGCTCAACACTGGTCAGCAGCCTCAAGGGCTGACCTTTCTAAACTATTGTTGTTTCCAGGGGCGTTAGAAGCATATCCATGGGGACGACTGGCCTTCAAATATTTTATAGGCTCTGTCAAAACAGAGGTGAACAGAAAACTCCGAGATGACAAAAACTACCAGGTTGAGGGCTTCGCGGAGGTCTTGAACATCTGGATATATTGGACATGTCCCAGGATTGCGGTTTCGTATGGACAGCCCTTCGTGAAAAACCCAACTCCACCGCTCTTGGCTTACCAAGGATCAATAAATCGGAAGAAAGTCGACGATGCCTTGCACAAACAGGTACTACAGTCACCCTTTCTCCTTATAAATCACATGAGATAAAAATATAAAACATACTGCAAATTAAGTCTGTTAGGTTATCAGACTACTCTCGATCTCTGAAATTGTTTATCAGACTAAAGTTGCAGTCTGACATATGTTAATATCAGACTGCATTTGAAGTATGAAGGTAGCAGAAATACTTATTTACATATATTTGTGTCACTTGCACGCACTTGCTGACTCGTGTCATCAGCTTTGTGCCCAAATAATTTGATCAAATGTTCCCTCGGTGGGACGATGCTGGTGAGAATGATAAAAGAGTTGTGAACATTGTGAAAGCAATGATGGGTTAGTTTGAGAGACCTTGGAGGTGGATTTTTAAACACTGGAAACATGATCACCTATTGATGGATGATGATGATGATGATGACGAGGTTGACGTAAAATAAGATGGTGGAGGTGTTAACGAAGGTGCCAAATCAGGCAAGGATGGAGGTTTTGCCAAATTGATCAAGGAGTTGGAAAAACAAATTTCTGAAGGTCTGAACACGGTTGTAACTTATGTTAACGAAGGTTTTATGTTGTTATGTGAACAGATAAAGGAACTTCGTAAGGAAGTTCGGATGTTGAAGGGAGAAAGCTCTAATGATGTTGACTTGACGGCGGGAATTGTTGTTGGTGAGGGAGAAGAAAAGAATAAGGGAGATGATGCTGAGGATGAAGGGAAAAAGAGAAAGAAGTCTGGTGATGAGATGGATGAAGATGCTACTGATAAGGTAAAAAAAAGGAAGACATCTGATGGTGGTGAAAAGAAGTCTGACGATTGTGGAGGTGAAGGTGGCGGTCGTGGTGATGGTGGCGATGGTGGTGCTAAGGTTGTTGGTAGTGATAGTGGTGATGGTGGTGCTAAGGTTTTTGGTAGTGATAGTGGTGATGGTGGTGAGAAGGGTGTTGGTGGTGATGGCGGTGAGAAGGGTGTTGGTGGTGATGGTGGTACTGGTGAGGAGGACGAGGCCGGAAAAAAAAAGGTGACGCGGAAGTCAACCATTCTCAAAAGAGCGGTGATTAGGAAAAGGCCTCTTGATGCTCTATCTCAACTAGCAGTGCCGTCTGAGGCCAACACTAAGAATGTGGTGGATGCTGGGGTTAGTCTGCAACACCCTCTACCTACCAAAACTGTTGAAGTTAGGAGAAGTAGAAGATTTAAGGAGAAAGCACTGAATAACCAGTAGTCGTGTGTTATATGTAATGACCTGAACATATGTGCAACATCCAACTAGTATAAAACTGAATATGTGTACCGTATAAGTAGTTTCTTTCCTTTTGTTCTTGTTTCACATTGTTATTGGAATAATCTGGTAATAGATTCGTTTTAGGTCTGATCGATGGGTTATTTTGATATAATTCAGACTTCTTAAGAGGTCTGATATCAGTTTTCTTACGAGGTCTTAGATTTTTCATATTAGACTTAAATGCAGTCTGATAGGATTGTTTGATTCTTATAAATGCAGAGTAATGTCAGGGGCATCGAGCAAAGTCTTCTAGAATTGGACCAGGCGCCCGCCGGTGTGGACTTCAATGCTGTATATATGTTGAAACAAGATACTAAGCTGACAGCTGCCGGTGCTTACGTTGAAGCAAGGCGAAAGAGCTCAAAGAGAGAGAACGTGGAGAGGAACGCTGGACCTCAAACTCAAATGCAGATCGTACCGAGATATGATCCCTCTGCACAAGCAACGAGGTCGGAAGTGAGGGCACTCAATGACTATGCCAAAAGACAGCCGTATGTCATTACACTCTACATATATTATATAATTATTCGAATCAATATCTAACAAGCATATTCTATACTCTAGGGGTTATCCGAAAAGGGTGGTGAACACATCCTTAGCAAGGTACTATGATCTGCGCACCCCTAAGGAATGGCTGCATGAAACGGTTAGTTTATAGTTTCGAAATATTTTCTAAGACTTTGTTTCAGACTTCTATAGAGGTTTGGTGTCAGATCTCTTTGTCGACATGGTTAATGAATTTCTCTTCTCAGACGTCGTTTCAGTCTGAACGATAGGATTTTATTTTTATTAGACTTCTCTTTAAGTCTGATATTCAATGCACAATCGTCAATTAATGCAGCAAATTGATGTTAGGCTTGATCTGGTGAGGCTTCGACAACAAAATCACCCTAAATGGGCCAGGACAAAAAGACTTACCTTCGTTGACTCACTCCTTGGTAGATTGTGGACCAAACATTATCCGGATTTTCTTCGTGAAACCGGCGATCTCACGACAAAGAGGCTGCCTCCTTCTATGTGGGATTTCCATACTGGTCATCAACCCGATTTTTGCAGATCAAACAAGACATGGGGGCTGGAAATAGATGAAATCGACACTCCGTTATTCGTTGGGGGAAATCACTGGGTAGCTGTTCTGATGTTTATCCCGGAAAGGCACTTAACTATATGGGAAAACATCCTTGGACCCAACACCGAAGAAAAAGTGGGAGCGGCAGTGAGACCAATCTTTGAGTTGTTTCCGGTCGTGATGCATTGTTTGGCCCCTCCAGATGATAGGTGGAAATATCAAGTCGACCTGTACACATACACGATTGTTCGCAGCCCAGATCTTCCCCAAAACAAGCAAACATGTGATTGTGGTGTCTTTTGTTTGAATTTCATTGAATTTCACTCCCTAGGAATGCCGTTTCCAGAGTTTATGTGCGATAACAACATGAAGATAATTAGAGACAAGCTTGCATCTGATATATTCACTAAGCTATGACGAACCGGTGTAAAAGAACATCCCGAGTTCCGTGTGCTAGACCTCTATGAGAGAAAATAAATATCCCTGAATATCTTGGATTCCCATAAAACAATGGATTCTTTCATATAATTATCTTTTGTAGATGTAAGTAAAACTCATCCATCTTTTGGTTTATTTTCTGTTTGGCTTATGCTTGTGAATTGGGTATTTCTAGGGTAACTGAATTAAGACTGCTATAGAGGTTTGATTTCAGACTTCTATTCCAACAATAGTTTTAGTTACTTAACTTGTTAGACTTTTATTGCAGTCTAACATTTCGTGCAAATAGCATGAATGCAATAAACGCATAAGTTAAGGTGGCTAGCCAACAACTACTGTTGGTGCTATAATCTCAAACCTTTCACATAACAAGTTTTAATACTTAGAAAAATCAAAAACAAGAGATTTTATACTCAGTCAGACTTCTTCATTGCCTTCGACCCTACATCAGCCTTCCATGTAACTAAGACTTCTCTGATTTGGTTACCTGTCTTCACCAAAACTGAAAACAGATTATCATGTAGAAAGATAGTTGAATAGAGCTACAAACAAAGGTTACTAGTGCTGATAAATTTAGCTTACACAAGTTGTTTTTTTGTGGCTTGGTTGTTTGCAATTCGAACAACTGTATTAATTCGAACAAATTATAACTGTTTGTAATTCATTGTAATTTGTTTTTGATGACTTTGCTTAAGTGGTACTTATCTCATAATGTTTACTCGAAACTTCAAAGTCTAAACTTTGAAATCCGGAAAAGAGCAAAACAAATAAGGCGTGCTTTCCTTTTTCATTTTCTTAAAGGGAAGCTTAACAACGAGTCCTACTTTATCAGAAAAATTGTTGAACTTTTGCATTCGGTAAAGAATGTGTAAAAGAAATTGTTTTAACGATAAATGCTCGACCTTTATTTGTCATACCGAATTCTACTTTATCGAATTCAGTACTTGAAGTGGTTTTAAATATGCGGGAATGACCCGACTTTGCCTTGTGATTTTCCGGCCCTATTTTATCAAGCTCCGAAGTCTCCAGCTGCATTCGGTATAGAATGTGTAAAGGGATAAAAATCTGAAATCGAATACGTGATCAAGGTATCAATTTTTATTTTTGGTTATACCTGGACTCCAAAGAGTTGCTTACGTACCCCCGAAATGGATCAAGCCATCCGTAGTTCGAACCTCACTAGTTTTTTTTTTTTAAAAGGTTGGTTATCTAAGCTCATGGACTAATCTCGAAAAAATGGAAATATTCCATTTTTCCTAAACTAGGGAATCTGTGATAAGATTTTATTTTATTCTATCCGAGCTTATACTTCGGCCTAGACGAAGTAGTTAATACCTCCGCTTCGGCTACTAAATCTAACCATTTTTTCCGAGGTCGGGACTTAATATCATTAGAATTAGGTCCGTTCCCCTTAATAATATGATTCATCGGATGGATCGATCGGATTAGTTCGACAAGAGAATTTGTGTTCCGACCAATCGCTAATGATCGAGATAATTAATTAATTTATTTATTGAAAAGTAAAGTGTAGGTAATACCTGAATATTTCAAGCGCTCCTCCGATGGGCAAATCAAAGCGTGATTCGGTGATGCCGAACCAGTCGATAAAAAGTCAAAGTTTAGTTCGGAGATATTTTGCGATGAGGTGGAAATAGTTCGGTTAACGAATATGAATGAGCTTAGGGAAGAGTGCGGTCGTAGCCCGCATATGATTAATTGACCATATGGAGATTCCGTTTCGGAGTGCGTCTTTGCTCCGGTTCGGTTCTAAATAGCCGATCCTAGTGATTTTTATCTTCCCCAACCCAGAAAAAGACAAGCTCGGACGAAAATTAATAATAAAAGTCTGCTTCCTTCCTTCCTTTCTTTCTCCGTATGAGGATTTGAATTGGGCTGAGCAATCCTTTCATTTGAACCCCATTCGTATTAGTTAACCGATGATCCTTTGTCTCCCATTGGTTTGATTTACCAAACAAAATTGAGATCCAATGATTATTTTATTTTTTAAACGCTTCTTCTTTTCTCTATCTCTTCTTTGTTTCTTCTTCTATTTACTCCTTTTGTTTTTTTTTCTTTTTGAGAGACGCAGACGATATTGGAAGCTTCGGAGATGTGATGATGAATTGATTTCTGATCTCGGCTGATGATTCTGATCTCGCTTTAGAGATGAGAAAGGTCAAGACCAGCTCTGATTTTCGATCTTATTCCTCTCTTCTTTAATTTTCTCAGTTGTTCTTCAATTGTATCCTTGTCGTTTTTGAACTGTTTCCTTCTTCTTTCTTTTTAGAGACCCTCAGTGACGATCATAGCGGCGGGAGAGAAGTGGTCGGAGACTTTGTGTAATCCGCCGAATGGTCTGCTATTTCCGATGGTAGATAGATATCCTCCTTCTCAAATCCCCGCAGAACTGTAGTCCCATTGATGAATAGGGTTCCGAAACCTTGAACCTGAACCACATCCACTCTAATCTCATCTGCTCCTGACTCTGGATTTTGGAATTTTCATGCAGGTCGCAAGCTATAAACGCAGTGGAGTTCATTGTTGTTGCTTAGACGATTTTGTTACTTAGTCCTTCTCGAAAAGCCAAGGATCCTTCCTTACGATGCTTTCCTTTTGTCTATCAAAGTGACCTGATTTTCAAGAACTCATTGACGAACATAGTCGGGTATCGAAGCTCTCATTGTATAAGAGAACCAATAGATACAATTCTTTCTATTTCCCAAAGATTTTACTATATGTACTCTTGTTTGAACTTGATCCTTTTGGCTGCTGAGGGCTAATACGTTGGAGACAAACCTAGAATTGAGAGACGAGACCGGTGATCATCGGAGATAGCCGAAGCTAATGGAAAGCGGTAGAAAGCTAAGAAGCTTTTTTACTGGTTTAATAGGTCCTTCCTCGTCCTTCTCTTCTAATTTGTTGTTTTCGCAAAAGCCCAGAGCTCATGTATCCAAGGAGTCACTGAAAAATAGATTCGTTCACTTTGTTGCTCAGAGGTGCTGACGGTGATAAGGCTTTTATCGCGGAGGTTATGAATAGCAAAGTTTAACTCTTCCAAAGAGTTATCAAAATCTTGTCGGGGAAAACTCCTTTCAAGGCAAATAATGTAGCTCTGGAGCTTCTCTTTGCAGACTCAGTTATAGGTGACCAGGCTCGGATGAATTTGTCTAGACGGAGAGGACTACAGAAGCGTATGGCTCGTCGAAACAAAGTTTACTAAAGTCTCTAGAGCTCGAAATTCAATGAGTGCCAAGCTCATGGAAATCTTAATGGTGAATTCTTAAAAGGTCAGTTTCCCACATAACCTTGTTGTTCCTTTCTTGTTTTTAATCTTTGCTAGAATGTTCTCCTCGTCTTTAGCCTTAGGTTTTCTGTTTGGTTGGAGAGAAAAAAATCGAGGTTGCAACGAATCAAAGAATAAATAGCACTGATTCGGAGAGAAGAGTCGTTGTGGAGACATGCGGCATCGCCAGAGGCGTTGTATACATCTCTAGCTCAGCTGTTCTTTTTAACTTGGCTCCATCAATCAGGGCAATAACTCTGATTTTTTCATAACACAGTTACAAAACCCCATCTGCCTTCTTCATCTTCCTTATTTCTTAATGCTCAAACAGGTGTAACCTAGAAAGATTGTAAATTGCTTTTAGATGCATGAATTCATAGTTTCTCGATTAACACATAGCAAAGAGAAAAGAGTTACTCATGTATAAACAAATTTAATTTTTTTATACAATTACGTCTTACAAATCAAACATGTGTCTTTAAACTTTTATCATTAATTAAACAATAACCAAGTCGAATATAATTAATCAAATGAATGATGAATCTTAGGACTTAGCTTTTACGGGTGATCAATTATTTGTCTGGATTTGGAGGATGGACGATTGGGACCCCCGAAAAGGATCCATAAGAGACGATAGATGAACCCTAGATTTTGTAAAAACCTAAACTTTTCTCGTTGTTACCGAGCGCGCTTTCGAGATTGACGAATCTCGAAGTTATTACCTACCTGGCGCGCAAAATGTTGATGCAGGGGTTCGGCTTTTGATTATTTCTAATCAAAAGGATCTCTTTGCAAATACATCTTATTTAACCAGGGGATAAAATAGTTAGGTTCGTCTTGATGTGCAACCGCTCGACAATAACATAAAGATCGGCTCCTAAAGGGGTCGTCCGAAGGGGTCTTCTTGTTGTAGCTGAACCCGAAGGTTGCCTATGTACCACTAAAGAGGATCAAACCACACGTAGTTCCGAAGATGCAGGGAAATCCGAGTCTGAGCTCGGGAGTTTTGTGACTAGCTCGGGCTCTTAGGCGGAGTTGTAGTTAATTCTGGCTCTTAGGCGGAGTTGTAGTTAATTCTGGCTCTTAGGCCGAATTGTGTTTAACTCGGGCTTCTAAGGCTGAGTTGTGGGTTCTCTCTATTTTCGGGTTTCTCTGGTTGTCTAAATCTCTATTTCTCTTTCTAAAACCTGATTTTCTAGGTTTAGTTCTCTCTAAGAGACTAAAATATAATTTTTGGGATCCCTCCTTAGGAGAAGGGGGTCTCCTTATATAATGAAGATATGACGGACTACTTAGACCCATTAACCTAATAATAAGGAATATTTCCTTATTCCCCCAAAGATAAGGAATATTTCTTTATTTCCGAGAGGTAAGGAATATTTCCTTATTTCCGAGGACTAAAGGATATAGATAAGATTTAATTTTATCCCTTTTAGCTCGACTTGCTGAGCTAAAGGAAATGAGGAATACCCATATCTCGGGTTTATGATCCGAGATCGGATATAACTAAACTGGAAGGACTATATCCTAATTAATTTTGAGCTGTTTATAAGGGGTGCTAATTCTACCATCAAAATGCACGAATCAAAACTCTTGGAGAGGGATTAAGGAATATTTATGTCACATGGACCAGTTCTAAATTAAAATAAATTAAGAGATCTAGTCGTGGAAAAAAAATTGAAACAAGCCTGGTTGGATGACCTTATTGAGATATCTCGTTGCTAGATGCATAACTTTATTAGTTGGTAAAGCGTAAAGGTACTTAAACTCAGCAAAAGAAACTTTTGGACCATTGATTACTGATATATACACCTATTTAAATATTGATAATGATCACATTCCACAAATAAAACTAATTATAATGAAAGTGAATACATGAATTATATTAGCTGATCAAACAAAGTCATAAAACATGTTTGCAAATTATTATTGTTTGCCTTTAAATGGGTATTGTAGGGTCTAACATGGCCATACTCTCTGTTCCTTTGAAGCACTTATAATTAACTAGTTTGGCTTGGTACCATGGTCACTTTTGATTATACTTTATGATATCTCAATATTCTTAATATATGATACTTTTATAAAGCAAAGTTAAGATGATATAGGGTTATGTAAATACAAAGAAAAATGAGACCATTAGCGTGAGAGTTTTTTCGGTGGGACATAAAGGATGGCTCAAATGTATTGTTTTGGTCAAATCCATGGTGTGAGATGGGTCGGTTAATCGATGTCATTGGTGACAATGGTACTAGTAAACTCGGAATTCAAAGGTGGCAACGATTGGACAAAGTGGTAACTGCGAAAGGTTGGCGATTTCGACTTTCCCGTTGTGCCTCTATTCAAGCTGTTGTTGACGTGATTACTAAGCTACCGGCTCCTAATCCCAAATTAGGGGCCAGACACATTATTATAGCATCGTGACACATGTATTTTCAATCCCAAATTATCATCGTCGAAGACTGGACCCAAATTCAAGCTTCCAGCCCTAAGCTCCCGTGGACTACTCTAGTTTGGTTTCCTCAAGGTGTTCCAAGATGTGCATTTATGAGTTGGCTTAGGCTCCTTGATCGGTTGTCCACACGTGCTCGGATGCGTGTTTGGGGAGCAACACAAGCTTGTGTGCTTTGTGGGGAGAGGAAAGAAACTCGAGACCACTTGTTCTTTTCTTGTACCTATTGTTTTACGGTTTAGATAGAGATATGCGATGACTTATTTGGCTCGCCGCCGGATCCTGATTGGGAGATTGTCTTGGAGAGTATGATGAAGCGTAAACAAGATTAGATATATTTTATTCTTCTCCGTCTTGCGCTGCATGTAATCATATACATGTTTTGGAAAGAAAGGAACATACATATTAACGGCGATAAACATCGTTCCGTTCCGGTTCTTGTTCGTCTAATAGACCGCTACATTCGAGAGGATCTCCTTTCTTGGCTACTTCAAAGACACAAGGTTCCACAACTGCTTCAACGCTGGTTTAGTCGATTGTGAATTTTTCATCATGTAGTTTATTTATAATGCTATGTTTTGCTTAGCTATACTCTGTAAATAACTCTGTTGGTTTTTCCAATAAATTTGACAGTTTATCAAAAAAAGAGAAATAAAACACAAAGAAACATTTGAAAATGTAGAATGTTTGGTGGTTCGAATGTGGAACCAAGTGGAATAAGAATTAACTTGTTTGGCTTGGTGCCATGGTCATTTTTGATTATACTCTATGATATCTCAATTCTTAATAAATGATACTTTATGAAGCAAAATTAAGATGATATAGGATTATGTGAATACAAAGAAAATGAGACCATTAGCGTGGGAGTTCTTTCGGTGGGACATAAAGGATGGCTCAAAGGTATTTTTTTGGTCAGATCCATGGTGTGAGATGGGTCGATTAATCGATGTCACTGGTGACAATGGAACTAGAAAACTGAGAATTCTAAGGTGGCAACGATTGGACTAAGTGGTAATTGTGAAAGGTTGGCGATTTCGACATTCCTGTTGTGCCTCTAAAGTTGTTGTTGACGTGATTACTAAGCTACTGGCTCCTAATCCCGATGCGGGGTGAGACACTTTATTATGGCATCATGATACATGTATTTTCAATCCCAAATTCTCATCTTCAAAGACCTGGAATCAAATTCGAGCTTCCCGTCCTAGCTCCTGTGGACTACTTTAGTTTTGTTTCCTGAAGATGTTCCAAGATGTGCGTTTATGAGTTGGCTTAAGTTCCTTGATCACTTGTCCACACGTATTTAGATGCGTGTTTGGGGAGACACAGAAGTCTGTGTGCTTTGTGGGAAGAGGAATGAAACTCGGGACCACTTTTTTTTCGCTTGTACGTATTCTTTTACGGTTTGGATAGAGATATGCGGTGACTTATTTGGCTCGCCGCCGGATCCTGATTGGGAGATTGCCTTGGAGAGTATGATGAAGCGTAAACAAGATTAGATATATTTTATTCTTCTCCGTCTTGCGCTGCATGTAATCATATACATGTTTTGGAAAGAAAGGAACATACATATTCACGGCGATAAACATCGTTCCGTTCCGGTTCTTGTTCGTCTAATACACCGCTACATTCGAGAGGATCTCCTTTCTTGGCTACTTCAAAGACACAAGGTTCCACAACTGCTTCAACGTTGGTTTAGTCGATTTTGAAGTTTTGGTCTTGTAGTTTATTTATAATGTTCTGTTTTGTTTAGCCATACTCTGTAAATAACTCTGCTGGTTTTTCCAATAAATTTGACAGTTTATCCAAAAAAAAAAGAAACACAAGGAAGCATTTGAAAATGTAGAATGTTTGGTGGTTTGAATGTAGAACCAAATGAAATAAGAATTACGTAATAGACCCGTGTTCTCAGAGTTTTGCATACTGAAGTGAAACCTTCATATGGTTTTGGAAGCCTTTACTTGGCCACTTCGCACACACTTTCGCAACCAAAATCTGCAAACAAAGTCAAACCTCTAGGGAAAGACCGTTAGCCTGGGGGGTTAGGCAAGTGACAAAGACAAGAAAAAAAATCTAAACTGACGGATAGATCTAGTCTACACCCAATTCTGCATATTTTTATTCAAAGACCAGGATCCAACCCAATGGTTCTGGTAAACCCATCCGACTTGAGTTTTATTTGAAATATTTTTTTTTATCTCTTTAGACACACATTCTAATAGCATATCATTTAGACATGAATTCTCTAATTTCCATGCATATGATGCCAGTTCTTTCTTTATTGATGGTAATTGATATGTTTAAGTTTTAAAATTTATAAACTTAATTATAAAATTCTACTATCTCAATTATAAGATCAAGAAGTGATAGCATAATAGGATCGGAGTCAAGGAAAGCTTGTTTATGATTGAGGATCTTAACTAGAATATTTGAGATACTAATCCAATAATGTATAGTAAGGATATTTTGGTAGTTCTAACAACCTAACAAAGGAGATAAAGAAAAAAAGTAACCAAAAAAAAAAAAAAAAGTAACCATGATTACCAATTGCAAGTGTACACAAAGCTAAATGATAATGCAATGAAAAATTAAATAAAAATCAAGGTAAAAGTTGAAACCTATAAAAAATTTAATTCAAATATGATGGAAATAGATCGTAGTGCAGTTTAATGGATAAAATAGTATAAAGGTTCCAACCAGATTTCTCTTTGCCATTATCAAAGCTTCAATATAGAAATTTAAGGTCATAATCCTATATTTAGTCACTTTCATGTTTTAACACTTTTGCAAAACATGAATAACTAATTAGAATCTTCAGATGAGGATAACATGAAAGCAAACATTAAGTTTTTGCCTTACTACAATTATTTAACACCCTAAAATAATATGAAGTGGAAAGGAATATTTAGCTCCTTTGTAGCCTTCATTTAGGCATTTTGATAACACACCTTGCAGGCATTGTGAAACCTACATCTAAAAACAAGTTTGATAGTTGTAATCTTGTTTCCTAGAAATACCCTAAAAGTGCACATAGAAGTAGAAGTAGTATAAAGGGGTTGAATTCCTAGAGACACATAGTTGCTCGGTAATTCGCAAACTTGAACAAAGTTAAAGTGGAAAAAATTTATAGTAACAATGTGACAATAAAAATTAAACTAAAACCATTGAGAAAATAAGTGTTTAGATCATATAAAAAAACGTTAACCCTAGAAAAATCTTTAGGAATGTGATGTATAGATAATCTAACATACTTAAAATTTTTTTTGCACTCCATTTGCAATCATTCTCTATGCATCATCATCTAGAATAAGCTTATACACGCACATAGGATTTAGAATTACATCATTTGAACTTGGTACATTGTGTGGAGTTTATCTAAAGAAAGGAGAAGCTTGGAGGACAAAGATGAGAAATGGAGAAAGTGAGAAGGAAAGGAAAGAGGAGTTCGTTTAAAGAATGAAGAGTGCTGCTGGCGACAAGGAAGAAAAGCATGTGTCGTCACTCAATATCTCTGCCGTCGTCAAGCCACCAATTACCATCGACACTAAACTCATGCCAGCTCAGGCGCTCTGCCAACCTTGAAAAAATGAACCTCTGCCGTTGGCAGAGAGTGGCAAAAAAGAAAAAATCTCGGGGTTGACTAGCGTTGACTGCATACCTAATCTTTTCCCTATAAATTTCATCCTCTATTTTAGGTTAAGAACAACGTGTGTTTTTTGGAATTTGAGTTAGCTTTATTATTTTGATAAAACCTTGTGCTTGAATTATATTGGCTTTAATTTACTCTAGTTTTTTCTTCTATTATCTCTTTTTTTTTTTTTATGTCTTTCTCTACCAAACCTCACCATAACATCAAATCAAGTCATGAGAGTAATGCTTATATGGATCAATGGTCTTGATTAGATAAAATTTACGTTGGTTTTTTGGTTTCTAAGCTATGTTGGTAGATATCTATCTTTTTATTGGTTCTTAATGCTAGATTTTGAAGTCACAATTCTAAAAATCAAGAATTTAGGAAACCAATGCCTAATAAGTGTTTGATGAAATTCTCCAACCAAAATTAAATGAGCAAGTTATATTTAACCTAAGAAATTAGTTATTGAATAGATTTTTATATGCTTAAGGATGATTCTTAATGACTAATTATTATTGCTTAACATGTTAACCCATAGTCCTAAGCCTTGATCACTAGATAAACTATTATCATGAGAATGAAATAATTATGCCTTAAAATACTTGGTTTCTAGATTGTATATTCGAAGAACCTAAGTAGAAACTATAAAACCCAACTTTAACTTAGGTGGGGGTATTGAAACAGGAATTTGGAATTATTTTAAATCGCAGAGATTTTAAGGGATTTTGCTAAATACCATCAATTGAGGTGGTATTTGAAATCCCTGATTTTTAACTATCAATTCTCTTTCAAATAATCTCAAATCTCTTTTAAAAAAAGTAATTAATGAAATCTCAGTTTTCCAATAACCTAGGATTTAAGGGGATTTGTATAAATCATCATTACAATAACCTTGGATTTGGAAGAGGTTTTACAAATGACAAGTCCAATAACCAGAGATTTGAAAAAAAACTTGAAATCCTCTCAAATGCCAGATCCAATACCACCCCCTTAATCTAACCAATCATACCTAGACATTGATCCATATTTTTCTCAATTTGAATTGAAAATTTGCATCTCGATTGACTTTTGGTTGACCTTTCATCTTTTGCATGTAATCTAGTTTCCTTTCTTTTGCTTTGCATCTAATAGCCTATAATCATTTGCTCTTGCATGTTTGGTTGTCACTTTGGTTATTAAATATCACCATAATTTCATCTAAATTGGGTCTACTCTTTAAAAGTTGGATTTGGTTAAGTTTAAGGTATTTTACAAATTAATTTTGATAGAGCTTAGGGTCGAAAACGAGTAGACCATTAAGCTTTCATTAGAATCCCCTATTGCAAACAAGAAAACAATTAGGGTTTTGATTATTAACTTTTCTAGAACTAGAATCACTAATAACAATAAGCTATTCGAGAAGGTTAAGACATATAGTGAAGAGGTATCCCCTAAGGAAGAGTTTGTGGTTGGGAGACAAATGGACATATCCAATGAAGAATGCCTGTATTATATGTTTATAAAATCGTTTCTACCTTAGCCAAATCAACTTGTTTTTGTTTACTCTTATGTAAGATCCACCTATGAAATGTAATGAATGATAAGGGGTTGCTGTAGATAATTGCATATGGAAATTAAAGGTTACACTTGAGAGTCATATTGTGAAAGACATTTGTTGTTGGTTGGAGTCATCTTGATTTTCCATTATGCTACCTTTCTTGAGAATTGATTAGCGAACCTATGAAGTATATCAAGAATTTTATGATACTTCGACCTTTATATAGCCTCACTCTTGGATAAATCTTTTGTTTACTTGAAAAACAAAGGATAAATCCGGAAGAATTTAATGTAATCATATTTTAGTAATTTTTTGCTCTTATTTATATTCGTTTTTTTAGAGCTTTAAACCAATATTGTTGCTTATAAATATGCATATTCATGTAGTTTATTTCAAAGAATAGGTCTTAGTTGCATTTGTATTTTTGGAGTATAAAGTGGTTATTAGGTCCTAGAAGAGCTTAATGGATCACACATAAAGATTTGGTTCATATCTTCAAAGAAAACCAAACCTGAATTGAAGACCCTGAAGAATAGAAGTCATTAAAAAAAAATTCTGAATATGATTCAGAGTCAATATCAAGAAAAAACCAGAAGAAGATAACCAACACAAAACTAGTGACGAAAAAATTCTCATAATCAATCCACCAAAAATTATTTTTCTATCTTTTGGACCTAGCCTAAACCCACTACCCCTAAATTTTATTTGGAAACCTAGTTGAAGTTCAATTTAAAGAAGAAAAAAAACCCCTAAGTTTTGACTAAGCTTTATTAGAGTGAAGATTGAGTATTTTGGTTTTATTTTAAGGATGAAACATCTTAAATCTATCTTTGATATTTGATTTTATGCATCTTTTATTTGATTTCTTATATGCTTTTCAATATATTTTTTTTTCATTTTTCTTTATTTGCTCATGATGGAATCACTAAGTTTCATATGTGAGTAGATTCTTATAGATTATGGATACTGGTGAATTAGTTTGAATTAAGAGGTTATTTGTGATAAATAATTAGGAATGTATTATATTGTTATCTTGTGGATGCAATACCTTGACTTATTATCTATTCATTAGTTTAAAATTTTGGCATGACTTTTATAAATTGATTTGATGGATTAGAGGTCGATAATGACTAGAGATAAGCTATAATCACCACGCATGCACCACCTTTTTTTTTAAAAAAAAATTAATAAAGCACAATTTCATATAATTCATTTCCTAACTTTCTCATTAGAAACACAATATATATATCATAAATATATTTTTTCTGGTTTTAGAAAACAAAGAAACATATGAAAAAGGAAAAAAAATATAATATACCCGAAAAAGATATATAATGATGCATAAGACCTTTAGAACATGCATTGCTTCTGTTATTGTCGAAGATCTTTTGTTGCGACCCTTTATCCACTGTCTTCCTCATAATTCTTCATTGACATTGTCGATAAGTTGCACATACCCAATTCTCTTTCTTTTCTTTCTTCAGTATATAAATAAAAGAGATCAACTTACGAGACAAGGGACTTCGGTTTAGTTACTAAAGTAAATAAGATAAGACAATAGAATAATGACGACCAAAACAAGACATTAGAGTAATATATTAGCCATCACTAGACATTAGCCACTAAATATAAGAGAAATATATTTTGGTGTGACTGTCCTCGCGAGGCTGCAATTATCTTTGTTCGCATTCCTTTACCGGAAGATATTAAAGCCGCAATCTTCTCAATGCCCAAAAGCAAAGTGCGTGGCCCCAACGGTTATTCTTTTGAATTCTTCACCAAATCATGGGACATCATTTTTGTAGTTTCACAATTCTGTTACTGGTCGCCTCCTAAAACGCTTCAACTCAACCGTCATCTCACACATTCCAACTATAGTTAATACGAATATGCTCCAAAACTTCCGTCCAATATCGTGTTGTGTTAAGATAAATTTCTGAGATACTCCACCTCAAAATAAATAAATCTAAAATATTCTACCCATTCTAAATTATTCCTACTTTTTAGACAAAATTATTTTATCCTATTCTACCTTCCCGTCCGAACTTGGGGTCTTCTAAATCTGTCCCTGCGAACCTAACATTTGGAATTTTAATTATTCATTTTTAATAGATTTTTTTATTTTTAATTCGGCGAAATTTTTTACATGTGGACCAATGGAAATTAGAGCAAATAATAGAATTGTGGATTAGATATTGTGAATCGAACCCGATTTAACCGATGGAATTCTAGCAACCGTCTTCTCCGTCACCCACCAGTGACCACCATTGACGCCGATTTGTTAAAATATAGGTCTTTTGGCAGAAATTTACCGCTCGATATGTATTGTATTCGCATTTTATGGATATGATTTCATTGAAATAGGGAAGGTGGATACTCGGTTGCTTTGGTGGGTTGGTTACGAAAGGAATCCCTTACAGAATTGCATTGGTCATTGAACGATTTCATCGGTTATTTGGTTGGTTTGCTGGGTCGGTTACAAAATTGCATTGGTCAATGAATGATTTCATCGATTATTGGGCTTGTATACTGGGTCGGTTATGAAATTGTATTGAATTTTTCTTGGTAATTGAACGATTTCATCGGTTATTTCGAATCGTTATAGATCTGGTACTACTACAAGATCATTGGAACGACTAGGAATTATTAAAAGTGAATTAAAAAAAACTTTAGGAACAACTAGGATTTATTGAGAGTAGTTGGATAACGTATTACTAAAATAACTTGGTATTAATAAGAGTAGTGGAATATTTTAAAAAACTATTTAGGGTATAACTGAAATTACTAATTAAATTCAATATGTGGTTATGCGTGGTTATGTTAATATTTTAATTCTCTTTTTTTTTGTCAACTAAACTATAAATTAAAAAATCTGAAGATTAGAAACTCAATTTGGAAAAATTAAAAAATCTGAAGATTAGAAACTCAATTTGGAAGAACAATGTTTACAAATTTTTTTTTCAAAAGAACGTAAATGGGCCGAACGAGCAAGAAGGGTGAAAATGACAAAATATTTTTCATATGAAGGATGATTAATCTTTTTCAAATTCAGTAGCGGTGATTAATGTTTTTAATTCATTTGTATTTATAAACTACACCCAACCAGGTTTCTAGTATGATGTGTATTGTCATCATTGTTAGTCAAGTCAAGCGTTAGTAAAGTGTTGAACACACTTCAGAAAGTAACGCAGACAGTCACGTCAAAACCTGAAAATTCACACTTGAACATTTATGTCTATACTGTCTCCTATCTACATTTTAAACTCCCTTCAATTGGTGTGGTTTACATTAAAAAAAGAAAACTCAGATTATCTCTCTCGGCTCCTTTGATTTTCTTGAAGAACCATGAACAACAACAACACGAACACTAACATCACTTCATTGCCACCATAAGTCCACCATCTCATACTCGTTTCCGTCTGCGAGTGCAACCCAGGAGATCTCGCCTCTACAAGAGTTGCTCAACACAGTTTGAACACTCCATGGCACAGAGAAGATTTCTACAAGACCATTGATCTCATCTCCATCGATAAGACGGATCTGACGAATGACAGTTGTGGCATTCTATATGAGAAATGCTACGAAACAGGAAATCCTAACGTCGTCTATTTGACGGGTGTCTATGAATTTTCAATCTCCAGTTGGTTAACGAAGGTCTACTGAAGATTGAACTTGCTGGAAACGGAGGGTGCCAAATTGCGAAATACTCCTCCAGAATGATCACATTGATTATGTCGCTCAATAACGAAGGAAAAATGTCACATTTCTCTCAGATGACTCGTGACTTCGCAATACGTATGAGGAAGTTCATGACAGAGAAGATTGAGTTGGTTTGGCCTTACGAGTTACCTCTGATCTGGAGAGAGGCTTTGAATCGGGTTGATCTAGCACAGTTTTGCCCTTGTGCAACTCTTAACGGCTGGTTCCCTACCCTGATTTCTGCGATTCCTGCTTTTGGTACTTCGAGTTATGAAAATTCAATGATTTCATTGTCCAAACGGCAAATCCCTGGCTAGATTGAAATACTCTATGTTGTAAGGTTTTTTGTATCAGTAATATAGAATGGTTGTATTTATAGAAGTATGTCTCTTTTCAACCTTAATTAAATGTATGGAGGAATGATCATAAGTAAAGTGTTACTTATTATTATCTTATTACAATAATATTTACTTTAAGACATTGTTTCCATTGACTCATGTTCTATCGATAGTACAACCAAGAACAACTTATACAACTATGATTGTACTTATGTTATGATTAAGTTTATACTAAAGAGTAATAAACTTGTATTAATTATGATTTCGCTTATGTTCGAATTTCACATTTAAAACAACTTCAAGTTTTTTCATCAAATACCTTATACTTTTAAGAACAGTTTGTTTGTGTCTACCTATGGTGTAAAAGGAAATAAACTATCAATATGATAATGCTCTTTTTTTTTTCCCTGTAAATGTTTGGGCTTATATGAAACAGCCATAAAGAATGGATACCACCAAAGTATTTTAGGTTAGACCATGGTAATACTAATTATTAGTAAAAATCCTCAAAGTACAATTTTTTGCAAGTGAGTACAACCGTACAACTTTAAAGAAATACTATGTAAAGCTAAAATAACCCCAAATTTCAAAAATCTTGGTTTTCCCAGGGTAAATTGTGATTTTGAAAAAACCGCCTCTTTTCCTTCATTTCCCTTTCATTTTTATTATTCTCTAGAGAAAAGGAAACGATAATCCTCTCATTTCAATCTCTCTCTATTTTCAATTCTAATCAACTTCTCAACCGAATGGCGAAGGTACTTTCCTTCAATCTAGGGTTTCAAATATAAGTTTCGATTTACAGTTTCAAATCGAATTCAAATCTGGGTTTGTAGAGTTTAATTTTGGGTTTTGGATTCAAATTTCAACAAGATTAAGTGTCTCGCGTTTGGCTATCACATCATTAACGTCGTCTCATAGTTCGAGTGATAAATCTAAGGAGATGGGTCAAACTTTTAGCTACAGCTCGAGCTCTTTAGGGACCAGGAGTTTGTCAAACTACGATGAAGAATTCTCCTCTAAACGAAAACCTCTGAGGCAATACGGGATCCCCACCGAGTGCTACTGCAATGAAGATATCATATTCAAGACTTGTCCGTGTAGTTTTGATTAGGGAAGGAGATACTACAATTGCAAAAAAGGCTCAGTAAGTTTCGTTTTATTTAGTAAGATAATTTTATGTATCAGTTGTTTGATTTATGTATTTGTTTTTATAGGCTAGAGGATGTATCGTTACAAAATGATGGGACGAAGCTATCATGGAGGAATTGGAGCTGATGAAGTAGGAGATGGAGGGGTTCGACAGAAGGGTTGATGAACTAAGCCAAATTTTCGATGATATGGCGAAGTATGATGACCTCAAAATCTTAGTTTTTCATAGTATCTCCATCTATAAATATTCAAAACATATCTATGATTCCAATAGCCAGAGGATAAAACAGTTTTTTCAGCAACACTTAATTAAAACGAAAACACATTAAATCTTACTAGTACTACCAATAACCAATACAAACGGCTATACCCAATATTAGTACTACCCTAGTACTACCAAGAACATCAATTTTAGCAAGAATTGTTAATCAAAACAAACGAGGATCCATGTGATGCCAATCTACTGGAAATACACTTATTTTACTCGGAAACATCTCAGCAAAAGCCAATGTGTAAATTTTCCAAAAGCAAGAGTCACACATTTCCCCTATTTTCATTAATTCTCTAGAAAGTACCCATCTCCCAGTCTAACTATAATCATGATTGTTAAGGGCTCCCAGTCCAACTATAATCATGATTGTTAAGGGCACACTTGCATTTGAGAACTCCCCGACAATCGATTTGATTTTCCTTTTCCCTGAATAACTCAAGATTTTTAGGGTCCTATGGTCTACTATCCCAAACCTCCATCTTCTTTCCCTCATTCCGGACGAACTCTTGGCTTAGATTGACCAAGCGGCCATCAAATTTATCACATGGAGCAACGATTCGCCTTAGAGATGCATACACATATAGGGCTCGATCGTATCCTCTTACCGCTCATTCTCGAACAACATAAATGTGTGTGTGCTAAAACACTAGCACCAAATTTTCCTTTATGTATGCGATACATATACGAAAATGCGAATGTTTAGAAAATGATGCAACTTCCTAAGATGGTTTTTAATACTACCATGGGTTGTTGAAGTGTTATGACGTGAGTGACCCAGCTATTTGGGCCGTTTCTCTTCTAGTATATGACATTATACTTGGATAAAGAGGGATTATAAGTTACCGTCTATTTGCAAAGCTCATTGGTTTCGTTATAAGATGCTGAGAGGCATTGGCTATCACTTTCAAAAAGATTCAAAAATATTACTGTTGGGTGTGGATTTAGCATATCCCCGGGTCCAAATCGTGGAAGGCCCATTACAAAGAAAGCACATCAACGTCCAAAGGCCCCGCAAGGAGAACCTCGCGAGATGACCAAGAGCGACCCCCAGACAAGACTTGACGTGACATGACGTCAAATTGCACTGTTTGGTGTCAGGAGCCACTCGAAGGCACGTATCTCTCGGCCAATCAGGAGCCTCACCGTCCTACTACAAATACCCTGATCATCAACTGAACTGATCTTGATCCATTCGCTCATAAGACGAATCCAGACAAACAACTCACTCCCATAGAAGAATAGCTCGCACTCAGATCAGGTTTAACATCTCCAGCGACCTTGTCCACAGGTGTTAGACTCTAATCTCGACGTCGCGACTCTTCTCTTTTTCTCGGCGCCTCGCGCTATTCCTTGTCATTTTAAGCACCTCGAGATAAGTGATACAATCTAGTTTTAACTATAAAAAAGTCTGCAAGCGCACAGACCATAGTTAAGGCAATTGTAGTACTTAGAGGTCGAATTCACAAAGACTTGGTAAGACACAAAAATTTCTAAATTTAGATTAAGCTAAACAATGTAAATTATAAATAAAACGCAGCAAAAAAATGTAAAATAATTATTGTAAATCAGATGGAAAAAGTGTTAAGCCTAAGGTAATTCCTAAGGAGAATCCAAATTGTGACTAGCAGAATTGTTAGGGTTATCTATTAAGAACCGTGTAGAACTCAAAACACAATTATGCGCTCGCCAACTTTCGCTGCGCGAGACGCCTCTGCCTAGAAACTAAAACACCAAGTTTCCTATGAGAATCCTCCGAGTCTAAGCATGCAATGACTTTAAGTTTGATATGTTCACAATGTCCCTAAACCGAGCTTCCTACGCGTTTATGCTACTTGGCTCACCTAAGATAGATCCAGCAATTAACAATACTTTCACATCTATTAATTAACCTAAAAGCTTTATTCTAGGTGATCAATCTAGAACAAGTAATTAAGAACAATCAAAGGCAAAGAGTTTAATATAAACCTTAACAAATCAAAAGCATCAACAAATCTTCATCAACCTAATATGGAACCCCTTGACCTAACAATAGATCTAATCAAACGTGGAGACAATAACAATCATCATGTTTGAATAGAATTGCATTAAAGAATCAAGTAGAGTAGAAAACAAAGAGGGTTTATATGTTTCATATTCCATTTGGGATTGGATCTAGGAAAATCATGGTAACTTGGACTCTTAAAATTGACTTTTTCGGGCTTGGTGACTTTTTGTCAGTCGACACAAGGGGGTATGTGTTGTTCGACACTGTACTCACAGATTGTTTCTTTTTTCTTCTCACGACATATCAAACATGTATTTACTAAAATGGGCATATCTTAAGCTACATATCTTAAAAACAACTTGATTCAAATTGGAGATTTAACTTCGATATCTTTCTTTTGGTACCGGTTTCATCTCATTTGGATATCGGGAAGACCTCTATCAAATGTCAAACTTCTAAATGTCATATCCGAGACTATATCTCACTCATTTTTGCTCCACTCTTTCCAGATCATCCCAAATGTTCCATCATGTTATTAATTGCATGTAATCCTTATAAAAGCACAAAAATACTAGAGAAAACAATGAGAAAACTCATAAAAACACTCATCTATCACTAAGCAATTGGGTTAATAAACAATTTGAACAAAATCTTAAATTAAATGATAATATTACGAAAAATACTATTTTTAATATTTTTTGACATAAACTAAATATAAACGATTGTGAAGATAAAAAGTGAAACAAATTAAACTAAATGAGTCTTAATGGAATATAAACCACATATAATAGGTTTATATGAAAAATTTACATATATCTTTAGGGTTAGGTTTGAGGTTTTAAGATATTTTTGTTGAAATGTTAAACTTGCATATACTTGTTATATTTCGAATTTGTTAAACACTTTTGTTGATTTTTATACGGTTACTTCATAATATTTTCTATTAAATGAAATTTAGTCCATTTAGGGTATAGAAGACTTCTCTAAAATCTTAAATTTAAATTACAAAATTTAAAAAAAAATATTTTGTTAGATATTTTTAAGACATAAATTAATTGTATACGACTATAAAGTTTATAAAATTAAATTTCATAAAATTGAAACAAATTAAAGCATATGAGTCAAGATGGTGTGTAAATCACAAAGATAAGGTTTTCATGAAACATTTACATATATCTTTGGGGTTTGATTGAGTTTTAAATATTTATGTTGAAAATTCAAATTTGCATAAACTTATTATATTTCGACGAAATTAAAAAGTTTTGGTGTTTTTTTTTATCAGTTTTACTGCATTATTTTTGTAGTTCAACTGGTAATTAGTCAATTTAGGGTATAAAGACTTCTAGTGAAGTCTTTTACTTCTGAAACATAGTCTTTAACCTAGCGGAGATTTTACTCAGCTATATAAAGGAGATTTTTTAACATTCACTGTAAAATTAAGAATCATTCTCTCTCAACAGAGAAATTCTTTTTTTACACAAATTTTTTTAGACCTTTTAAAAAATGGGGTTTTTTTGTTTTTTTTTTTGTTTTAGATCGAACAACAGGATGTCGAGATATAGTTATTCTCAACCGTCAAGTAGCTCATACATGAGTATGAATTCCACTGCTCGACATAGATTCAGAGGATGTTATGGGTTTCCAAAGAAATGTTTTGTGGGTTGGTGCCTATCATGAAAAATTTGAAGACAGCCGATAATCTAGGATGGAGATTCTATGGTTGTCGTACCTGGGATGTGAGGCATTTTTTTTTATGTTTTGTTGGTTGTTTGTGATTGGAGTTTACAACGTGAGAGGATAATATAAGTGTATGCTTTTTAGTGTGGTTCCATAGGATGGTGGCTATCATCTAATGAAGTGGTGGGATGAGGCAATAATGGAGGAGTTTTATGAGTTAAAGCTGGCTGTGGATCAACACATTGAACAAATTGATGACATGTTTGTTGCTCATGCATAAAATGACAAGTTTTTGACCACATTGCACGATGAGATCATGAAAATAGCAGAAAGAGATAGCTCAACTGAAGGAGCTAATTATTGAGATTGAAAACCATTTTGGAGACATCGAGTTGAGGTGTTCTGGTCTTAGTTTTATCGTTATCATTATTCGATTTGGTTTAGGGATCTTAGTTTAATTTTTGCTATAATCGAACACGAATTTTTATCTTTCAAATTCTTGTATTCGCAACCTATCTATAATCGAATGCGACTTTATTTGGAACAAGTTGGTGGGTTCGTATATCATGTGCAGATTGAAAACAACTTCGGTATGTAATTCACCCAACATCATATTCAGATAATTTGGGATATGTAGTATATAAAAGGTACAATTATAATAAGTATTGACATATCAAAAAAATTATGGTCGTTTCAGATGGACGTTATAATGAATGTGATATCTTGGTAGGTGGTTGTCTCGCATCCTTTTTTGAGCTTTTACCGGGCCCATATCATTTTGAACGTTCATGAGATTTGGTTGGTTTCCCATTTTTAAAAATTATTTTAAATCAGAGGTTTTATTAAATTGAAGATTCAACACAGTCACTAGGTCTTAATTTATTTTCTAAAAGATTAAACTATCTCAACTAAGTTTTCTTTTCTAATCTTTTATTAGTTTTACAATATTTTTGGACTAAAATGAAAGATATTCAATCTTAATACTATTAATTGAGTAATATAAATATAGAGATAACCTTATTATGATGTGTTATATTACATGCAATGCCATTCAGAATTAGTTAGAAAAATAACATAGGGTAAATAGACACTATAAATTATACACAAAATCCTATATATAATAGGAGAATTGAGATCTCCAGCTTGCGACACGTCAGCCACTCCATGTCATCAGCTACTTAGACAGATCTTAACCACATCAACGCCTATTTTCAAGTATTTTTAAAAATAAAAAAATACAGCATCTTAAATCCAAAAGATAAATCAAGAAAATATGACAAGAAAAAAAAAAACGTCTCTGCTGTCCAAATCCTACAAACATCACATGTTTTCCAATTACTCTGTCAATTCATCAACGGTGTGTTATGCTTATCGAACTTAGTCAAACACCCACACCATCATAACCAACAAATTTTAACGCAAACACCATCGGAACCAGCGAATTGTCAACTCCTCCACGTAATCACCTCACCGCCTTTGCCACCAGCCCATTGATTCCAGGTAATATAGACATAAATTTCTCTCTCTAGCAAACGATGCGTAAGCCTTAGACACGTTAGCATACGCATACATATTTTAGCCACATGAGACTCATTTGTTGTAACTCTTGATAAGTTTGAAGCTTTTATAATTAAACGTCAGCGTATAATTAAAAACAAACCTCATATTGGACATCATCTCTAAAATCATGCTCTCAAATCCTCCACACTACCGAAGAGAAATGCTTGATAGATATCTATGCCCAGCATAAGATATTGAATCAAACATTACTACCCTAAAAAAAGGTGAGTAGTCGCCGGAAATCTAATTAGAAAACATAAAATTCACAAATCGCCAACAGTCCAACTTCTCTGGCATAAAAAATAAGACAAAGCCAACCACCGATTCGAGACAGTACAAAAGCTACGGTGAATGTAGATGGAACCTTGCATCGATCTGAAGTGAGTTCAAATGTTTCTCACACGAGAACGACATGCAATTGGGAAATTTGACAGAACCTCAATTTTGTTTAGGTCGACTCCTGATTTTTGATACTATAATGTGGGTAAATGAGTTTTGCTAAGAAGTACATAAATATGAAATTGCAGTTCGAATTATTGACTAGATTCTGGCTCTCAGTCTAGAAAATAGTAATCATAAATCAGAATAAATCATATATTCCTAATCTGAAACTTTTGGTCTCATCTTCAACAGTGATGAGCATTTGTTATGTGATACTTGATTTCATTTTCACATGAATTACAAATAAATTACACAAAAACAGCAAAACTACAACTAAGAAAATCATGAAATCATCAAATCCGTGCGTGTATACGCGGGCACTTACCTAATAAAAATAACAAGTAGCAAATCTTTTAATTTAGATTTTTTTTATACTAAATAAAAAATTTTAACGACCCTAGAACAATAAAAAAGGTGTTAACTAAATTAATATTTAAGAAAAAATTATATACTTATGTAATTTGCCATATATTTCATCATCTATTAGTGGTACATAATTAGGGTACATAATTACATACTTACCAATAAAAATAATTAAATAAGAGCTACAATAACAGAAAATAAATCTGTCCGATTAATATTTAATTCTATTCAACAATAATTTTGAAGATATTATTTTCTTTTCCATTTTTTTTAGTTAGCCACATTTTATTATAAGAAAAGTATTATCTTCGCTGTTTCTTTTATTTTACGTTTCATTTTATTTTAAATATAATTTTTTATTTTTATTTTTATAATAAAGATCATCTAGATTTCAAAATTCTTAAACTAAAACTAATGGAAATATTTTAGAGCAATACATTCTTTTTGCAATTTGAATATACTTGAGAGGTCAACACATCCGTTTATATATAATAAATATCGTAAATATGTATAACTATAATTATTTGAGCGATCAACATATACGTTATATATAGTAAATATGTATAACTATAATTATTCGTATGTCATATTAAATTAAATATTTTAGAAAAAAATCTAAAAGTTTATAAATCCTAAAAACTTATAGTACGCATCTTCACAACTCAAACGCATTCTTCACTTTTTATTTTTAGTTTTTTATTATTCAAATTTTTAAATGTTCGATCACATGTTAGTTTGAAATATATCTCTATTCTATTTCGAAATACAAATACAGAGACTACAATATGATGATCTATTCTATTAATTTTGAAGTGTAAATATAGAGACTACTATAGGTTGATGTGCTATATTATATGTATCGTCATTGAAAATACCATCACAGAAATTTAGTTGAAAAAAATATATTTATTATAGGCAAAAAAGAAAAAAAATACACTCACGGAACCAGATTTTAGCCGGGTTATCGGAAAGAGTAACGGATTTATATTTTGTAATTGTATCCGTTGAGACTTTTATGTTTTAATCACAAGCATTTATTTTCATCCGTTGAAATGTTTTGGCATCGATTACCAAAACTCGGCTAAAACTTTAAAATTTGTTGGTCCTATAGCTATAATAATTAACAAACTAAGGTGGGTCATATAACTCTAAATACATCAAATATTATATTATTCTAGAAAAGGTAGACATATTTATTTGGGGGTAATGGGATAGAAAAAATAATGGAGATACGGGAAAAGGTCATTCGGGTTTTAAAAAACATTTCTCAGAGTATTCCCGAGAAAGAAACAAGACAGAAAATTCGGGTACGAGACATGATATAACGGAAAAGAGATATGAACGAGATATTTTAGATAAGTAAGATTAAGACCTAAACTCTTATTAATTTGGATGAAACTCAATTTGGGACGGATATTTCAAAATATTTCGAGAAATTTAGAAAATTTTCGAATAATATTTAGAAAATTTCTCTTTCATTAAAAAAAAGATATCAAACAAATTATTTAGGAAACCGATTCTCATGCTCTTTCCATTCTCTTATACATTTGAATAAAATAATGGCCTCAAACGAAATCAGTAACAGAAAAAGGACGGAAAATTCTAAATGAATAAAAAATGAGACGAGATTCCAAAGCGAAATAGTCAGACCTAATAAAACATAACTAAATATACACTATTCAACTAGGAACCAATATAAGTATTATCCCGTGTTACAACGCGGTGTCAAAATCTAGTGTTTTAGAGAGAAAAATTGTACTAAACAAAAGAAAATAAAAGACTAGCAAATTTCTAACTAAATATAACTTCATGAACTAAATAATATCAAGTGTTTTACTTGATAAAATCAAGTTCACGCCAAATCAAATTTTAATCATATATACAATAGCAAAACAAAAAAAAAAAAATACTTTGAAGGGTTGTATCTTTTCGCCGTAGCTCTTCTATCCGCATCTTTTCACATATAACTTCTTTAATACGCATTTTTTAGATCACAATTTTTCGTTTCACAGAGTTGTGTCTTTTAAATTACATCTTTTTAGTTAATCTTATATTTTCAACTCTATACAAATTTCTTTATCTAAACATAAACCATCAATTCATTTTTAATATTAATTTTGTATGAGATCTCAATTTTAATTCCAACAATGATTGTCAATTATACTATTTTTACCAAAAAAAAACATATTTTGGCATCTTTATTGTGAGAGAGTGAGTCTTCATGATTTCATCAAGACAATTGAAAATGTGAGTGATTGTAACTTTCCAATTTTCATTTCATCTTTTAATATACAATAGCAATTTCGATAAATGTTTCGAAGGGTTGCATCTCTTTGTCGTAACTCTTCGATCCGTATTTTTTTAAATATAACCTTTTTTAGTATACATCGTTTAGGTCATAACTTTTCATTTCACAGAGTTGTGTTTTTTAAATTACATCTTTTTAGTTAATCTTGTATTTTCAACTCTATATAAATTTTTTTATCTAAACATAAACTATCAATTCATTTTTATTATTAATTTTGTAAGAAAACTAATTGTTCATTCCAACGACGATTTTCAACTATACGATTTTTACAATAAACCATATTGTTTATTATGAGAGGGAGTCTCCAAGATTTCATCAAGAAAAACAAAAATGTGAGTGATTGTTGTCGTGTCTTTAAATCGTAACTTTTTAATTTGCATTTTATCATTTAACCTCTTATTTTAACTCTTCTTAATAATTGTTTTCTTTAAAACATAGTATTTTCCACATAGTATTTTCCATTGAAAGAAAAACCACACACTCTAAAACTTAGTTTTATAGCCAGTGAAAATAAGAGAGATGACAAACGGTGGCATCATCACATGTGTATCTTGTTAGTCGATAATTGAGTTTTGTCTTACGTTTATATAATTATATTCTTAAGTATGTATGATCGGTTTGTGTGTATTAAGGGTCGTGATATATGTGTTAGTATTTGTATTTTTGTGTTTAAAGTAACAACAAGTAATGTAACATCCCTATCCTAGGATACAGATGTTGGGCCGGTTTGTTTGGAACAAACACGAATCATGGTCAAAGAAAAGTTGGTGAGATCAAAGGATTGGTCAAATCATTAGATTTGGTTTGAGAAACTTAGTCAAATCATTGAGAAAAAGCTCAATGATCGGGATTGTGATCTCAAGGTAGCTCAAGACAGTTCCTTTGGTCAAATCATGAAGTTAAACCAGCTGAGTTACTAGCTGAACTAGCTAAGTGAACAGCTGAACCAGTTCGAAGAGTTGGCGGACAGCTCAACTCAACTAGATAAGCTGATTGAGTATTGACCTAGCTGGGTGGATTGATTAGCTAGAACGTGAGATGGGTGGATTGATTAGCTAGAACGTGGTGGATTAAGGCAGTTAGAGGTGGTTGGGATGTCCAAAAGACATTTCCAATGGGTGAAGAATGGTGACCTTTGATGGAAAGACATTTCTATTTGAAGAAAAGAGGTGTTTATTCGTAAAAATATGAAACCTTATATATATTCCTAATGGGTGGTGGAGATTGAATAAGAAAGGGAGCAAATGAAGGGTTACAATGGATGAAATGTGACCCTTGACCCCTATATATAGGGGATTTTGTGGCCTAACACAAAAATACACACATTACATAAACACACAAGTCATAAATTGGAGATCGAATCTTTGAAAAACAGAAAAGACACTCAAAGGATCAGAACCCATCGTGTAGATTTTGATCCGGATCCGACGAGTGGTCGAGATCAATGAGCGGATTCGAGCGGTGCGAGAGGGAGTGGCGGATAGATCAAGATCCTAACGTGATCGGGAATGGGTGAATACCAATCTCTTTGTATACTTGGTCAGCGGGGTTGGTTGGTTGTATGACTAAGTAATGGAGGAATGGGTTAAGCATAACAAAGGATGACTATGAAGAGGCGCGACCACGAAAAGGTGTGACCATGAAACGGTATGACCATAAGAAGGTGCGATCTTGAAGAGGTGCGACCACAAAGAGGTGCGGCCATGAAAAAGTACGACCATGAAAAGGTGCGACCATGAGAGAGTCGCGGATTCCACCGAAACAAAATTTTCAATATGGCTAAAGTGAGTACACTGTGTCTAGTGACTTGTTTAACATTAGAATGAATTAAGATTATGGATGAATGATATATGCTTGAGATTGCATGATTTGAGCCAAGTTATGATTGGTCCATAAAGCCAAAGGTAAGGATAATCAAACTGAAACCGAGTGATAAATAAGACTTGAAACTAGAAAGGTCTAAGTAGAAAGAATTTCGCTGCCTAATGAATCTAGGTCTGAAAATGACTAGTGAAAGTCGTAGACTATATTTTAATATTGAACTTCGATGGATTGATTAATATAAAATGAGGCAACAATCAAGATGTTTGGACATGATGTGACCCAAACCGGAACGCCTTGACCGCAGTCTAAAGATGTACAAATGATGTGATGGCTCTGTAAATTTTGCAAACAGTCGTGACGGATCATATCTTCTCCCGCATAGGACCAGCAACTACTTCGAAGGAGGCATGATACCGAATTTCATGGGGCTCTACAAGTTTGATTGATCAAATTGAAACCGTTAAGAAGTTGGTATGAAAACTTGAAGATGAATGAAGGTGAAAATATAACGGTTTTCAAAGGGAAATTAATTGATAGGATTCATGGTGAAGAGAAGGCGGACTATCAAATTGTCCAGAAAATTCTCATTTTTTCTGGAAATGTTTGATAACATAATGATTTTGATGGGGCAAACCAGGGATTCATGACATTAGTTGAGTGGAACCCTTCAAGCACATGAAAATCGTGTTTCTCCACGAAACGAGAACACGACCGAATGTGCGTTCAATACATGACCAAGAGAAGAAAATTCTAGTTTTAAACAAGAAAATGGCAAAAAGTGGTGTGATTTTGTAAGAAAAATTATCACACGAAAGCCGACTGTTGGAAGCCGAAGTAACACACATGCAGAACGACATCAGAGCAGCACGACGAGGATACATCCAGTGATGAAGTCGCAGTTTTTTTCTCACGTGGCACCTCAGTCTACGGACCTTATAGCGTTTTCGGCTATGGCGATTACCTATTCTTACTTTATTTATTACCAGTAGAGATAAATTCACAGATATCTCTACCGATAATATACTATCTTACAGGGTGGTATCAAGTTAGTCTATTTAATCTAAAAAGTAAAAATTACTTCCTCTATGTTAGTTTTTTGGTTTCTTAGTTGCTCGATCATTAATTCCTACCAATTATAAATCTGACTAACATTCATCACTACTAATTTTATGTTTAGTTTTGATATAATTTTCTTTATCACTAAAATACATTTACATAAACCATTACAAAAATTGCAGGTTTTTCAAAGCTTTTTAACGTTTGTAAACGTATTATTTTTACGGTGAACCTCTTGTTCAAAATGAATTACCGCGCGTGCTGCACGGATAATATTCCTAATCAGATCAATACGAAATCCCTAAAAGAAGCAGCGGTTGCTTCAAACATTTTTTAGTATTCCCAATCTGTCATCCTTATTTTGAAATTATCCCATCTCCTACCTCATCAGTTTTCTCCGTCTTCTCACAAACTCTTTTCCCTTTTCCCTTTTCAATCTCACATCTCTTCCTTTTCTTCTTCGTCTTCTTTGAATCCAACTTTATACAACTACTTGAAATCAAATAAACCCATGTTATTGAACCGTTTTAACGGATGTATGCTGATGAAAAACCATATCGAACCATATTCTAGCCTTTAAATGTTGGATATTTCACTTTCAACTTCGACCAATCCTCTCCAAAGAATCTCTTTCCGTCCTAGCTTCATTTCAGAAATTCAGACAGCCAATGCTTTTCCCCCAACACAAAAAAAAAAACTGATTCAGACCATATTTGGAGATGTTACCTGATAGGCATTAAACCAATAGCTCAAGCACGAAGAAAATAACCACATGAGCTGTGACCATAACGCCAAAGAAAGAATCAAAATTGCAATCACATAAGCTCTTTCAATTGAATATCCTCTTTTCTTAGCTTGCTCGACATGTCTTTTTAGAAGATCCTTCTCTGATAATTCCTTCACATATTCTTCGTCCTGAGATTGATCAAAGAAAAGAGTTGGAACCAATGTTGACAAAACATATCCATATTTGCGTCTTCTTCTATAACGATTAGGAAACAACTTGAATGTATTCAAAAGAGGCGAAGCGAACTTAGCAAATCACATGTCTAACACTTTGGTTCAAAATACTAACCAGTTTGATGAAGACACCAGCATTTTTACTCTTTTTGCTAGATAGTTGATGCATCCAATCAAAAGCGTTCGTGTCGAATTTTCTTTCTTCAATCTTAGTCTCTTGAAGAGCTCTCCTTTTCTCTTCCAAAACCTTCTCATAGTCCTCAAGTTTCATCTCCTAAATAAACAAAAACAATTAATATATCTCTCAATCAAACCCTAAGTTCCATAAAAGTTAAGCAGAGTGACCATAAAAGTCTCAGATGATGTCGAGATGAACTTCAAATATAATATTATATACGTTTCATCTTGCTGCAATCATCAACATTGTCAACTTTAGCCTGCAATGAATGTATTTAATCACCAAAACTAAGCAAATATGAATCTGATTACCCCAACAATACAATCAAATTCCCAGATTGCTTAACTAATCCTCTCTCTCTCTATCAACCCAAAAGCTATCAAATTTAGAATCTTTTTCTCCCTTTATGATAAAAAAACTCTGAACCATACACAATGTTCTTCGTCATTGAACCAAAAGGAGCCATAGATTCAGAGATTAAGTTCTGCGACCTGATCAATCAGAGGCATTAAACCAATCTCTCGAGCACGAAGAAAACAACCCGGAAGACAGGTTCTTGTATAAAGCTTTTCCATTAGAAATTGAGCTTGATAATCTGAAAATCAGATCGCAAAGCTCATAACATGCTAATCTGAAAAAACCTTAATAGCCATTATCTGTGAAAGCTTCCTCTGCTTCCTGTTTAAGGAATTTATCAGTGAGAGAGAAGCTTATTATGACCGTATAATGAGAACATTCAGATCGAGCAGAAGCAAAACCAAGTATCTAATATAGATTTTCAGTAACATTAGTTTGAGAAGAATGGAGAATCCGAAACTTTTTAACCTGAACTTTTTGCGTCTAGAGAGTTGAGAAGATTCCGAATATACAAACTCAAAAAAAAACACTCGAACTTCCCCGTTAGCTTCTTCTTCTTTCTCTAGCTTGCACAAAAGCTAAAATCATCTTTCTATAAAACTTACTCGAGCTTTAAAAGGAAACGGAATCATCACATTTCTTTAAACAGGAAGAAGAATCGTCATTAAATTCATATCAATCTCCATCTATTTCTTCTCGATTCCGTCCCTCTTCTTTTGCTCTGAATCCACCAGAAGAGTTTAATCGAAATCTTAGCTACCTCTTTATTTTCTCTGCTTGCATCATAGGGGTGAGATAAGAACCGAAGAAACTTTTATTCTAGAGTCTGAAAAATACATAAAATTACTACATTAGTATTAACGTTTTCACTTTTTCTCGTGTCTCAATCTTTACAATATTTAATATAAAAAATCATATTTATAAAAATACCACATTTTCAACAAAATAAATATGTAGATTATTTCTAAAAAATCTGTAAAAATGTATTGAAGATTTTTGTTTTCTTGCACATTTATTTTGCATATTAGATTTAATCGTTTACGGATTTTTTTACAGATTTCATTTCACTAATTGTAAATTTATTGTTTTATAGCGGATTTTTAAAAGAAAAACGAGATTTACAAATTACTAAATTAGTACGTAATGTAACAGATTTATTTATAGTATAACATATTTATTTTTCTGTAGATTTTTTTTTGATTTAATTTGAAGATTTTTTTTTAAGGGTCAAAGATTTTACGTGACTTTACAGTATTTTCATAATTTGCAGATTTATTTTCTAGACTTTGTATTTTAGTGTTATAGATTTATTTGAAAATTTACGGATTTTTTCACATGTGATCAGTAGTAAGGAATAATGTTTTTTTTTCAGATTTTTTTTAAGAGTAAAAGAATAAATTTGAAGGGTTTTTTTTATAAAAAAAAAAGAAAGAAAAACAGATATAAGTATTGAAAATGTGTTTTCAAATTTTTTACAATGAATTTTACGGAAAATTTTTCCATATTCCGAGTCTGCGTCGACTTCACCAACCTTAACAAAACTTGTCTGAAATACGGTTTTCCCAATCCTTATATCGATCAATTTGTCGAGGCAACGACTGGTCATGAGATTCTCTCCTTCATAGATGTTTTCTCCGGGTACAATCAAATCATGATACAACCAGAAGACGTGAAAAAGACTTCCTTCATACGTACATCTATCGATTTATGCCCTTTGGGTTGAAAAACGTAGGGGCGACATACCAACGCCTCGTGAAAAGATGTTCGCCGACCAACTCAGCAGGACGATGGAAGTATATATTGATGACATGCTGGTAAAGTCGAAGTACGCGGAGGATCACATTGAACATCTGTGTACCTGCTTTAAAATGTTGAATAAGTACAACATGAAACTCAACCTGATGAATGCAATTTTGGAGTCTCCTCGGGTGAAATTTTGGGATACATCGTCACCCAGCGAGGGATCGAGGCGAATCCAAAACATATATCGGTGATTGCCGATCTGTCATCACCTCGAAACACTCGGGAGAATCAAAGACTAACAGGGTGCAGCGCCGTCCTCAACCGATTCATGTTGCGATCGACAAATAAATGCTTACCATTCTACCATTTACTTTGAGGAAATAAACGTTTCGAGTGGGATGATCGATGCGAGGCAGCCTTCAAGGAGTTGAATGAATACCTGACGACCCCCTATTCTGGCAAAGCTCTAAGGAAGGTGAGACTCTGTATCCATACATCACAATTTCATAATCAGCGGTAAGCGACATCCTCGTACGGGAGGGTCGTGGCGAATAAAAGCCTAATTTCTACACAAGCAAGGACCTCAATGGAGTCGAAGCGCGCAAACTGAAACCCTACTTCCACTCTCACAGAATAGTGGTCCTATCTAATCAGCCATTGAGGACGATACTGAACAGCTCGACGCAGACTGGTCGCGTCGCAAAGTGCGCGGTCGAGCTCAGCGAGTACGACATCGAGTAAAAAGGTCAAACAAGCGCCAAGTCCCAAGTTTTGGCGGATTTCATGTTGGAACTCCCCAGAGGAGTCGAAAAGGAGAGCCCTGAAGGTGAATCATGAAACCTCTACGCCGACGGGTTGGCCTCAAAGCAAGGATCGAGAGCCGGAGTTTATCTCAAATCACCGGTTGGAGAAGTCCTCGAGCAGTCATTCTGCCTTGCTTTCCTCGTCTCAAATAAAAATGCTGAGTACGAGGCTCTTATCGAAGGTGTAGCACCCCCAAACCATCCACCCGAAGACCACTCTGCCCGACCGAGGCAACAATAAAACAAGAATATGCAACAGTCGACCTTTTTGGTCTGAACGGTTCAGAACCGCTATATATCTTCACAATACTCGGTCCCGAAATGAATAGATAGCTATCACAAGGACCACGATCTGTCCAAGACTCTCCAGATATCGTCCTCTCAGTCTCCCGTCAAAGGCCAAGGTTGTTTTGATCCTACCGGAATCGTGTATCAGTGAAGAATCCGCCAACCGTAAAAAAAATAGTGCAGCGTACATGAAAAACATGGAAAACAAAACAACGATTAATGGAGTTCCATTTAAAACATTTAAAGTCGAGTTAAAGTCAGAGTGAACTCGTGCAAACCAATTTTCACAGCCAATGCAAGGAGAAAACAAAAACCTATTCAGCATGTCCTAGCCTCCTAGCACTACCTGCCTAAAAAAATTTAACAACGAGTGGTGAGTAACTTCAGAGAGATACTCAGTGAACATGATCCACCTAGGACTCCCTTCTAAAACCTAAATCTAGCAAGCAATAGCCGAAACAACATGAAAATAGACAAACAACAGACTACCACCAATATATGTTACTTCCCCATGAAGTAATGTATACCGGAACAAACAACCCCAACCCCAGCTGATCAATCCATCTCGGCAGAAGAGAAACGATCAGCTCTAACTTAACGCGGAATAGTGGAACCACTATTCATACTACGGGACCTACTTCAAGTGGTCCCACTCCTCATCCTAATATCTAAACTAACTCTCACACACTCTCTCTCTATGGCCCTGAGCATACAGTACGTCTCCACCCGGCGCATCTAGCCTCTCTAGATACCTGATTCCTCGTCGACAGTCTCGTGCACACCTGGACGGACCTACGCCAACCACCTGTGGTGGAGTCCTGATTGGTTCACGAAGGAGTTTTGCTTTCGACCACTTCCGTTCAGCACAGACGTACAAACCAAACTCTGCATATAGCACTGACGTACCGCAGCTCCCTCACTCGTACCCTAACTTGCAGAGTTTTTACGCACTCTCTCTAACTACCGGAAATCTAATTCTGATCTGCCAGGACCCTAAATCTAAAATCTAAACTAAAAACCCCAAAAGTAAAACTAAACTATTCTAACGCTCATCTATTCTCCGCAAGGGTTCTCCTAAGCTGCCGGGACCAAGTTAAGATATACACCTTCACCAACGCAGTTCTGTATTCTCAATATAGAACCTCTGGCGCCGACGCTACTAAGAACAAGGTAGCCTCACTGCATACCAAGTCCTCTAGCGGCTCACACATTAATCATTCTCATAAGGACATGTGTCTCAACCACACGACTATCAATTTCCCTTAGAAAATATGACATTCTCACCACCACACACGTCCTACCTGGCTTCCAGCCAAATTCGGACCTCCCTACTATCAGTTTCACACATAAACATGATCGTCTCACCACCACTCGTCTTCCCTAGCACGCAACCAAGGTCAGACCTCTCACTACTCACCTACTGATCTAATAAAGGTTTAGTTTACACGGGCACAAACCACGTGACTCACCACACACTCACGATCCAATCTGCAAGTAAAGGAATCTCCACCATGGTATGCTACTTTACCATGGCTCACACAATCACAACAACAATGATAACTTCTCTAAGAAGTTATCCTACTACACAAACATCATTCATTTACTCTAACATGCAATGCAATCCATACTATATGTTTATTAAGGTTCAACTAGACATGCCATTTAACACGTATCGGCCACGCCGATACGTTTCATATTAATATGGTCAACCTGGTTTATTGGTGGTTTTCCTACATGTTTCTAACCTCATGCAACAAACATGCACCCACTCACCTTGGCCTTGTTGCAACTGATGTGAATGTGTGGTAATAGTAAAACCTCTCATGAACCCGTTTTTCAATCTCTGAACCTCTTTTCTTTGCTCCCAAGCTCCCCTGACTTGTGAAGCAAGCTTCAGCTTCTATAATTTGTTGCTCCAGTTATCTCCTTCTCTTTTTTAACTTTTTTTTTTCTTTCTTGCACTTCAAACTTCCTCAAACCATCACCAATTGAGCCTAGACCAGCTCAATTTCTTCCTTAAACCTCTAATTTGGCTAAGCCGGAGTAAATCGGGTAACCCAGCTGGTTTAACTGAATTTTTCAAACCAGAGTTAACCAACCGGTTTAGGTTAACCAAACCAAACCAGGCTAAACCAAACTAAATCAGGTTAAACTTAAACCGGTTAACTCAATTTTTTTTACCAAACCAATCCAAATCGACCCAGAAACCAAACCAAACCACTTAACCGATGAGAATGGTGGTGGTGGTGTGTGGTTAATGGTGGCGGCGCGTGATAACGGTGGTGGCGGTGTGGCGGTGGCAGGGACGTCCCAGCGGTCTCCAACAATCTTCACACCAAAATGATCAGCTTCACACCATCGTTACATGCATGATGGCGGCTTGGCGTTCAACAGCGGCTCGACGACGATGATAAATGGCACCGATGAACTATTTCCACATAGGAGGAAATGAGAATGCAGCTTCTGGTCGGGAAAATGTCGCCGAAAAACTAATCGGAAAATTCGCCGGAAAATTTTCCAGTGAACGGCGGCGACGGCGTTCGGTCCATGCCGGTCAACGGTCGTCGACGGCGGTCGCCGGTGGTCGGCGGTGCTCCTCCTCTGACTTGTTATTCGTTCTTTACTTCCCGCTTAAGTGTTCTTCACGTTTTTCATTCTTCGCTTGAATGTCTTTGAGTATGCTCGAGTGTTTTTGAGTGTACTCGAGTTTGATCTTGAATGTTCTAGAGGAAACTTTGATTGTGAGTTTCTGCGGTTATGTTGAAAATGAAGCGGTAAAACGATTTCCCGCTTTAAATAGTCTTTCTCCCTAGATTTTGCTCCCGCGTCCTCTGGACTTGCGCCACTTCGGTCTTCTCGTGATACTTCATTTGGATTCTCTTCTGAAATTTTTCTCATAAATGCGTCTTGAATTTGCATAATTAATCTCGTTCTCGGCGGTCGGAATTAACATGTAAATTTATTTATAAAAATCCAACATTGAAAATTATCCCGAAAATCATTTTAATTAATTGTGGAACTATTCCAATGCAGATTCTGTTCCGTCATAACTCCGTCTTTATCTTGAATTTATTCCGGATCTCATCAGGAGAGATGTGCCTTGCAAAGTTGATCGGCTTCCACCGCTTCCAGGCCTTCTCGGACTCACAATTCGTTATGAGTCAGGTCAACAAAGAGTTCGATGCGAAGAATGCATGCATGAATGCCTACCAAATCCTGTTCAGCGAGCTGGGCAAGGAATTTGAGCCACTCATGCTGACAAATGTTCCTCGTAGCGAGAACTCGAGAGCAGAAATCCTAGCCATGTTCGCATCAATGTCCAACCCAGACCTAAAGCGGATGATCTCTGTCGAGAGCATCAACTCACCTAGCGTTGGATGCATAAAAGGCGTTTGCACGATACTGGAAGACGCTCGGGTCGGAAACTTAAAAGCAGATGGATCCTTGGGAACCCCACCACCGGTTGAGCTACAGGATTGGCGTAGTGAGATCAGAGCCCACCTCGATTTTGGCACTCTCCCTACCAATAGATTGGCTGCCTAGATATTAAAGAGTCGATGCACGCATTACGACATACTCAACATGCGACTTTACCGATGCGACGCCTGTGGAGCTCTACTCATGTGTTTTGGTACCCCCGAGTCTCAAAATGTAATAATGGAGACACACGATGGTGCAGTAGGAAACAATTCGAGCGGGCGCACATTGGCAGTCAAAGTCATGAGTCAAGGTTTTTTCAGCCCTACCATGCTTGCCGACTGTGATCACCACGCCTCAACATGCGATATGTGCCAACGCCACACGCCCAAAATCAGGCTCCCGACAAAACTCCTCTCATCAGCCACCCTGCCCTATCCATTTATGCGATGGGCAATGGACATCATAGGTCCCTTGCCGCAACTAGAGGAAACAGGTACCTGCTAATTGTTGATACTGGGTTGAACTTCTAATTATTTGTAATTAGAGGGGTTCGTTTTTAGGCAAGTACATGATAAAAAAGTAAAGAAGAAACCTCGGAAAGAGAATGTATTATTAGAAAAGATGTTTACAATGCTTGTTAACTCGGAATGCCGAGATTAACTTTATCAAAGAGAAGTAAAACCTAGGTTATCTAGTTCTTCTCCTCTCGATTCTTAATGAATGTTCTCAGTGAGGGGGGGTATGTATTTATATATTCTTAATAGTGGGTCTAATAAGCCCATGGGCTAACCTCGGAAAAATGGAATATTTCCATTTTTCCCAAGACTAGGGAATCTGTGATAAGATTTGATCTTATACTGTCCAAGCTTAGACTTCGGCTTAGGACGATGTTCGTTTTGCCCCCGCCTCAAACACTAAATCTGATCAACCTTCTCCGAAGTATCCCTCGGTCATCTGGGCCGAGGGTTGGAGTTCCTGTTGTCGGGACTTATAACCTAATAGATTATCAGGGAAGAGCTAGGCAGGGACCAAACTCCAATTATTGCCAAACTATTGATTAGGGGTAGAACCCCACCATCAACAGTATGTCCCTCCCAGTTCGTCCGAGGATGTCTTCGGGCAGCGTTAGCGAAGTTCCTCCTTAAATGGTTTGTCGATAAATGAAGTTCGGAACCAATTCATCTTCATCTTCAGTTACTTCAGCATTACTACTTCTCAAATTTCTGTACTCCAATTTTGGCGGGAATAGTCCGGAAAATATAAAGTCTTATCGTTATGGCGCGAAAAATCCTAGCTCCGCCCGACCTTTCCGTTTCCCGATGACGTGTCAATCATACACTCGGATCCTCCGAAATGATCTTTTGGCGGGAAAATAAAGAGAACATGGTTCATTCATTGGAATCTTATTTTCCCCAATAGAATTTTGACACTTCCTGAAGACGTCGGTTAAGCTTCCGCAAATAAAATCGCCTTTAACTATTTAAAGAGGCTAAATCCCTTTTTTCCCTCATATCATTGATACAATCCCTCTGAATCCTCTTCTTCTCCGAAGTAATCAAAATGTCGTTAACTAAACAAAACTCTCCCACCTCCAGTTCTAGTTCCTCAACGGATTCTACCTCGGGTTCTTCTTCCAAATCTAGTGATTCTCACCAAAAGAACTCCGGAAATCGATCAATTGAGTCCCAGATCGATATTGAAGGCGTTTCCTTCGTCGAAAAGGAAAAAGAGAACCCTTCTCCGTCCATTCTGGCAAACTCTCCTTCTAGCAGTAACAGCTCTAAAACCGTCTCCGACCAAGCAATTGTAGGAGAAGACCTTTCCGAAGAATTTGGAGATTCAATCTTCAAGGAGGGCGACATCGAAACTCTTCTTCTATTCGCCTCTGATCCCGAAGGTCTCGAAATTCTGATTCCGAGATCTGAACAAAGACCTTGGACTCCTCCTGAGGGATTCATGTTTCTCTATTTTCATTTCTTTACCGAAGCTCGACTTTGGTTCCCAATTCCCTTCCTTCTAGTTGAATTCTCCAGGCAATTGAAGATTGCTTTCACTCAACTAGGACCTGGTGCTATCAGACATATGGTAGCTTTTCTAATTCAAGTCAGTAGGGCTGACGTCATCGTTCAGTGCTGGAAATTCTCCGAACTCGCCAAACTTGTTGATAGTCGAGACAGCAGGATCTGGTATACTATGATTAAGAATGCCAGCAAACTGGGGAAAGGGTTCACTTCCAATGCTAAAAACTGGCGCACTAACTTCTTCTACGTTCGGATCAATCAAGCCTCCATCTTTGATCCCAGTGCCGAAGTGATTAAGTCATGGTCAGTTGATTCCTCGACAATCACCAAACCGATCTTGTTTAAAGAACTTCCTCCTATCTTTAAAAAGGAAATGGATCGGATCTATAGTCTTCCGCCGCTGGTATTTCCAAAGATTCCCACGGATCTAATCAATCTAGCTCGATCTCATTCAGGTATTTCAAACTCTCTCTTTTCTACATAATTTAGATTACTTCTTCTTATTGTCAGGTTTTTTATAGGCCTTGCTATATCTGAGATGGACTGTCCCTCGGAAAGATCAGCTTCAGATTATACCGACAAGTTGCTTATCCGAGCTCCTCCTAAAAAGCCGAGGTTTCAAGAATCGCAAGAAGGTGAAGTCGACTCCTCGTATCTTAAAAACTCCTCGGACGGAAAACGCGGAAAAATTACCGCCACTTCTTCGAAAATAAAGAAAAGGCCTGCTTCTTCGACTATTGAGGCTCCTTTGACCAAAAGGCGAAGATCTCAGCTCGAGGCCGAGGACGCTCCTTTTAACTTTGAATTCAACTCACCACGGCTCCTCTCAAACGATGAAGAGAAGAGAGCCGAACTTTTCTGGAAAATGGCGGGTTGTAATTCTTTAAGACTGGAGGGTGATTTTCTCGCGAAGGAGCAAATATCAATTCTTGCAAGGAATTCGATTCGGGTTTGATAATCTAACTCTGCTTCTTGTCGTCTTTCCAAATATTCTAAGGGTTTAAATGAATTTCTCCTTCCTTTCTCTTAAAGGAGCTCGGACTACTTGTTTCCTTGTGGGAGAGTACGAAGGCTTGTTGAAGGAGAAGAATGATTGTATCAACAGTCTTGAAAAGAAGAACAAGGCTCTGGAGGTTAATCAAGCTTCTATGAAGTAGGAGGTTCGTGCAGCTGCCGCTTCCTTAACTCATAGGGTACAATCTGCTGAGAAGAGAATGACCAAGAAGATTAAAGATAGGCTAGACTCTATCGAAAAAATCGTCCGAGCTCGAGAGGTTGGATTCAAAAAAACTATAAATCTCGGTCAAGTCCAGGCAGTCCTCGGAGTACTTAGTACTTTTTCTTCTCAAGGTGTGAATATACCCGCCGATCTTTTGAAGCAAGTGGAAAAGGATGCTTCGGTAGCTGAACAGGAAGCTAAGGATTATACTTTTCCAGAATTCGAGCATAACGCCTTTAGCTTTGATTTGTAATCTTATTTCCTTCTTTTTGGTAAAGACCGTTTAAATAGTAATAATAATTTTCTTTTAAAAGTTATCTATCTTTCCTTAAATGATTAAGAGAAGATTCTTCGAGTATTCCATATGTTGGTCTTTTTTAAGAGTTCATTCAACAGAATACCAGATATTCATGGGCTAAGCCGAAAAATGTTCAGTGAGGTTAAACCTCGACTGTTTTGACCCTTAATCTTTAGATCCTACTTTATCAGATCCTTAGATTGTTTGGGTATGAGTGTTTTTTTGAGCGGGAAGACTCCGACTTTGCCTTAGAGTTCCTCGGTCCTACTTTATCAGGCTCCGAAACCTTCAGCTGCATTTGGTATAGAATGTGTTGGGTGGGAATAAACCCTGTTATCGAATACGTGAACAATGCATCGATTTTGTATGCTTGATTTTTTGGTGAATCGAGGTTAAGTATAGTCGAATTGTTGAAACTCTGTCACTATAAAACCGGGTTCTAATGTTTGTAGCTGAACCTTATGGAAGGCTGCCTACGTACCCTTGGATGGGATCAAACCTTATGGTTTTTTTTTTTTTTTTTTTTTTTAATGTCGGAGCCTTTTGAAGTTTAAAATTTCTTTTTCGAAAGAAAGTTCGGATTTTTCATCCTTTAGGTCTTCTCGGAGGCAACATCTTGCTTCGGCTTGATTTTCTTTTACCGAGAAAATTCCAAATGGAGTTGGGAACTTAAGGCACTGGTGATAAGTTGAAACCACTCCTTTCATTATAAACAGCCAGGGGGTCCCAAGAATTATGTTGTAGAGAATTGGTTTTTCTACTACATCGAAGTTAACGGCTCTGATTGTTCCTCCAACTGTTATCGGGAGCTGTGCTATTCCAAGAGTCGGAACTTTTTCACCATTGAATGCAGCTAATGACTTAATCCTCGGCTTGATCTTCGTTTCTTTTGACCATAACTTTTGGAAGACCTCTATACTGATTATATTTGTAGCGCTTCCGGTATCCCTAATATCCGGGGAACTCTGTAATCTCCAAGTTGAAGTTCTATCACCAAAGGGTCGTTATGTGGGACTTCAACTCCTACCAAGTCTTCGTGAGTGAAAATGAGCTCCTTTGGTAAAATTATCTTCTGCTTTATTTGCTGCTTGGATTGGTCTTGTGCTACGTATGAAGGTTCCGAAATAACGTTTATCCTTCTGTGATGGAATGAATATCCTGGTCGAGGAAGTTCTTTTCTTTTTTGATAGTTCTTTTCCACAGATCGCTCCTTCGGTCGATATTTTTTTTACTAATGTTTCCTTTGAATTTAATTGTCTGGGAATACGTTCCAAATATTTTCTCAAGAGATATTCCGGTAGGTTACGACATTCTTCTGTGATATTTCCGTGGGTGGTATGGTAATAACACCATGTTGGGGAGATTCTTTCTATTTTGATTTCTGCTTTTCGCTGGTGCTGTCTTAGGGTTTCGGAGGTTAGGAGACCAATTCTGGTTTTTTCTTTCTGCTCGAATGTTTTATTATAGTGCAAGCGAGGCTCTTTAATTCTTCTCCTTATTTCTTCATTTTCCGAGAGAATTTGATCGTCCATGGATAACCGGGCTTTACTTTCGTCTGCCCTAATGTATTCATTTGCTCTATAGAACGCATCTTCCACGGATTGGGGACGGTAAGCTGAGAGTTCTTCCCAGAATCTCGTCTCATACCATGCTCCACTAATTAGGGCGTCGATGGCTAGCTCGTCGGAAATATTCAACTGGAAGTATATTGTTTTGAATCTCTTAATAAATGTCTTGAGTGGTTCGGTTGGCGTTTGCTTTACCAAATAGAGGTCGGAAAATGTTGCTGGTCGTTCAAGGTTGAAAATATACTTCTTTAGAAACTTTTGCCGTAGTTCTTCGAAATTCTCTTTTGAATTAGAGGGTAAACTGGTTATCCAGATTTGGGCGTTTCCTCGTAGACTTTCGACTAAGTATTGGCACTTCTTTCTCTTCTCGTGGGACGGGTGAATTCGTGCTTGATTGATTGCGATCATAAACGTTTTAAGAAAGGCTATCGGATCTCCTATTCCATTATAGGTTGGAAGCTCCAATTTTCCTTTTTCAAAAGAATTAGATCAAAACTTCGTTGTTTTGGATAAATTCCCCTTTTTAATTCCGAAGTTTTGGTCCAGATATGGGGGGTTCTGGAGCATAACTTTCATATCCCGTAGTTCACGGTGCAATTCCGCTATTGAGTTTCTCGTCGTAGAAGTAGTTCCGTCGTCTATGAGTCTCTCGCTGTCGATCGCTCTTTGAATCTTGGTCGGTCCGTTCTGTTCTTCTTCCACCTCTTCCACTCCTTGTTCTGCTTCACCTAGTGACAGGTAGTTTTCTGGAATATCACATGATGGTTGACTGCCTTCACTACCTGCTTCTATATCACCTAGGAGATCGTTCATAGGTCTTTCGTTCCTTTGATTTTTCTGTTGAACCTGTCTTCCGAGTTCTAGATCGGGGACCTCGATGGGTGATTGATCCCACCGACTTTTCCTGATTTTTCGAAGAAGGAAAGTCATTACTTGGCTTCTTCCCTTCTTCCGAGATTTCTTCTGTTTCCTAAATAGAGGTACCCCCTACCCGGCGCGCCAAATGTTGATACTGGGTTCAACTTCTAATTATTTTTAATTAGAGGGGTTCGTTTTTAGACAAGTACTTGATAAGAAAGTAAAGAAGAAACCTCGGAAAGAGAATGTATTATTAGAAAAGATGTTTACAATGCTTGTTAACTCGGAATGCCGATATTAACTTTATCAAAGAGAAGTAAAACCTAGGTTATCTAGTTCTTCTCCTCTCGATTCTGAATGAATGTTCTCAGTGAGGGGGGGGGGGGTATGTATTTATATATCCTTAATAGTCGGTCTAATAAGCCCATGGGCTAACCTCGGAAAAATGGAATATTTCCATTTTTCCCAAGACTAGGAAATCTGTGATAAGATTTGATCTTATACTGTCCGAGTTTAGACTTCGGCTTAGGATGATGTTCGTTTATACCCCCGCCTCAGACACTAAATCTGATCAACCTTCTCCGAAGTATCCCTCGGTCATCTGAGCCGAGGGTCGGAGTTCCTGTTGTCGGGACTTATAACCTAATAGATTATCAGGGAAGAGCTAGGCAGGGACCAAACTCTAATTATTTGCAAACTATTGATTAGGGGTAGAACCCCACCATCAACACTAATCCTGACACTACTTCACCAAGTAGGTAAAGGCTGAATCCTACGGCGACATCACGACCATCGAGGTTCAAGATTCGTATGGGAAAATATCATATGTCGGTATGGTGTTCCTTATGAAATCGTCATGGATAATAGCCCGCGATTCACTTTGAACATTTTCGAAGGATACTGCGTGAGGTGGAACATCCGATTAAGCAAATCGACGCTTCGTGACCCACAAGGCAACAAACAGACCGATGTGACTAACCGTCGAATCGTCGAAGGATTAAAGAATGCCTCAAGGAGAAGAAAGGATTTTGGGTAGACGAGTTCGACGGTGTACTCTGGTTACATCGCACAACCCCTAGGCGATCCACCGGGGAAACCCCGTTTTCACTATCACACGGGATGGAGACAATGGCCCCGGCCAAGGTTGCAGTATCTAGTCTCCAAAAAACCATGCTAACGCAAGACCCCAAGCCAACACGGAAATGATGAAGGCACGCCTGAATGAGTTGGAAGAACAAAGGGATCGAGCGTTACAGCGCATTCAGAACTACCAATAGTTAGAAAGGCAATATTACAACAAGAAAGTGAGAGGCAGACGCTGTTGGAATTTTAACAGGATTTTAATCATATTAAGAAATCCTATTGACAAATTCTATAGCCCGGATCATGTACCAATTGAATCATTAGATAGGATCTCGATTATACCTGGAGTTTTAAGCATCGGAATGAATCATGATATCGAGATCAAGAGCGCCTCAAGTGATGCGCCTCTACAAAAAGTCCACATGCACACAAACTGGATGATAGGGATGAGTTCATAACTCATAGATTACAAGAGGCTTCTAGCAAAGTATTATAATCACCTAGCATCATATAATTGTCTTATCTCAACAACTATACTCTAGAGTAAATACAAGTGTGATTTCAGGACATTCCCAACAATCTCCCACTTGTACTGGAATCAACTATTCCTACAATCCTTTGTCACTATATCTCGATCTAGCATAAGGCAAGAGCTCGTGTCATCCTTATTAGGCTAGATCATGTTTATCGAACTCTGATTTATACTGATAAAACAAACGACTGACAATCACCTCGTTTGAGCGCGGCCACGCATTTCTCAGTATCAAATCTTCGATAGGCCCTGAGATATTTATCTCCTGTTATATAGGAGGGACAAATCCCATCTTGTTTCATCCCTATTTCTTACACACTTCATGACATGCCCAATAATGCCTTTATCATCACCTGTTATGGCTGACTTTGACAAAATCAAAGCAGGACAATTCATATGTAAGAGAAACATGATGAACTCAGGTCTAAGGACTATACTCTATAGTCGTAATGAGAAACTCTTATGACATTCATATAACATACTTGTAGAGTTCTCATTAGCGGGTCATATCCGATACTGTGTTCACTAACACATATCTATGTAATTGACTTTAATACCCTTATTAATGTCTCCATTAAACTTAGTCATTAGTCACTCACATACTAGTCTCTCGCGGTTATCAATGTCCCACTTCAATAACCTCGACTAGGGACAAAGATAATTTATGTCATTCATTACTTATAAGGTTTCATGATCAAGTCACGTACTTGATGACTTATAAGAATGCCATAAATTATTTTGGGACTATTATTTAATTATCCAATAATTAAATAATATATAAAACAAATTTCATTAAAACATAACCAAGTATGTTTAGATGAACATCACAACATAAACAGCTCCCACTAGAATTAAGATTACATCTTAAGAAATCTAATGCCTACAACATTCGCATAACTCTTATGCTTAGGCCGTGAGATCTGTTACGGTGTCCTGCTTGGAACTCTTCCAACTAACTGCACCGTTGATTAGACAAAAGACTTCAACCAAAAATCGTCTTTGTCTGTGTAACCACTCACCACAAGCTCATCACTTCCTCCGTACACCAAGAACTTGTGCCTAGTATTTCTAAAATACTCGGAGGTGTTCTTGCCAGCTATCCAGTGACTTTCACCGGGATCAGATTGGTATCGAATCGTGTGCCGACCGACACAACCCTTTGTGTCGATCGACATAGCTTTTCGAACTTGTGTAAGACCTTATCAATATATGGTATCTTGACACAGTCCAATCAGCTTATTTAATCCATCTCTATAGATTCTCAAGTATATCGTCTATATACAATATGAGAAATGCAATTGCACTCCCACTAGTCTTCTTGTAAACGCACGGTTCTTCTTCGTTTCTCACGAAATCAAACTCTTTGATTGCTTCATCAAAACGAAGATTCCAACTCCGAGATGCTTGCTTCAATCCATAAATGGATTGATGAAGCTTGCATACTTTCCCAGCATTCTTAGAATCAATGAAACCCTCAGGCTGTGTCATGTACACATCCTCTTCAAGAATCCCATTCAGGTTGGCGGTTTTCACATCCATTTGCCAAATCTCATAGTCATAATGAGCGGTAGTTGCCAGGAGAATTCAAATAGATTTAAGCATAGCAACTGGGGAGTAGGTTTCATCATAGTCAACACCATGAATTTTCTTGAAACCTTTAGTCACCAATCTAGCTTTGTAAATCTGTATGTTACCATCCACATCGATTTTCTTCTTGAAAAAAACTATTTACACTCAATGGCTTTTACACCATCGGGTAAATCCACCAAAGTCCATACTTTGTTCTGTGACATGGATCCCATTACGGATTCAGTGGCCTTAAGCCATTTGTTCGAAGTCAGGGCTCATCATTGCTTCTTCGAAATTCGCAGGCTCGTTACTATTAACGATCAACAGATCATGACAGTTAATCACGAGAAATCCATATTTCTCGGGCTCGTGACGAATCCTTTTGGATCTGCGAACTTCAGGCACCACATGTATGGGCTCTACAACTCTTTGTAGATCCAATGGCTGCTCTTCCTGAACAGGCTGAGCTGCTTCCTGTGATACTCGAACCTCTTCGAATTGTACTTTACTCCCACTGTTCTTCTTAGAAAGAAATTCTCTCTCAAGAAAGATACAGTTCCGAGCAACAAGCACTTTGTTCTCGGTTTGGTTGTAAAAGTAGTAAGCCTTGGTTTCCATTAGGATAACCGATGAAGTAGCACTTATCAGATTTTGGGCCGAGCTTGTCAGGCGTCAAACGCTTGACATCAGCTTCACAACCCCAAATCTTCATGCAAAAGAAACTTGGAACATTTCCAGTCCACATCTTATGTGGTATCTTTGCAACTCATTTTGATGGAACCCTATTCAGCGTAGACGCAGACGTTTCTAGAGCGTATCCCCGGAAAGATAATGGAAGATCTGTGTGACTCATCATTGATCAAACCATATCTAATAGGGTCCGATTTATTCTCTTAGACACACCATTCCATTGAGGTATTCTAGGAAGAGTGAGCTGTGAAACAATTCCACAATCTCTCAGATGATCACTGAATTCTTGGCTTGAGTATTCACCTCCACGATCTAATCGAAGAGCTTTAATACTCTTGCCAAGCTGATTCTCTACTTCATTCTAGAATTCCTTGAACTTTTCAAAGGATTCTGACTTGTGTCTCTTTAGATAGACATAACCATATCTACTGAAGTCATCAGTAAATGTAATGAAGTACTGAAAGTTTCCTCTAGCACTAATGCTTATTGGGCTGCACACATCAGTATGAATAAGGCCCAACAAGTCACTGGCCCTTTCAATTTTTTTATTTTTTTTATTTTATTGTTGAAAGGAGCCTTAGTCATTTTGCCCAATAAGTAGGATTCACATTTCTCACATGATTCATAATCAAGTGAGTCCAAAAGCCCATCATTATGGAGCTTCTGAATCCGTTTCTCATTGATGTGGCACAAATGACAATGCCAGAGAAAAGTGGGATTCAAGTCATTGGACTTGAACCGCTTGGTGTTTATGTTATAGACAGGCACAAATTGGTTTAAAACATAAAGCTCATTCTCTAATGGGGCGCTACCATAGAATATATCATTACGATCAAAAGAACAACACTTATCTTTAATCGAAAAATGAAATCATCCAAATCCAAACAAGAAATGGAAATGATGTTTCTGCTCACAGCAGGTACATAGTAGCAATTCTTAAGTTCTAAAACCATGCCTGAAGGCGAAGACAAATGAAATGTTCCTACGGCTAAAGCAGCAACTCTTGCTCCATTCACAACGCGCAGGTCCACTTGCCCCTTCTCCAGCGTTCTACTGTTGCTTACGTCCTGCATATTCATACAAATATGAGCACCACAACCAGTATCCAATACCTATGAGGTAGAACTTGGAGTAGTAACCTTTACTTCTATAACATAAATACCTGAAAAAGAAGTCTCATACATCTTCTTTATCTCTTCAGAATCTTCCAGGTATTTCATGCAATTTGTCTTCCAATGCTTAGTCTCATTACAGTAATGGCACTTATAAACATCAGGAGGGCCAAACTTGTACCAGAAGTACGTTTGGGGTGCCCTTCTTGATCTTAAGCTCAGCTATCTTGAGCATAGCATGCAGCTCAGCCAACCTCTTCGTCGAGTTGTTCAGGTTATAGTTTATAACAAACTGATCAAAACTCGATGGCAGTGACTGCAAAATGATGTCAGTAGCCAACTCTTGGCTAATGGGACTGTCCAGTTTCGCTAGGTTATCAATATAACCCATCATCTTAATGACATGTGCACTAACTGGACCATCCTTTGGTAGCTTGCACTCAATGAGAGACTTAACCGTCTGGTATCTCTCAGTTCGTGCATGCCCCTGAAACATCGCTTTCAGGCTAGTGATCATCTCAATCAGCGACTCCACGTTCTCATATTGCTTCTACAAGTCCGAGTTCATGGTAGCCAGCATGAGGCAATTCACATCGACCACATCATCATAATGCTTATGCTAAGCATTTCTCTATGCATGTGAGGCATTGCGTCTCAATTTATCGGGAAGAATCTTTACAAGGACATAGTCTTTTTTCTCCTGCTTGAGAACAATTCTCAAGTTCCGATACCAGTCGAGAAAATTGGATCCATTTAACTTGTCCTTCTCAAGGACGGATCGCAAGGAGAAAGTATTGTGGGAAGGAGTGGTCATAGCTGAATCAAAAGAAAAGAAATTGGGTTGTTGTGATGTTCAAGAAATGAGAAATCTTAACCATTAAGAAAACTCACATTATATTCAAAACAATGTTTCCTCAATTTGAATATAACAATCCAAGATCCATACTTCACTAAAACTTGAGTGAGCTTTGCCTCATCGCCCAAATCTTAGCTATCTAGGTAAGCAACAACTTTTGCTAATTACATCCAATGTAACTCTTGATCATGAGTTAGACATCTTATGTCTAATCCACTCCTATGTCTCTAAACCCAAAACCGTTTTGATGGCTTAGTCGAGTAACTGCAAAATGATGTCAGTACCAATCACACAAACCTGCTAGTGTCGACCGACACTACATTAATGTTGGTCAACACAGCTCAGATCGGATTAGTATCGATCGATACACTACATTAGTGTCGATCGACACTATATCCGCAGAAAATTTAGCGCGGTGATCGATCAGTATCAGTCGACACACTTTCTGTGTCGATCGACACCAATCAGAATCCGGTTCAATCACAACTAAAAAATTTAATCGATTGAACCGACCGCGATGAATCAGCTTGTGTCGATCGACACAACCTTTGTGTCGGTCGACGCACAGAGATTCACGGGATCGAAAACCTAATTTTTCTCGCGATTCAACAGTCTGTGTCGATCGAGACAGTGATGATGTCGATCGACACACCTTCGCATAAACCCTAGTTTTTTCAATTTTGCATCAAAACGTTTTTGAACAAAACATCTAACATGAAAATCCTATATATATATATATATATATATATATGAATTTGAATTCATCCAATTCAATTTACATGTTACAGTTTCAATAGAACACTAGGCTCTGATACCACTGTTGGAATTTTATCAGGATTTTAATCATATTAAGAAATCCTATTGACAAATTCAATAGCCCGGATCATGTGCCAATTGAATCATTAGATCGGATCTCGATTATACCTGAAGTTTTGAGCAGCGAAATGAATCAGGATATCGAGATCAAGAGCGCCTCAAGTGATGCGCCTCTACAAAAAGTCCACACGCACACAAACTGAATGATAGGGATGCTAGTGCCTTTGCGAATAATTCGCCGCGGGATTCAGGAACTTTTGTGACGGCTTAGAACTCTCTCTATCTCTAAAAGTCGTGCATCTATCTTATATAGGACGACCTAAGAGAAAACCTAGTTAACCGATGAACTGAACCGGTTTGATTTAAGTTATAAAACAAAACCCGGTTCTGTCACGGACGTGTGTCGATCGACACACTCACAAAAATATCAAATCAATGTATATCCAATATACATTAATCAGATCATTACATTAATGATCAATCCCAATATTGTTTATCCAGTTTGCTTAGGTGTGTGACCCTATAGGACCATATAATACTAGTAATGAGTTCATAACTCATAGATTACAAGTGGCTTCTAGCAAAGCATTATAATCACCTAGCATCATATGATTGTCTTATCTCAACAACTATACTCTAGAGTAAATACAAGTGTGATTTCAGGACATTCCCAACAAAGGCTTCGTTGAAGGGGATTTTGTTTTCCACCAAGTCTTCGAAAACACGGCCAAGAGGCCAATCACTAAACTCTGAGCCAACTAAGAGGCCCTTACATTGTTTCAAGATCACAACCTTATCTTATTTTTGAATAAGGTTGTGTAAATGGTTCACCTTAGTTTTTATCCATAAATTAGTTAACTAATCTCCCAACCCCTACTTTGCCTAGGCCTTTATGCTCCCTCACGGCCCACATGTCCCACCTTATCCCGACGGCCGATAATTTACTCTGGGAGACTTTAAAGACTTGTCAACTGGCTCTGCAAACCACCACAAGATCTTTTCCCGTGTTATTTTTTCCTCACTCACACGGTTCAAAAATTCACTTCCCATTAGGTCAACCATCACTTAATTCCAGAGTTCTTTCACGATGTGTTGCGGAAAATATAAGTGAAGTTTAATGAGTTAGGTAGCTAATTCAATTCTTATAAGCTTTCCTATGAACCATTATTTCCAAAAAATCGAGGTATTACAATCACCCCTACTAACATAACGCAACATCCTTGTTTAGTACCACGAAAGTCGGTGTAATCAACACGATCACCAAAACTAATGAAGTCTAACGTCCTCATTACATGCCAAGACCATCACCCCAACGGTGTACTCCCATCTGGATTCGGCTTTGAAAGCACAATTTTGGTTCCCGCCCTCGTATGACCATCAATGCGGTAGTCTAAGAGCCCCAAAAGAGTTGTTGATTAACCTTACAAACCATCACAAGATCTTTCTCCGTGTTTTGTGTTTTTCACACGATACTGAAATCACTTTCTAGCAAGTCATCCATCCTTAGATAGCTGCAATTGATGCATCCTTATCTCTGAAGTTTTGTCACGATCTTTTACGGAAAAGATAAATGCACTTTGGTGATATAGGTAATAAAAATATTCTTTTAAGTTTTCCGTATGCACCACCTTTTTTCCTAGAACTGGAGTACTATAAACATCTACGCTAACAAAGTGAAATGTCTTGTGTAACAAGACTGTCGCCCCAGTAGAGTGAGTCCACATGACTTACACTTGTTTGAGTTCGACTCTTATACCACTTTTAACACTCCGACCACCACCGTCCATCATCCCCTTATATGTAGGCCGGATCCTGCTCCAGCCACTGATGTGCTACTCTGAGAGCCTCGAAAAACTTATAGACTGACCTTTAAAGTGCATTTTTACGAAAAAGATAAGTGTTTTTTGATGATATAGGTAATAAAAAAATTATTTTAACTTTTTTTCCTAGAACTGGAGTATTATAAATATCTAAGCTAACAAAATGAAATGTCTTGTATAACAAAACTATCACCCTAGTAAAATGAGTCGACACAACTCACACTTGTCTGAGTTCGACTCTTATACTAATTTTAACACTCCGACTACAACTGTTATTAAAGTGTGTTATGAAAAAAAATAAATGCATTTTTGTGATTTAGACTCTCAAATTAATCTTTTAATATTTTCTCATACACCACCGTTTTAAAAAAAATCATGGTATTACATTAACATCAGAGAGTTTATACTACTCCCACTACAATAATTAACTAATAGATATTTATAAATATGGTGTGATGTTTAATTATTTGTTACAGATTTATGTTTACTAAAATAAATGATAAAAAAAGAAATTTCATTTTTCTAAATTTTTTGTTTCCACATGTATCTTCTTCCAGTTCCATACAATTTAGTTCAAGAATGTACAAAAACGTAATTAAGTACCTTGCGTCTCGTGACCCAAAAAAAAAAAAAAAATACCTTGCGTCTCCTGATAATCATGATTAAGAATCTTGGGAGGCATAATCCGAGATTTTAAGCAACCACCTGGGACATGCATGCTGCTTAAAATCAAGTGTACTAAATCTTAAGCTTCCGAAACATGGGAGCTAAATTAGGAAGCTTACGAACTTATCATGACTACTTTTTTGGGTGATTTGATTTGAGGGCCAACGTAAGTATGTTTGATTTTCTTTTTGCTACAAGTTAATGTAATTGTAGTTGTTAGAGATACGTCTCTTTTCCACTACAACAAATTGTCTATGACAAAACTAGCTAAGACATTATTATATATATATATATATATATATATAACATTATTATAAGACTATAAGAAAATAACCTAAAAGTTTAAAATCCTTACAATTTTTTTTTTTTAAAAGAACTTAGGCCCGCTCCACAACTCAACATGCTAAATTTTAATTGGATGTAAGTGTTTAGAGGTCATTTTTTTAACAAAAATACATGTATGTATAATACAAATGTATACCTTACCGATGAACTGATTTTATTGATATAAAAAAATTTATAACAATTCATGCAAGAAGACAGACGTACTTTAACAAAAAAAAGAAGACAGACGTAAAGAGGAAGTTTCAACTTTACTAGGATTTAAATCTAAAACTACCAGAGATTGAACTTTGAGGGATTTGAGGAAGAATAATGAAAGAAAAACACGACAAAAGCAAATTTTTTTGAGTTCCGGACAAAGCGCCACCTATGTGTTTCCGTAACTATTGTTTCGTATAAAAAACATTTTCACATGTCACGTGAGACGAATTAACACAAATTTAGATTGAAAAGTGATTTGAACCTAGATACGGTGGGACTCCAGCGTCAATAGACTTACGAGATAAATGAGGTCCGTCTCTCTGCTACGGAGTTCACCATAGGATGAGACATTCCGGTCTTGATGGCCGTGATGGTAGAGAGGGTTATACGGTAATGTGAGTATTTTGAAGGTGCATTCCGGTGTGGTTTCGAGATCTTGGTAGTGAGGTGGAATGTGATTTGGAGCGGGATTCTTTCCGATGGGCAGAAAATCTCCTACAACAACTAAGGGAAATCTAATGTGAAGTTTTCGAGAAAGACACAATGGGTTTGTGGTTCAGGAAGATTCTCCAACGTTCAAATAAGTTATTTGACCACGTGACTGATACTGGAAAACATAAGTAAAAAAGAAAAACATAGATGGTTACTTCGGTCCAGAAAGACTAAGTGATCCCAAAGTTATTAGGTGTTTGTGAAAGCTCTTTTGGTGGAAATATCAAGAGAAAATGCGCGTGAGCGGGGTGAAGTATAAGATGACCGAAAAAAACTCTTATCACGTAGGAGGAGCAATCTTCCAGAGTAAAAAGGTTTTAAAATGGTGGTCTTTGCACCTAAACCACTCAGCTATCTCGAGTCTTTATAGAATGGTCTAGTCTTCAGAGGTTTTATCAAACAAGAATCAGTTAAGCGTTGCCTAAATGTCGGAAATTTTAACCACTCAATCGTCTGCTCTCGAGAAGAACTTTACAAGAGCCGGCGATATCACTCCGACAAATACTTAACTACTTGTGAACGAAATCTGATTAGGAACCTAGAGCAGAAAACTCTATGTGGAAAGACATAGTAAAAATCTAAACAAAAAAATCTTATTCTAAGCAATGAATAAACGATTAACCAGCCCTTTCTCGTAGCGAGTACGTATTATATTTATAGAGGATACCTCACCCAAATTAGTAGACCAAGTAATCCGAGTTATCCGGATGTGACTAGTTTGGTTCTGGTTTGGGTTTCTTCGGTTTAGTTTTGGAAAATGTTGGGCCTAAATTCTAATCTTGCTCAAAAATACATGCTTGTTCAGCAACTAGGAAAGCAAGCTCGGTTCAAGAGGTAGCAAGAAGAGATGAAGAAACGCGAGATAAAGAAGGGAGCTTGAAAATCAAGACGAGGTCACTGGAGTACGAGTCAAAAAGTCAAATACAAGATTGAATAACATTAAAACCCCAAAATCAAGCTGGAACTTAAGAGAGGATTTACGTTAAGATTCGACGATAATTGTAATTTATTTCTTATTAGTTATGAGTTCAGCTAGTAAAAATATACTAGGTAAGACAACTTTGTAAACAAGTGAATATCAATAGAATACACTTTACCTTTAGAAAAATTTTCTTCTTATTTGTTCTTGATATTCAACCTACAAGCTCAATTTTGTAAACAAGTTAATATCAAACTTTGGCTTCTCAGACTGCAGGTGCACAGTGTAGGAACAACACCGATAGGTGGCTGATTCTGCAATACAAGTGGATCTCTACCTACTGGAAACAACTTTCAACCAACCTATGAGATGGATCAGCAAGTTCCGAATGAGATAGCTTAGATCATGAATCTTCTCTCAATGATGATCGATGAGAATCGGCTGATGACAGCTTGTGAGAACCATCTAGACAGAGATATCCATAGCAAATTCATTAGCAGCTTTGCCTTTTATCTCAAATCCGCCATTAAAACGTGTGATTCCGGTAGAGCAAATGGAGGAGCCAAGCATTGACCTCACAACAACGTCAGGTCACATGGAAGTCAACCTTATAGAAAGTCGATGGATATAGACATGATAGAAGAGGATCATAAAGAAGAAGTTAATGCACCACTTAACATTGAGGAAAAATCCCTTAGTGAAAAGATGGCAGAACGACATGATTCACAAACAGCTTTTACAAAATAAATTAAGGGGGCGGTGAGGCTCCCACGCCCAATAAGTGGGAAGCTCGCAAGTTTAAGGCTTTCGCTACAAAATTATGTGTAACCAGAAATCCTTGATACAAAAGAAACATATCTAAACCTTACTTTGTATGTATCCACGGACTTGAAGCTTTTACCTTAAGCTCGAAAACCATGTAGGCTCGTGCGGTAACTAATCAGGTGGAAGAGCACTAGCCCATAGGATACAAAGACAAAGTGTATGGACGTGGTAGGACTCCTCAAGCAGTCATGGAGAAAGAGGAATTGTTTATTACTCATCCTCACTGATTATTTTATCAAGTGGATAGAGGCGGAAGCTTTCCAAGAAGTAGCTTATCATTCTCAAGATTTCGTGTTGAAAAAATATCTTTTTTCGGCACGGGGTTCCTATGAGATATTCACAGACAATGGGTCACAATTCATTTTGAAGGATTTCTTTGGCTTTTGTAAAGACTAAAACATTCACCTCATCACCTCAACTCTACATTACCCGCAAGGTAAAATACAAGTTGAGGCGTCAAACAAGCTCATTCTCAAAAAATCTTGAGTGACTTATGGACTTGCCGGACCACATCTCATAAGGCGACTTCGAAAACACCTTTCTCTTTATCTTATGAGATCGAAGCTGTAATTCCAGCAGAGGTCGCAGTCGCGAGCATGAGAGTCTAGGTTTGTCGAATGAATGAGGAACTCAATAACATAATGTTCTTAGACTAGCTAGAGATTGTCGATGAGCGTCGAGATCACGCTCTGATTCACATTCAAAATTATTGGCAAGCTATCCCCCGTTATTACAACTCTAAAGTAAAGACAATGAGATTTAAAGTAGGCGATCTAGTCTTAAGGAAGATCTACGAAAACACTAAAGAGCTAGGTGCTGGAAAACTTGGAACCAACTAGGAAGGACCTTACAAGATTTACTAGGTGGTAAAAAACGGAATATACAAGCTCATCAAAGTGCATACTAATGAGCTTGAAAGAAATCTGTAGAATACCATGAAATTAAAGAAATATTATCATTAAGTTATAAACAATCGAAGTACGAACTGGCTTTATCTTTCCATAGGGTACGTAGTCAACCTCACAAGGGTTTATATATCACAGTAAAACATATTTCTTTGTTAAGTCCGCTTAGACTACTTAAGGAAATCTTACATTACATCCTCGATTAAACAATAAATGAACAGCCTCACGAGTTAAGGCCATAACTTTTGATGTCAAGGTGGCAACTTTTTAGAATGACTTGATCTCATCGTCCTCAAATCGGCTAAGAGCTCATCAAAGTGCATACTGGCGAGCTTGAAAGAAATCTGTGGAATTCCATGAATTTAAAGAAATATTATCATTAAGTTGTAAAAAATCAAAGTACAAACTCGCTTTATCCCTCTATAGGGTACGTAGGCAACTTCACAAGAGTGCATCTATAATAATAAACACATTATCCTTTGTTAAGTCAGCTTAGGCTACCTAAAGAAATTTATAGATATTTATATTACATCTTCGATGAACAATAAATGAACAGCCTTACGAGCTATATCTTGCTAGAGCCAAAAGGCCAGAACCTTTGATTTCAAGGTGGCAACCTTTTTAGGATGAATTGATCTCATCGTCCTTAAATCGAAAAGGTAAAAACATTCTTAGTCTCTAAATGACAAGAGGCTTTACGTCTAAACTGTCTAGACCTCATGCACACCTCTTAAAATGGTTTCGACCTTGCGTCTTAAATGGCATGGTTAGCTACCTAGATCTCTTAAAGACCTAAGGACAAGGTCTCTGAAACTACCAAACCTTTGGTTAAAAGGAAGAACCTTGGTTCGAATCAATATCATTATTTAAATCCAAGTGAAGAAAAATTATTCATAAAAAACCTCCAAAAAAACACAAAGTATGGATTAAAACCGTCCCGAGTACCGTACGCAAGAGAAAAAACAAAAAAAATGGAGTTTAAAAAGGCCACCTCATACACCAAATCTAAAGATTATTTGGAGAAAAGGGAAAAAACAAAAAACAAAGAGCGGAAGAAGCTACTCCTTGACATCGCAAGCTCTCAAGGACCAGTCTCTTCTAGAAATTTCATCGTCCCACTCTTCAATGATTCAGCCATCTTCATCTTTATGAGAGCTACCATCGCAAGGTCTTTTCAAATGGGACGTTCCATGAGAAGGAAAAGCTTACGACATCGTCTTGAAATCAAAATGGTGAGAGCTCCCATGACGTGGAGTTTTAATCTCAATATTCTCCATCACCTCATCATCATGTTCGTGTTTTGGGCTCCACCTAGGAAGATAATCTTTATGAGCATCTTCAACATTCTTGTGTTGGGCACCACGCGCCGTTAGCTAACATAATATCATATGTTCCATGTAAGAAAGACGCTCAGGCTTCTTGACAACCATCATACTCGATTTTGATAAACTATCGGTACAAGTAAGGTTGATAGGACCAGATAGAGGCAGCAGAACCAGTAGGCAAAAGAGTTCGGGCTCAGTTAGCTTGACCGTAAGCTCTGATTATAACATTGTTCTCTTCCAGGGTCTTAGACCGAGGAATCTGGGAAATTAGCTGTTAATTGAAACCTAAGAACTTAACTAAGCTAGAAGGGACCCGAGAGGTTGAAAGACCTGAATAATCCAAAAAAAAAATTCAAGGGCTAAGAAGGCCAAAAGGTTATCAAATAGGCATTCTGAAAATATGCCAACAATCGCAAACCGGTAGCAGCATACAAACATGGTTTCAGAAACATAAGAGCTCTCACAATCCTATCAAGTTTGAATTTAATCCATCTAAAGTCTTCGCCCTTGAAAATATTGATGAGCTTGCACACCTTAGTAGGAACATGCCGACTACCATTGTCTCCGGTCTTTGCAAAAAAAACGAGATCAATTAAGAAAAGCTCGAACGATAAATCAAGGCGAGGCCAAAAGCATTCTGAAAACCATAATCCAACCAGAAACTCGGGCCTAATCTCTCCAAATCAACGTATCCTCTTCCACGGAGGAGCTCGAAATCATAAGAAATAACCATGTCTCCCACCACATGTCATCTCAAAGTTGGAATTTTAAGAAATTGTGATAGGGTTTAGCCGGGAAATAGTAAGTTCTAGGCTGATTATCATTGTTCGACTTCATGTTGAACAACTTATTAAATTCATCAACTCCAACCACGGCATGGGTCTCCCCCGAACAAACCCACACCGCGACAAAGCTACATATCGCACTAGGCAGAACCTTAGCAAAAGCAATACCAAAATTGTCCAAAATATCCAAATTAAGCGTTAGAATTGGGAAGGTAAGCGAACATTTTAAGAGAAAAGGGATGTAGGCAAAAGCATAATCAATAAGAGGATTTTTTGGAGAATCATCAACAGTTTTAAGAATAAATTCCTCCGTCGGGATACGACACAAGCTGGAAATACTCATAAGATCATCTACAGTTGCAGAACATTAACTGTGGCGGCTGAGTATGTCCCTAAAAACGACTTGGCCAGCAGGAACGCTTCCAGCAGCTTCTCTAACTCGAGCACTCGGTTGCGTGGTGGACATCTCGAAAATTAAAACAATGATAACAATTTCACCAGAAGAGGCAATAAAATCTTCTCAGTCAAAACTGAGATGGCAAAGCAATACGAAGAAATCTAACCCGAAGGAGGAGACTTAAATATAAAAAAAATAGAGACAATAAAGGCATAAGTAATTACCTCGATAGTGTTGAAAGGTGAGACGATGTAAACAGTTAAGTGGCTACAAGTGGCCGATTGATACGATCTAACCTACTCACACATGAAACCTTTCTGATTTCCTCCTCTATCACGTCATAAATGATGAATGGCGAGATCACATATCAAACACGAAAAAGATCAATCAAATCCCAAGTTTGCAAAATCGTATCCTCTTCGACACGTCACCAAGGATATTGGGGCGATATTCTTGGGCCTAAATCCAACACTCTTCATCCAGGATATTCTCTCTCTCCCTCTCCCTCTCTCTTTGTATCACCCTCTCTCTCTCTCTCTCTCTCCCTCTCTCTCTCTCTCTCTCTCTCTCTCTCTCTCTCTCTCTCTCTCTCTCTCTCTCTAATTCGAACCGATAATTAGTTTAGATGAGATCATACATAAGATCGAACTTGGTGATGCGGTTCAGCAGTCATTTATTTTTCTTGGCCTGGATCGATAACGAAAATGTTAGATGGATTCGACTTAATTACTCGGGCAACCTAGGATGTGAATAAAGTTTGGTTTAAGTGTCTTGTGTTCCAAGTTATACTTTATCGAACTCAATACGCCAAAGAAGAGGATTAGTTCACCATGGCATTCATGAGGAACGCTCTTGATGGTGAAAAGTTATTCACCCAAAATTAACTGCAAGTGCACAGTGTGCAGTTGTAGTACTTAGGTTATTGATCCCATAGAGAGCTATGGCTAGTTTGGATTCATATGCAAAAGTAACCGAACTATGATAATTCTATATGCTAATGACTTGTGATGTGTTGCAAACTTTAAAAGGACATTAGATCTAAAAGAAATCATTTGGGAAAACTTGGGATCACGGTTATTGGTGATTTCTTGAACTCTAAACACTTTAAACTACTAAATCCTATTGGTGTACTAGAAAATAGCCTTTATTTAAATCCCTAAATCTCAAATCTCTTTGGATTGTCGCTGAAAATAAATAAGCTTTAGTGCGAACGAGTTAGATCTGTTCACAAGGTGACTAAAAAAACGTTCGTTTGACTTAGAACGCACCTTACTCACTACAGACTCTTCCGGTGTCTCTATCTCCGGCAGAAAGATCGACCTTGATAATCTAAAAGTGGTTAATTACGTCACCTCTAAATGTAAAACACTGTTTGCAGTGAAGAATCACGTGGCTTATTCCACAAATCAAAACCGTTTAGAATGATCCCTTGTAAACCCTTTGAAAAACCCTAGATCTAATGAATAAACTACTCATACATGATTTTGGTAAAACAAATCATCTTTTTATGAATGAAGTGCATGTAAAACGAATTAAACAATAGAAGATCAGAGGCTCACAAAACTCTATTGAGAAATAACACTCTCTAATCTCCTTCACAGTCTAGAACAATGATAAGAACAACCTCTAGAAAGCTAAAAACAATGGAAACAAAAAGCAAAGAGAAACTTGTATTGCTCTGAGTTCTTGTGCGGTGCGTGCCTCTTCTGGTGCTTAAGAGGTGCTTATATAGGTCGTGAATGAGTCTTACGGTTTAGGGTTCTGCGAAAGGCCCGATAAGAAAATCTTCTAAATTAAGTCGGCGTCACAGTCGGTATCCATCTTCTCCAGTCAGTCGACTCGAGGCTCGCAGCAACATTTCTTCATTTTGGCTCCAGATCTTCTAAGTCTTCTCAAATCACGTGAAAACTTCCATAAAACCTTCTTTTTAGCTCCTTTTGCTCCAAAGTGTCTTTTGCTAGTAAATCCTGCATAAATACTCAAAACATGCTACAAAGACTCCATAAAACCTACTATACCATGGTAGAAAACCGGTAAAATCCATGATACATCAGCTCTACAAAACATACCCAATTTGAGTGTCTTTGTTTCTTAAGTTGTACTTTATCGAACTTGACATAATTGACATGGATTATTTCACCACTGCGTCCATGGGGACCACTTTCAAGCAGACCCGACTTTTAATCAAACATCTGGCCAAGAAGTCGATGTGTGTTTTAGAGTTGTTCAGATGAACGAAAATCCCGTAAACGGAATAATCCATTAGATAGATCGTGAATACTGTAATGTGATTGCTAAGCTCATTACACAAGCTGTGACAAGCATTTAAATTTAGAATGGTTAAACTCGGCTGGCAAAATGTGAAAATCTTAACATGCAAGTCTGAACAATTGAGTTCGTTTGAAAAACTTTTAGGGCAATTCGATGTTGAATGGCTAAGTTCGGTTGACAAATTGGGAGAGCATAACACAAATAATATTGGATAAAATAAGTTTTCTTAATTTTTATAGCTGAAGCCAAGTTGGGCTGCTTACTTTCTCTCGAAGAGGATCAAACCGAATCGTATACTGCATAGGTAAGCAATCTAAGCATAAGAGCTTTGGTAGAGGTTGACGAAGAAAGGAGGACTAGACGAGCTATAGAGCGTTTTTTTACTCCTCGATCTCAAGTGATGTGCGTTCCAAGCTTGAGACAGATCAATACCATCTAGAGAGAAAAATCATATGCTCGGACTTATCTTCTTCGTAATAAGTTTGTTCCCAATTTCCTCCTAGTTTTCGTGCATTAGGTTTTGCCGTGTTTTGGAAAAATCTTGGGAAAACGAGGTCAATTTGATCGAGGGGTCGGTGTCAAACCTTCTTATTCTAATATAAAGATGATACCTACTGCTAGTTATAAATCCGAAGCAAGGCATGATCCCATAGTTCTTTCAGCTCATCCATGCCTTCACTACAAGAAAAATGGGCATTAGTAGCAGTTCATTGTAACACTAATTCACTAACTACTACTAAAAGTGCCAAAATCGGATCCCAACTCTATCGTATCTTTAAATTCGTGCTGAGAAAGATTTTCAATAAGCGGGAATCCAAAAATTACTACTATAGCTGGAAATAATTTTGCAAGCAAAAATACTTAACCAAATTTCACTTTTATTCCTAAATCATTTTTATTCTTCCAAAGAAAAAAAAACTCATCATGATGGTACGTGAACGTAATAGCCTCCATCGCAGATATCCACGGAGTATGCATTATAGTTTCAAATAGATATGAGCCGTGCACCATGTTGAACATCACCTCTCTGGTTATCACCCCAAGTGAAATAAGAAATGTCACTGTCCCGGCCGTGGTAGTCTTTTTTCATGGAAATGCGGCCATACTTTGGGTTTCTACCTCTATATCTTTCCCCATTACATTAACCATTTCAAGGTTTTTGAAGTAGAGCAAGTTTATCGTTCTCCTAGTATCCATCATTACTCGCTCAAAGGAATTTTCAGCAATATGCAATCTAAGGACCACCATATCCTTATGAGGTTGATCCAATCCTTCTAGATCGGATTTGGTGAAGGGTGGAACAAATAGATCCTTTCGTAACCCATCGATGACCGCTTCAACATGTTTACTTACAACTGCGGAATTGTGTGGAGATATGTCATTCAAGCAGCTGATCTATTCTTGAGGTAATTTCTGCACCATCTCTTGTTTTTATGACGTGAATTGGCGGCCATTACAACACTTTGTGCCAAATAGTAATGTGAGGGTTCTATTTTTTAATAAAAATTATTAAAATGATAAAAAAAACTAAATTGAAAACTAATTTCTCTTATTGATCGGTAAAATGTCACAAATAAAATAACATCGATACCAATCTCAGTTTTAAATAAATAGAAGGGAGGTCAGAAGGCCAAGCTCGAAGCTTTGTCTTCATCCTTTCTCTCAAGTTGTGTATGGTATTTGAGGAGGTAGGGGTTCCTCTTTTATATAGGTTGAGTAGTTGGCCTAACGAACCCATGATCTTTCTCTCCGAGGTAAAGAAAGTCTTCTTAGTCTGCAAGAATTAGGGGTTCTTATGCATATTTAACCTTATCCCTTAGGTATGTGGTGACCTCGGTAAAACATTTAATATTCGGTATGATGGGTTTATAACCTAAGAATGTCCTGATGTTACTCTAGGAAGAGATCAGATTGGTCAATTCTCAATTAGTGTTGAGTTATTATAAAGGATGTCAATCTCACCATCAATAGATCTTCTAATTTAACCGGATTTCCGACTAAGCATGATTTAGTCCATAAATATTGAATTTGGTTCTCCTACAAAGTGAAAATCAGCTATAAATTTTTTTGGATCAATCACTTAACAACTTTATTTTTACATTTTATCAACTATTCATCATGAGATATATTTGATAAGATCATATTACAAATTGATGATCTAACTACATGATTCCACATACGAATTCACGATGATAATTTTACGACGGACGGTTATATCTGCACCACATCACGGTTGACATCTTTACCCTTGACTCATGAGATTAGAAAACTCTAACTATATATAACTACGCAGTGTTGAAACCTCTAATAGACCGTATATCAATAATTTCAAAAAAAAAAAGTACTATCTAGATACTGAACCCCATATTGTGAAGCTATAAATCTTTGATAAATAAGCCACAATGCTTCAACAGTCACTTTACATCTTAATATGGATCTAAGGTGAAGAATTTACTATATAGTAATGAAAATAGAAAGTCAATGTCATCACGTGGTATTGCCTTTTTGTGACATGCTCATAAAGGGCCACATTGTTAGCTCAGCATGGAACAGTTCTCTTAAATCCCACTTCAACTTCAACACCAGCTTTGGGAATACTCATGTTTTCATGTCTAACTCCATCAAAAAAGTCCAAGTCCAGCTCCATTATTTGACATAATTATATTATATACGACAGTTTCAGTTCTTTTTTTTTTTTTTTTTACTAGTTCTCTACAAACTTATTATATTACGGCTACAATTGTTTTATAAACTGCATTGGTTTGCAACTAATTTGTGGTATATTTTAAAAAGTTCCGATCACGAATGAGTCATATCTTATATTATAAATAAATTTAACACAAATGATACAATTGCATTGCATAAATTGTTATGTGTAAAACACTAATTTTAGAATATACATTATGCCGTGGCCAAATATGTCCATTTAGTAAAACAAATACAACTCAACTGTTAGAACAAAACCACTTACAATATTACACACTTATTTCAGAAAAAATTAAGAAGATAGTTTTTTTTATGTTTTTTTTTTTTTTTTTTTTTTTTTTTGGTCTAAAGTTTATTTAAAAGGTTTTGGTTCGAGATGATGCTACCATATCTCTTTCTCTCCTCTTTCTTTATTATTTTTTTTTTTTTAACGACATCTCTTTCTCTCCCATCACATCATTGTCTAGGTTTATTGCTCTCTCTTCTCCATCTCTCGTGGTCCTTGACCTCTTTAAAGTCCTCTTATCACTATCTCAATCCTTAATTTCTCACATTTCCATTTTCTTCTCTTCTCATTCGTCGTTCACATCTTTAGCACTATATAAAATTTGTGAACAAATATAAAGCTCTACATATCATCTAGCTATACAGCTTATTTCATTGTTTTCCACTTTTTATCTTTATTATTAATACGATCTTCTTCTTTCTCTTTCCCCTCTCTCTTCGTCTTCTCTGTTGTCCAATCTTAAGATAGAAAGAAAGCACACAGCTTTCTTGCAACGACATTGAAGGTTACAAGTAATCAAGAAATTAGGAAGACCAAAAAGAAAATGTCTAGCAGAAGATCAAGACAATCTTCAAGGATCTCCGATGACCAGATGATTGACCTCATTAATAAGCTCCGTCAACTTTTGCCGGAGATTCGTGAACGGCGTCGTTCTGATAAGGTATATTTATTACATTTATTCATTTAATTTAACTTTTGATTGGAAAAATTTATCTCTTCATTTAAGAAAGAAAATATTGTAATCTCGTTGATAGAAAATGAGACATAAATCAGACACGAAAAACCAAAAGTCTGAACTTTCAACTCCTGACACTATTTTGTTTACTTTATTGAGTTCTTAACCAATTGAAAACGTTAAAAAGTCATGTTGTGGGATGTCCGTACATGTATATGCATAGTCTTGATGATGTATGCTAATAATAATTAAAAAATAGGTGTCAGCATCGAAGGTGCTTCAAGAGACATGCAACTACATCAGAAAGTTGCACAGAGAGGTTGACAATCTCGGTGACCGTTTGTCGCAGCTTCTCTACTCCGTTGATGAAGATAGCCCTGAAGCTGCCGTTATTAGAAGCTTACTCATGTAACCTTCCTCTATATTTGTCATAACTTTATAATCTATATTTATATATATATTGTTTAATTATATATTATATTTACTGTTGATCGTCCTTAATATATTATCATGAGGTACGGGTTCTTTTAATCTGTCTATCAACTTTGGAATTTTGGCGAAATAGTTTCATTCATTCCTGGTCATTAGTGTCGCAAAAATTTGATATATTTGTATTTAAATAATGGGGACTTTGAAAGAGAAATTTCTGATTCCTTTATGCCTACGAAATATTGGATAGATATTGGGATGTCTGAACTCCACCGTGTTCGGTTAAGGATCAAAGAAAATGTGGGATGAAGAAACATTTATTTTCTCTTTCTTAAAAGGTTGTTTTATAGATGATCCATTATCGTAGCCAAAGCGAAAGGAATGGTTACAATCCTAGCCAATTACAGGACGCTACAAAAGCAAGGGTTAATTATAAAAGTTAAATGTAAGAGCACTCTTAATTACAAAGAATCTTGAAGGCTATAATGGTAAGCCGGTACAAAAGCGACCATCTGAAAGTCATCTTCGGTTCGAGAGAGACTCCGCAATTAGGATCTTCCAATCTTACTAAGAAAGATGAGGCTTTCCACTTATATAGCTCGGAGCTGTTGTAGTCCCATGGTGACCAGATCCATACAACCCGAAAAAACAGGAGACGACTGTGGTAACACGTCAAGACTCACTACTCTAAGAGCATCCTCATTAGTGAATCCCTCTTGGGGTTCTAAAAAAAATATTTTAATAACTTTTTTTTTAAGTCGAAAAAAATAAAAATAAACCGTCCAATGCCGTGCCGCCACGTGGCGAACTCGAAGAGAGAGGAGTTCACACGGAAGTGATTTTAAGGAGAGGTTCAACACTATTCACCGGGATCCACAAATTTTTTACTATTTTCTTCCCTAAGAATCTGTGCCATGAACCTCTCATAAACCCCTAATGGGGATGGTCTAAGAGTCCGAACATTCATTATTTCCCAACAATTTTGTGGCACTTTTAAAACCGCATGCATCTTCGAATATCAAAATCGAAACTTTAAGCCCGAATCAACCAAATGAAACACAAATATAAGTACCCTAATACCTGCCTCCTAGTGAAGTTCCCGATATGTTGAAGAGAAGAAGGATCGGATGGACGGGCAAAAGAATTACTCTCTTGTGCACTTCCTACTGAGAGAAGTGCCACACACAAAAGGTAGAATCCTACCCGGATGAAAAAACATATATTATGAATACTATTTTACTTAAAAAAAAAACTATTTCATCATCATTTTAGTAATACTCAACAGTTTCTTACCCTAGTAAGTCCTTCACGTAGATACCCGCATGTATTTATATGTGAAGTAATTCACCGAAAACTAAACGGTGTACATATGTAGTATTTAGGCTATCGATCCCACAAAGAGCTAAGGCTTATCTGAATAATGGTGATTAAGAGCAAATCAAGTGTGTGGATGATTAAGTAACTAATAAATGGAACTAAAGTAACTAATCGTATTAGGTTGTCTGCAAGGTTTTAAAACATTAGATCAAGGGGAATATATCATGCAACAATGGATCACGGTTCTTGTAAGTAATTCTAGAACTCTAAAACCGATTATTCTTTCGCAATGTTTTTGGTGTATAAGGATATTGACTTTGTTTATAACTCAAAAGGTATTTTGGATTGTCGCTGAATGTAAACAAGAATTAAAAGGTTCAAGTTAGATCTGTTCACAAGGTATCACAGATAAGCTAAAGAATGGAGCTGCGAAAGACCTTGCTCACTACATATTTTAGGGTTTCCTCCAATTCGTTTCCGATATCAGGATCAACCTAGATTCTTCAAACATGGTTCATGACGCCAATTATAAGTATTAAGCACTGCTTATAGTGAAGAATCACGTGGTTTTAATCAACAAATGGAGAACCCCTTTATTGATCCACTGAAAACCCCATAAAAACCCTAGATCTAATCAGAGAAGTACTCAAATATAGTAATAATAACACAAATCATTATTGAATTAATGAATTTCATGCAAAGATAAACTAGAAAATAGAATATCAAAGATGCACAAGTCTCAGTTGAGCAAGAACCATCTCTTAAATTCTATAGAGTCTCAAAGGAACAAAGGTCATAAATTAAACCCTAGAGATCTAGTAATAAGCAAGTAAATAAACTCTTTGAGTGATTGATATTGTGTTGATTGAAATTGTTTGTCTTTTTCTGCTTCTTTGAAGCTTATTTTATAGTAGTAGAGGTCGACCTTAGGGTAGAACCCCTTTTAAACTTGATTCGGGCTTGATTGTAGCGAAACGGGCTAATCCTGTAAATCTCGTCAAAATTACATGTCTTAAGTAAAATGGTTATATCTTAGCCTCCAAATATCCAATGGGATTGATTCAAATTGGAGAATAAATTTAACTTTTGCACCTATAAATTGGTATGTATATTATCTCTTGGATCGTCGGTTAAGTAGGTCAATAGTCATCCGACTTCTGGAACTCAGATTTTGCCTCCGCATCTCTTTTGCCAGTTTTGTTCTATATCTCTTCACTTTAGCTCCAACTGCTTCAAAATATCTTTTGCTTGTAAAACATGTATAAATACCTAAACATACTATATAGACTCTATAAAAGCACTTGTATCATGGCATAAAACCGGTAAAATTCATGATACATCAACCTCCCCCAGACTTAAACCTTTGGTTGTCCTCAAGCAATATATAATTAAGGTAGCTGGAAACATGCTGAAAACATTGGAAGCTCATAAGAACACCACATCAAACTTTCCTACTTAATTTATTTAAAACAAGAATCAACCAAGTCAAGACCACCATGTACATTCCCTAAGCTTAGCAACATTCTCAAAGTCACACCATAATTTCGCAAATCAATTTATCCAAACGCTATTCATCGCAATTTCAACATTGTAGAAGCACTGCCAAAAAAACAAGTTCTTTCCCTTTTCAATACCAAGATAAGAAAGTGTTAACACAAAGGTATTTTCCCCTTCCCTAGCCTTATTCATTTCATTACCTTCTCTTTTAAATTTCTCAAGGTTTAGGCGAATAATGGCATCTTATGAAATTTTCCTAGCTTCACCGTTACCGAGTTCTCAAACGTTCAAGCGCATAATAGTATCATAGGAATATTTTCTAACCGCACTGATTCCGAGCTTCTAATGACGAATATTTGGCATCCTCAGAAATGTTCCTTTGCCTCATCACTAGGTAATTGGTTTATAGCGCAATTCTCATTTATTAAATTTATCTAAAGGGGGAGCTGAAAACCATAATCACACAGAAAATCTTACAATAGCATTCAACGAGGACTGACTGCTTCAGTGAGAAAGTTTAGTATCTTAGGCTTACATGGATTTCAATCTCATGAAACATGTATGTTTCTGGTAGGTTGATCTACTCCCAAGTTTTCCATTAGTCATAGACATAAATTGAATCTTGCGATAATGGTCATTTAAAATTCTCCTAATGTAACGGTTTTGACTCAATAAAGCGAAATAAAAATGATGAAAAACTTGAGGTCAACAAAGTATAGTTTCATTAGTAACACATTTGCATTCCCCCCCCCCCAAGACTTAAATACACCGTCCTGGTGTAACAAAGAAAGGAACGAATGTTATAAAGCAACGATTTATTATCGAAAGCAAGCAATGAATAAAATACTTAAGAGGATAAAGTTGTTCGACCATAATGAGAGGTCGGTCGAATCAGATTTTAAAGAAAAAATGTAATAGTGGGTTGCCTCCCACTCAGCGTTTGTTTAAAGCCAATAGCTTGACTAATAGCAGTGATAACATGTCAAAATTGTGGTGGTCCGTCAGCATATTATACTGAATGTTTGACTATTGACTATCCTATGATTTGGCTGTTAATTCCAGCGCCACTGATGTATCAATATTTTTATCAGTTTTCACATACATATTTTGTACTACTTTGGAGATTTCACGTGATGAAGCATTTGAAAAATACTTAGATGATCTGAAACAGAAATGAAGAATAATTCATCGAAAGACAAAGTCGACCGACTGGAAGCTGCAGTCGACTGACTCGATTAGGTCAGTTAGACGAAATGAAATCATCTTGCGGGCTTTTTCTTAAACTCAAAATCTTGAAACTTTTATGCCGGCTCATGCACGACCCATGGAGCTTTAAAAACCCTCTTAAGCAATGGAATAAGGTCAAGCCTTCAAGTTCCCATGAAACAAAAAACTCCCAAGACACTTAAACCACCAAAAACATTTGCCTTCAAGAAGCCACCTTTGTTTTAAAGTTTCTTGAGTTATTCTAGGATTTACATAAGGAGAGAGACAGCAAAGACCTATTCTTATTTCTAAAATCTACTCTTCATTTTAATGCAAGCTATTGATATTGATTTAATTATTGTTTTGTTTGCTATGTGTGAGTAGTTTACTTGTTAGATTTAGGGATCTCAATCGTGTTATGGATCTCCAAAGGATTCAATATGATATGATCAGTAGGACTGTCTATTTTATTGGTATTACACAAGATTTTATAACTTGATCACGTAAGATATTGATTCTAGGTTTGGTTATCTTATACACCATCTGAGAACACAACCGTAACATTGTTTTTAATAGGTGTTTTCGTCCTTGTTCAAACACATCATTTGGCTTGGAGAGTCATGAACAATAAGATCTATGTTTACTGCATGTGTTAGCTTCTTAGATTCAAAAGGAGACTTTATGTCTTGTTGTTAATATATAGGTGTAGTCACTTAAGACGTTGAGGGCTATCTATTCATGTCTTCGGTGTTCTAGAGTCCTTTGGTTATTGATTGGTGCGGATCTATAATTCATGAGTATTTTCCTATGATCTAGCGTTCTTAATTCATAAGTTTTACAAGACATGATATTCCTAAGTTACTTGAATTCACTCATAGTTTCTCTTTAGCATTGAAATTCATCATAATCTATGTGGGATCGATAACCTTTAATATTACAATTGTACACTGTGCACTTGCAATTAGTTTTAGGGGAATTAATTCACGCATCAAGTTTTTAATTCTATTTAGACTAGGAAATTATGATTAAGATTGTTACTAAGATTCTCTTCTCTTTTGTTTTTGATAAGCAGAAAACCATGCAAGGAAATTGGACGAGAGATAAGAGACCGGATGTGGAATTCACAAGATCTATACACTATCAATATGGATACTTCAACCTGAGCTCAACCTACAAACCAATGCCATCAAACACTGGAGTGGAAAACTGGATTGAAGAAGTCCTAGAGATACAGAACTGAACATATGACAGATTTGCGAAGAAGATGGACTAGCTTTTGATGTAAGAATAGGTCATCTCAAACTTGATATCAGAAGACTTCATGAAAGAATGGAGGAGCTTGAAATATTTGTTGGGGTTAAGAGGAAGAAGTCATAGAGGAGACACGTGAAGAAATTTCGTCTGGCGTAGTCGGCCGACTCCCTTCAATGGTTGGTGGACGTGTCAGCGGTTGGTGGACTCTAGAAAAAGTCGACCGACTCGTTTGCCCTAAAGATAAAATTGGCATCCCTTTGATGCAAATTCCGCCAAAGAGGAACGTTTATCGAACATGTTGTACAAATCAATCGATGTACTCTGGATTCCTATTGCAGAATATGAGATTGATGATCTTGGACTTGATATGGAGACAAGATAATATGATTGAGAGTTGAAGAAAGAAGTGAAAACTTACACTAAGGTGATGATGGGAAGAATTCTCTTCGTAAGAGCATGTAGGCTGCAGAATTAGCTAGGTGTTCTGCTCAGTAAGGTGATGAGATGGAAGATTTCCCAAGAAGAATCTAATGACACGTCTTCTGTGATTTGTAAAAGGCAATAATGTACGAGATGCCAAACAAGAGGAAATATCCTGGAAAATTTGAGCTGAACATCACAATCGGAGATCAAAGATTTAGAAGATGCTTATGCTGGGAGCTAATGGCAACACCATGCCCCTAGCTACTTTGGAGAGATTGAGATCCTATGATTTGAGACCCATCAAAAAGGAGATGAGGATAGTTGATGACACAAGTGTCATTCCATTGGGAAAGTTGAAGAATCTACCATGCATGATTGGAGATAGGTTTATCGCCATTAATTTCTATGAGTTGGAAACATGCTATTCTGATGAAGTAGATGGTATAGAGCATATAATACTTTGGAGATTGTTCCTTAAGACCGATGGAGCCCTAATCGATTGAAATGATGATACCATTACCTTGAGAAATCTAGGAAGTCCAAACATTATTTCCAAGATCAAGGAGAAAGAAGAAACTAAATTCACCTACTACTATCTTGAGAAGACAAAGAATAAGAGTGTAGCAGTAATGAAAAGATCAAAGCCAAGGAAGAAGGTGTTTACAAAATCCGATGAAAATATTGTGATCAATTGACGATGCCCGAGTCGACCGGCCATTGCTATAGTTGGTTGACATGATTCTCCTGATGCTAAAAGAAGAGAAATTTTGGTACCATCCATGTCTCCATGTGGAAGAGAAATATAAGCCACCTCTATATGGATATGACCCCAGCCCATTGAGTACAAGATTCTTTTCTATTCAAATTCGATGTTGAAGAATTCATGAAGGAATGTAAGTAAAAATGGTCACTCATAAAGGTGGAATGAAACTAGAGCTACAAAAACTTGTACCCTACCTGCTGAAAGAGAAGATGAAGGCTGAGAAATGTTTCAACCGACTATCAAAGATCTGTGATACCGTGATCAATAAGTCGTACCAAAGAACCTTGGGGCTTTGCTAGATTTGAGATAAGTTGTATAATTGGTTGTACTTGGTTTGACAAAATTCCATGTGATACTAGATATGGAGTAAATTTGATCCCGCTTTCCATAGCTCGAATGCTGAAGTTTTATCAGTTGTTGAACAACCAAGTGCTTTTGAGATTTCCTGATGATACATACAAAATAACTGAAAAGATGTTGGAAAATGTGCCACTGCGTACTCATGATCAATTTTTCACAGTAGACTTCAAAGTGATGAGATTTGATGGATAACTTGAAGACTTGTTCATCCTTGGAAGAATTTTCTTACATACCGTCCATACCGAGATATATTGCAGAATTGGGAGTATCGGATTCAGAAATAATGAAGCTAATGAAGGAGAAAAGATCAAGATAAATGGGAATATACCACGTGGATTTGAGCACGCCCTACACAAGGGAATATTCACATTAATCCAAAGACACAAAAGGCACACCTCGAGAAAAGATGTATTTTTTTGCGAATCTCCAACCTGATGAGGAAGATAAAAAGGACGGTGACAAGGTCATAGACCTTACTGAAGATGAAGATGATGATGCTATTATGGAAGAACTGGAGGGAGAACAACATTATGTGTTGAACTCCGACAATAGCAGCAACTGATTATGAACTGACATAGTCAAGCTAATGACTGTAAAAAAGTGCTTCGTGGGAGACAACCCACATGTGAGTCTGTATTAGTCTACTTTATTTTGTGATTTTAAGTCATAACTTAGATAGAGTCATAAAAAATGGAAAAAAAGTTAGGATTTATTTTTAGGTCAACCAACTCGTGCTTTTAGACGGTCGACTCGTTACTTTTGGTTTTATAAAACTCGAGATTTCGTTCATAATTCACAAAATCTTTAAAAGTTCAAACTCGATTTTCTCTTTAAATTCACAACCAAATTTCACGATTCAAAACTTGTCAAGCTCGGTTTTTAATGCTTTATCATCCTTTTTACTTCGTTTTTTCTGATCTGCACGGTATGAACATGTTTTATGTGCGATTTTTATTTAAATTTTTGAAGTAATTATCTCAAAATTTAGAATATTTGCATATTTGGGGAAAAGAGCACGATTTTGGCAAACTAGGTTGTAGGATTAAGGAATTTCGTTATTTATACTAGAAATTGGGTCAATTATGCTCGAAATTTGAGTTAAAAAGATAAGACGTGTGAAGAACGCGAGACTAAATAAGCGAAGGTTTTCACCATCCCGAGTCGATCGATTGGACCCTATGGTCGACTGAATTTAGCATTGTTCAGAAAAGAATGGTTTTAATTTTTTTTCGATTTTTGATGATCTTTTGCAGATGTCGAACAGTGGAAGTGATTCTGAGTATGCGATTGGTGCTAAGATATGAGATAAGGAGGAGAAGGAAACTTTGCCCAACCCATATGACGATAGAAGAGGAGATGATGTGATTAAGGACCCCGAATGCAAGAGAAGATGCAACAAGCATTGGAATTACTATGATTCATTCTTTTACAACCGCTATTAGGATGTTGCTATTCATCCCATGAGACTTTTGGACTTGAAGACGATGCGAAAATTGGATTTGCAGCAGCATATTCAACATATGATAAGGAACTTGGACATGGGGAACATTGCTCTCCGTTATTACCGCACCTACCCAGACGCGGTGAGGCAGTTCTTAGCCTATTGTTACTTGTTTTATCCGCATTAAAACGAGGATGTCAACCAGTGGCGATTACGATTCAAGATCAAAGATGTTTGCTATACCATCATCAATTAGGAGCTTTGCAGAGTGTTTGATTTCCGACGCACTGGAACTAAGTATTATGATATGAAGAACTTTGGAGCACGCCAGCCATTCTGGGCGATGATTGAACGAGGTGATTATAACCCGACCTCAAAAAGTAGACACTCATTTGATATCAATTTTTACAGATTCTGTCGCGAGTCATCAGCCACACTTCGCTGAGTCGGACTGTGGTTGGACGTCTCTACGAGCAGGAGCTTACATTGCTGTTTTATGCCATAGGAGATGGATTCGTTCTCCTTGATTCTCCAAAAGAGAGTCCTCGGAACAGGGGAGCTCTCTTTGCACGCTATCTAGTTTCGCTTCGCAACCATATCTTTTTCAGTTGTGTCTCTTCTGTCAAGGAGGTTACGGTGGGAAGTCATTTGACCTCCATTATGCAATTATGTGAGGTACCTTTAACTGATTTTCTTTATGAGGATGGTGATGATATGCGCCTGAAGCTAGATGAAGCTTCCCTTGCTCATTCTGACATTGTGAGACTTGGTGAACTCTACGAGTTTATGCGAGATAATGGAGAAGTTTGTCTATTTAAGTTGTCTAATGAGGATTACACGTGCATATATGGAGTATAGTCATTTCGATTTCAGCCACCAGAAGAGTTACTAACTATCGTTGCACCTCCTACGATTCGCCCACTAGGAGCTGTAGATGCACCACCACGACACGCTAGATGAGCCACTGCTCAACCACCACGTTCATCCACCTCTCAGCCCTGTACTAATGATTTTGAGTTTGCTGGAGCACGACATTTGAATTTCCATTATGCCATATTAATTTGATTTACCAGAACAAGCACCCTTTGATGCGATTCTCGAAGCGAAATATGAGTACAAGATGGAGTGGCATAAACGGAATAACAAGATATCGAAGTGATTCTGGTCATTCTTTATTGTCTGCACCAGATCATCGAGCCCCCACATTCCTACTCTGAAAGTACCTGAGCCAAAACCCAAGGAGGAAAAGAGAGGAAGACGAGATGATGAGGATGATGAGATGGAGTCAAACAACCCTGCTTCTATTCGGCTGACTAACGAGAAGCGCCGTGACACTATGACTTTTTCGACTGTCCCGGTTAACCTTTCGAGTTTTCCGAATTATCCTATAATGATAAGATACACACAACCTGATTTCTATGGACGTACATGGTGTTCTACATTTGATCTTAATTTTACGAGGTGATGCGTGAAGTTATTCACCCAAAATTAACAGCTAGTGCATAGTGTACAGTTTTAGTATTTAGGTTATCGATCCCACAGAGAGCTTATGGTTGATTCGTGAGTGAAGTATCTTAAGTAAATCTTTTTGTAAACCGAGAAAACTTTTAAAAACGTTTGGTGACTTCAAATTCGGGGAAATATTAGATCTTAAGGGATTCCAGTTGGAAACTATGAATTTTATGAATTAAGAACACAATCAATTTCAAATCTCAAAACTCTAGAACTCTAGACACAATATTAGCTACGATGTTCTAATGATGTGTTAGAACAATGCCTTTGTTTAAATCCCTAAATCTCAAATCTCTTTTAATTGTCGCTGAAAATAAACAAACATGTGAATGCAAGCTAAATATGTTCACAAGGGGTCTAAACAAACATTCATTTGAATTAGAACGCACCTTGCTCACTACAGAACTGTCTACCGATCCTTGGTGTCTCTCGACTACCGGATCTCGATTTATGATTGAATAAAACGGTTCGCGAGTCCGTCTACTCAGTGAAAAACAACTGTAGCGAAGAATTTCGTGATTGAAAGATTGTTTAAAACTATTTTAGCAATTCGTAGCAAACCCTAAGACAACCCTAGATCTAATAAAGTAACTACTCAGATATGAGTTTGGTAAAACAAATCATTTTTTTATTAATGAAATGAACACAAACGAAATAGACAATAGAAGATCAGAGGCTCACAAGCTCAAAATGAGGAAGAACACTCTCTAAATCTTCTTCAGAGTTTGTAACAATAATAAGAACAATCTCTAGAAAGCTAAAAACAATGGAAACAAAAAGCAAAGATAAACTTGTATTGCTCTGAGTTCTTATGGGGTGCGTCGTGCCTCTTCTAGTGCTTAAGAGGTGTTTATATAGGTCGTGAATGAGTTTTAGGGTCTAGGGTTCCGTGAAAGTCCCGATAAGAAAATCTTCTAAATTGAGTCGCCGCCACAGTCGGTCGACTGCAACTCTTCCAGTCGGTCGACTCGGGACTCGCAGCAACATTTCTTCATTTTGGCTCGAAACCTTCTAAGTCTTCTCAATTCACGTGGAAACTTCCATAAAACCTTCTTTCTAGCTCTTTTTGCTCCAAAGTGTCTTTTGCTAGTAAATCCTGCATAAATTCTCAAAACATGCTACAAAGACTCCATAAAACCTACTATATCATGGTAGAAAACCGGTAAAATCCATGATACATCAAACTCCCCCAGACTTAAACCTTTGCTTGCCCTCAAGCAAATAATCAAGGCTGCTAGGTAAAGTTCTAACGACTTTGGGAACTCATTGGGAGATCACATATGCGAAAAATTTATTAATACCAGAACCAATCAAGTCAAGACCAACATGTACATTCCCTATCAACTCAACAATCTTTCATGCATCCCCCACGATTTACAAGTCAATCAATCCAAAGCATCATAGCTATTTCAGAACCATAGAAGTACTGCCCAAGGAACAAGTTCCTTCCCTTTTCAATATCATAATAAGAAGTCATAAAATTATTTCACTCTCCCCCAGACTTATTCATTGCTTTATCTTTTGAAACTTTCAAGGTTTAAGCGAATAGTGGTATCGTAGGAAATTTTCCTAACCTCGCTGTCAACCAAGTTCTCAAAGGTTCTAATGCATAGTGGTATCGCAGGAATTTTCCTAACCGCATGGATCCCGAGCTTCTAGTGACGAATAATTGGCGTCCTAAGGAATTTCCCTCTGCCTCATCACTAGGTTTTAGTTAAAAACGGATTTTTTTCATTTAAATAAGGGAGAGTGGAATGCTATAGATATCCAGACATTCTTATTATGACATTGAACGAGGACTGACCCATATAGTTATGAAAGTGCAATAGCTCAGACTTACATGAATTTCAAGGATATGGGTATTTTCTAGTTGATTGAATTGGGTCAAGGTTTTCCAATAGTCATAGACTCTAACTGTGTTCCTGCATCAATGTTCTCAAGTGTAAAACATAATGTGATTAGTGTCTCAGGTTAATCATTGTTCCCTCAACGGTTTGACTCGATAAAAACAACTAAAAACAAGGCGAAAAACCATGAGATAAAAAACAAGAACTTCATTAGCCTGGATAAACTCCCCCGGACTTAAATTACACCTTCTCGGTGTAACAAAAGAGAGAAGATATCCGAAATGAAATGTAAAAGGATCGAACGCGGTACCTCGGAAGTGAAGTCGGCTGACCCTAATGAGAGGTCGGACGACTCATGTAGCGTATAGTCCAGTTTTTGCTGAATCTCCTCGCTCGAAATCAAATCAAAAACACCTAAAAATGAAAATAAAACGTACCTAGTGGGTTGCCTCCCACTCAGTGCTTGTTTATAGTCAATAGCTTGACTGTTGTGCCCAGTTATGGTTGTGGAAGTGGTGCTTCTTGAAGGTGCATGATGGGTTCATTCATTGATTTGCCACCTTCATAGTAGAGCTTTACCCGCTGTCCATTCACAGTGAAACTTTCACCATCCTTTCCATGTAAAACAATAGCTCCATAGGGCTTCACTTCCTTGACTACAAAAGGTCCGGACCAACGAGATCTCAGCTTTCCCGGGAAAAGACGAAGTCGAGAGTTGAATAAGAGGACTTTGTCATTTATTCGAATGTCACGTGGAATGATCTTCTTGTCATGCTGGATCTTTGTTCTTTCCTTGTAGAGCTTTGCACTTTCATAGGTATTGTGTCTAATCTCATCAAGCTCGTTTAGTTGAATGAGCCGTTTCTCACTAGCATTCTTGATGTCGAAATTCATCGTCTTGACGGCCCAAAATGCTTTGTACTCAATCTCAACCGGGAGATGACATGCTTTGCCATACAATAGCTGAAATGGTGTTGTCCCTAGTGGTGTCTTAAAAGCTGTGCGATAGGCCCAAAGTGCATCATCAAGCTTTAGTGACCAATCTTTTCTCGTACGTCCCACCGTTTTTTCCAGTATGCTCTTGATCTCACGGTTGGAAACTTCGACTTGGCCACTGGTTTTCAGATGATAGGGTGTTGCCACCTTGAGTCTTACACCATTCTTCTTTAATAGCTTTGCAATTATCCGGTTGATAAAATGTGTTCCGCCATCACTAATTACGATCCGGGGTACTCCAAAACGTGGGAAAATTATGTGCTTGAAAAGCCGAATCACCACTCTTGCGTCATTGGTAGGGCTTGCCACTGCTTCAACCCACTTGGATACATAATCTACAGCAACCAGTTTGTATTGGTTTCCATGTGAGTTCGGGAACGGTCCCATGAAATCGATGCCCCAGCAATCAAAAATTTCCACTTCCATGATGAAATTCATTGGCATTTCATTCCTTTTACTGATGTTTCCCTTTCTTTGGCAATCATCACAAGTTGAAACAAAGTGATGTGCATTGCGGAACAAAGTTGGCCACCAAAATCCAGCTTGGAGAACTTTTGAAACTATTTTGAAACTTGCAAAATGGCCAGCATAATCATAACCATGACAGTGATAAAGCACTTGGGGTACCTCGTGTTCAGGTATACAACGTCGAATGATCCCGTCAGCGCAATTCTTGTAGAGGTAAGGGTTCTCCCAAAAGTATTTCCTCACTTCTCGCAAGAACTTCTTCTTCTTATATCCGGTGAACTCCTCAGGTTTGACATATGCGGTTAGGAAATTTGCAATTTCACTAAACCATGGTGGAGTGAGTGGTCTGGACGTCTTCTTGGCTTCCCCTTGTATGACTTGTATCATTTTCTGCAGTGTTTTCTTCAAGATAGTGTGGTCAGGATGGTTCGGTCGGCCGTCCTTAGCATGCAGTCGGTCGTCCTTATTGGAGACGGGCGTCTCTGGATGACAGTCGATCGACTCGAGTCTCGCAGAGACTAGTCTGACTTCTTTCTCCTTGCTTAGTGGTTATCGTCACTCCAATCGCATAAATATGCTCTTCAGGGAGGTGATCTTTGATAAGGACGTCATCTTCTATTCTTATCATGGACAAATGGTCAGCTACTCCATTCTCTATTCATTTTTTGTCGCGTACCGATATATCGAATTCTTGTAAGAGTAGAATCCATCTCAAAAGTCGTGGCTTGGCGTCCTTTTTCTGCATTAGGGACTTCAGAGCGGCGTGATCAGTATGCACTATCACCTTCGATCCAACTAGGTATGAACGGAATTTCTCAAATGCAAACACAACTGTGAGTAATTCCTTTTCCGTTGTTGCGTAATTTCGTTGTGCTTCATCAAAAGTCCTGCTTGCATAGTAGATTACATGCAATTTCTTGTCTTTCCTCTGGCCCAGGACTGCTCCTACTGCAAAATCACTTGCATCACACATTACTTCAAAGGGTAATTCCCAGTCAGGTGGTTGTACAATGGGCGCGGAAATTAATGCTTCTTTAAGCATCTTGAATGCGTTCATGCAGTCTTGAGTGAACTCAAAATTTGTTTCCTTGCAGAGAAGTGCTGTGAGAGGTCGTGCTATCTTGGAGAAATCCTTGATGAAACGTCTATAGAAGCCTGCATGACCCAAGAAGCTGCGGATTCCGCGTACATCGGTGGGTGGTTGCAAACTTGTCATCACTTTGATTTTTGCTCTATCTACCTCGATTCCTGCTTCCCAGATGCGATGTCCAAGGACAATCCCATCTTGCACCATGAAATGACACTTCTCCCAATTCAACACCAAATGTTTTTCTTCACACCTTGCTAGAACTTTGCAAAGGTTGTCTAGACAATCATGGAAGGATGAGCCATAGACTGAGAAGTCGTCCATGAATACCTCCATTGTTTCTTCAATCATGTCCGAGAAAATAGACATCATACACCGCTGAAAGGTTGCTGGTGCATTGCATAGACCAAAAGGCATTCTTCTGTAGGCATATGTTCCGTATGGGCATGTGAAAGTTGTCTTCTCTTGGTCATCGCGATGGATCGTGATTTGGAAGAAACCCGAATATCCATCTAGAAAACAGTAAAACTTTTGATTCGGCAATCTCTCCAACATTTGATCAATGAATGACAATGGAAAATGGTCATTCCTTGTAGCTGCATTTAACTTCCGGTAATTAATGCACATCCGGTGTTCGGTAATAGTCCTCTTGGCTATCAGCTCCTCTGCGTCTGTCTTGACTACCGTGACTCCTCCTTTCTTGGGCACCACGTGAATAGGGCTGATCCAAGTGCTATCCGAACTGGCGAAAATGACACCCGCATCAAGCAGCTTCAAAATCTCCTTTTTCACCACATCCTTCAGATTGGGGTTAAGTCTCCTTTGGGTTTCGATTGATGCTCTCGCTCCTTCTTCCAAATGAATCCTATGCATGCAAAGCTCTGGAGAAATACCTACAATATCATCCAAAGAATATCCAAGAGCTTTGCGATACATACGCAGCTTGCTCAGTAGAATTGTTACTTCAACATTGTTCAAATTTGCATTGATAATAACTGGGTAGGTGGAATTAGGACCAAGAAAATCGTACCTTAACCCTTTTGGTAATGGTTTGAGCTCGAGCTTTGGAGCATTTTCTTCACTCCAATCAGCCATCTTGAGTTTTTTTGTTGTTTCTGTTGGTAAGTCCAAATTTTTCACCATTTGCTTTATCTGCTCGCTTGAATCCAACATCTTGGTGAACCCATTTACTAGGTCATCCATGTATCCCTCCTTATCAACTGCTACTGTTAAAGCTTTTTCCAGTGGATCAGTGATACTTAACTCTTCAAAGACTTCTTGTGTGACTTCTGAGATGACATCTACAGCAAACATTTGTTCCTTCATAGGTGGTCGGCTCATGACTTTCTCCATTTGGAAGTTCAGCTGTAATTTTCCAAGTTGTAAGAAGATTCTTCCCTTCTTCACATCAATTATGGTACCTGCAGTAGCTAGGAAAGGGCGTCCCAATATGATTGCGTCGAAAGGCTCCTTATCGAACTTCAAAACTACAAAATCAGCCGGTATAAAACATCCTTCTACAAGCACCGGGATGTTGAGTAAAAACCCTTCTGGATAACGAACTGACCAGTCAGCGAGTACAAGACTCAGCTGAGTAGGTTCGTATTCAGTATATCCAAGCCTCTTTGCTACTGAATGTGGCGTCAAATTCACAGATGATCCAAGACCGCATAGACTATGATCAAATTTAACATCATCAATGCTAATGTTAAGGACAAATTCACCTGGGTCTTCTTGCTTTCTTGGCATCTTGTTATGTAGTATGGCACTGCACTCACTGGTCAATAGCATCACTCCTTCTTCAAGACTTGCTGGGTTTGCTATTATCTTCTTCATGTATCGCTTGAAACAAGGTGACATTCTACAAGCATCTAAGAATGGAAGTTGAATTACCAATTGTTCCACCAACTCCTTACATCTTGTGTCTTCCATCTCTTTTTTAGACTTCTTGTTTCTTCTGGGGTAGGGCGGAATTGCTCTATAGACTCGCCTTTCCTCAATTTGAGGTTCGTCGATCTTCTGAGTTTCTGGTCGGTCGACCTCAAGAGGGTCGGTCGACTCGTGGATCGGATCGAGATCAATTTCTTCTGGGGTCGGGTGGGTCGTCTTCCGCTTGTGGTCGGCCGACTTTTCATCCGCTGCGATTTCTTCTTCTATTTCTTCCAACACAATGTGGTCTCTTGTGGTCAACCTTTTTCTTACTACAGGATCCAACTTCTTCCCACTTCTTAAATTTATGGATTGAACGAACATCTTTAGATTTGCATGCGTCTTTCCAGGTAGAATTCCTTCTGTTCGCTTGACTGAGTCTGCTGTTTGTGCCACTTGGGTTTCGAGCTGCCTCACATGAGTGGTTAATGCTTCAATCTTGCTGTTTAGCTCTCCATACATAGAATCTACCTTGCTCATCATTTCTTCATTCATCCTCTGTTGCCCCTCCAAAATTTGTTGAAGCATGTTGTCTTTTCGATCCGGATTCATGGGGGCTCCTTGTTGTTGCTGCTGTTGGGGTTGTTGAGGTTGTTGGGGTTGACCATACTGTATGTATCCTCCTTGCTGTCGTGGGTATTGCTGCTGCTGACCATAATAATTGTATTGACTATTAAATGGTTTTGTACCTTGACTTCCATACCCATAATTGTTTCTTGGTCGGAAACCATTTCGCCCGACAAAGTTAACTTCTTCTACGTGTGGCTCCTCCATTGGGTCTTCCTGTAGAGAATGAACTCCTCTTCTATCTTTCATCAACATCTGCTCCATCATTCCCTTTAGTTCTGCTATTTGTTGAGCTTGAAAAGTGTTTGGTTCGCCTTTCCCATTTGTTGTCTGATTTGCACTGCTACTCTTTGCGAATTTCTCAATAACCTTGAGGGCATCAGTGTGCTTTTGGCCACGGAAATTACCACCACTTGCTGAATCAAGCGCGCATTTGTGCTCTCATTGCAATCCCCTGAAGAAAGTGCTTACAATTTGTGATCTTGTGAAACCATGGTGAGGACACTCCTTGAGATACTACTGGCTGTATCTTTCCCAAGTATCATTAAATGTTTCCCCCATCTCTTGTGAAAAGGTGGAGATTTGCTTCCTTATCTCATCTGACTTGGCTTCATCGAAAAACTTGTTGATGAACTCCTTTCCCGTCTCACTCCAGTCCTTCAACGATCCCGGTTTAAGTTGTTTGAACCAGCTCAGCGCCTTGTGTGCAAGTGAATGTGGAAAGAACTTGCAGCACAACCATTCCTTCGAGACTCCTTCAGCATTCATATTCCCCACGAGGTCTTCAAGCGCCTCGATGTGGTCCATTGGCTTTTTGCTCTTTAATCCATTGAACTGTCAGTCACGTACAAAAGATATTGTACTGTTCTTCAACTCATAAGTCTTCTTACCAGGATTAGGCAGTACAATTGGTGATTTGTTAGAGAAATATTCGGCGGCCTTGAGCTCATCTTCAAGGTTTTGAATGGCCTCTCCATCATCTAGGATTTTGTTTCCTTGGCCATCTAGTCGATTTCCTTCGTCATCTATCCGCTATCCCTTCTCATTCCACTTGATGTCGTATTCAACCAAAATTAACTGCTAGTGCACAGTGTACAGTTGTAGTATTTAGGTTATCGATCCCACAGAGAGCTTATGGTTGATTCGTGAGTGAAGTATCTTAAGTAAATTTTTTTGTAAACCGAGAAAACTTTTAAAAACGTTTGGTGACTTCAAATTCGGGGAAATATTAGATTTTAGGGGATTCCAGTTGGAAACTATGAATTTTATAAATTAAGAACACAATCAATTTCAAATCTCAAAACTCTAGAACTCTAGACACAATAATAGCTACAATGTTCTAATGATGTGTTAGAACAACTCCTTTGTTTAAATCCCTAAATCTCAAATCTCTTTTAATTGTCGCTGAAAATAAACAAGCATGTGAGTGCAAGCTAAATCTGTTCACAAGGTGTCTAAACAAACATTCATTTGAATTAGAACGCACCTTGCTCACTATAGAACTGTCTACCGATCATCGGTGTCTCTCGACTACCGGATCTCGATTTATGATTGAATAAAACGGTTCGCGAGTCCGTCTACTCAGTGAAGAACAACTGTAGCGAAGAATTTCGTGATTGAAAGATTGTTTAAAACTATTTTAGCAATTCATAGCATACCGTAAGAAAACCCTAGATCTAATAAAGTAACTACTCAGACATGAGTTTGGTAAAACAAATCATCTTTTTATTGATGAAATGAACACAAACGAAATAGACAATAGAAGATCAGAGGCTCACAAGCTCAAATTGAGGAAGAACACTCTCTAAATCTTCTTCAGAGTTTGTAACAATGATAATAACAATCTCTAGAAAGCTAAAACCAATTGAAAAAAAAAGCAAAGATAAACTTGTATTGCTCTGAGTTCTTGTGCGGTGCGTCGTGCCTCTTCTAGTGCTTAAGGGGTGTTTATATAGGTCGTGAATGAGTCTTAGGGTCTAGGGTTCTGCGAAAGGCCCGATAAAAAAATCTTCTAAATTGAGTCGGCGCCAAAGTCGGTCGACTGCAACTCTTCCAGTCGGTCGACTCGGGGCTCGCAGCAACATTTCTTCATTTTGGCTCCAAATCTTCCAAGTCTTCTCAATTCACGTGGAAACTTCCATAAAACCTTCTTTCTAGCTCTTTTGCTCCAAAGTGTCTTTTGCTAGTAAATCCTGCATAAATGCTCAAAACATGCTACAACGACTTCATAAAACCTACTATATCATGGTAGAAAACCGGTAAAATCCATGATACATCACGAGGCTACGTTTCCGCAGTCCACGGCAGTGTGACGGTTCTATCTTTTTCTTTTCCTTTTATTTTAGATTTTTATGTACTTTTTCTCCTTTTTGACTTTGTTTCAAAATTTAAGTTTGGGAAGGGAATGCTATTGATTAGTTTTTCTTTTTCATTTTATTTGGGATTTGGTTTATGGATATTTTAAGGTGACCCGAATGCAATGATTCCTCTTTAGTTCATTGGACATGGATATTGTTTAGTTTTTTCCTGAGGATTGTTTATTCGCCACTCCAATGTACTGAATTTAGGCAGTGGAACTTGAGTAGTGAATTGATTTCGTGTTCCTCTTCCAAATCTGATTCTAGCATAATGTTCTCTTGTGCTCATATTTTTTAGATGCGCTAGATTTTTTGTAGTTAGCGGTAAGGATTGGTTCTCGTGATGTGTTGATTGAGACCTCTCGAGTTGCTCTTCCTTTAGTAGAATGGATGAATCACCACCTATTAGTATTTCGAACTCGTTGACTGCATCTTTGGCTTCTCTTTATCCCTTGGAGTATCTTAAAATATAGTTCCTTGGTTAGCTCTTCTCGTGTCTTATTTCTTGTTGTAACTTGCGGAATAAGACCAGACATTGATATCTCTTCAATAGATGCTTCTTGTTTTTGTTTAATCATGCAAACTCGTTCCCCTTTCATGGTTCCTTCCTTGGTTCAGATTTCAAAGTGTATACATTCGTCACACATGGTTCCTCACAGAGGTGAGAAACCAATGGAATGTACTGATTCTTCCTTGGTATGAGACCCATTAAGATGATAGTACTGAAAGAGGATAGTCGAGATATGAGTATGAAGTTGAAAGAATCGTTTCGCAAAGAACCTTGTTCTCCTGCTTCTAGTCGCACACGTCGGTCGGCCATTGAGGTTGATCGATCATCTTTGTCTGGGTTGCTCGTCCTGTTAGACTGGTCGGTAGACCATGGCCTAGCGGTTGTGCCTTTTCAAACTTCAAGGAAATCTCTATTCTTTCTTCATTCCCAAATTTCAAATGCCTGACCACCATAATCATATTGATGTATTACTTAGACCTTTAAGATGCTCTAAAGCTTCGTTTGTTTCCTTTCTCTCTTGGTGAAAAAGCTCACATATGGGAAACAAACATACCTCAAGGGTCAATCACTACTTGGACGGATTGCAAAAGAGAGTTCCTCAACAAGTTCTTATCCCCGGTTCGAACCGCGAAACTACAGAACGCATATCAAGCTTCAAGCAATTCTCTAATGAGTCATTTTATGATGCTTGGGAGCGTTTTCGCGGATTAACTCACCGATGTCCACATCATGGCTTCACCAATGCCACTCTCTTGAGTACCATCTATCGAGGTGCTCTTCCCAATTCCGCCAACTCTTAGATACCGCTTCAAATGGGAGTTTCTTCGCTAAGAATGTGGATGAAGCTATGCAGCTAGTAGAGAACTTGGCTACTAGTGATGGTACTTATGGTGAAGATTATGATCGGACTACAAGAACTACACCGGATCAAGATGAAACAAAGCGAGATACGGAGATGAAGGCTTTGAGTGCAAGTTGGATAAACAAGCCGATGGATAAGCAAGCCACATTAATTGACAAGCTTCTCTCTTCTACAATGAAGGAATCAACGCAAACCATCAACTATGTAGGTGAAGCTACTTATGAGAAGAAGTTACTTACATACCGGAAATGGTCAACGCAGAAGAGATCCACTATGTGGGTAATCAAAGTTACAACTTTCAACCAACCCACCCTAATTTCTCTTATAGAAGCAACAATGTGGTCAATCCTCAAGACCAAACTTATCCTCCAAGAGCCAGTCAAGGAAACCAATTTGTCTCAACCAATCAAGCTCAACAAGCTCGCCCTCAAGGAAATTACCAAGGCCAACAAGGTGCTACTCAACCAAGATCGAATCAACAACCACCCGGTTTTCAAAGGCCTCAACAACAAAGTTTCCAACCAAACCAACAAGGGTTCACTCAAGGACAACAAATATTAAATCCAAACCCACAAGGCTATGGAAATCAACAACAACAATGGTTTGGTAACCAACCTCTACAAGGTTACTCTACTCAAGGACAACAAGGGTTTCCTCAAGTTCAACAAACCCAACCTCCAAACCAAGCACCTCCACAAGTGGATTTGGTCACCATGATGCAGCAAATGCTTAGTGGACAATCTGCATTGACCAATAGGATTATGAACATGGAGGATGAGATCAAACACCTCAAGAGACAAGGTGCTTCCACTTCTCGTCAAGGCCAATTTCCGGAAAAACCCGAGGCAAATCTGAAAGAATACATCAATTCTATTGAGCTAAGAAATGGAACTACTTTGCCTACAAGAGGGCAAACTAAAGTCAATGAGGACATTGAGAAACAAAGAGGGGGGGGGGGGGTAGACATTGTTGATGAAGATGAATTTGAGCAAGACCCTTACTCAAGCTCATTGGAAAAGGAATATGCCAAGGAGGATGCATTGCGCAAAGAGAAAGTGCGCAAGGAGAAAGAGCTTGAGGCTTCTATGGATAGAGCCACAGCCCTAGATAAGACTTAGAAGGACAAGGCCAATGTTGTTGATGAAGAAGCCCCTAAGAAGCAAAAGCACATCCCACCATCATATGTGCCTCCGCTTCCTTATCCGGGAAGATTCAAGAAGCAAATAGCCGAGAAGTGCAAGGCCATATTTAGTAAATCTCTCAAGAAGGTTGAACTTACAATGCCATTAGTGGATGCTTTAGTCCTAGTACCTCAACATGCCAAGATCATTAAGGAAATAGTGAATGAAAGATCTCAAGAGGTGGAATCAATGATGGTCTTGACTCATAAAGTTAGTGTCATAATCCAAAAGCAAGTGATACCTAAGAAGCTTAAGGATCCTTGTTCATTCACTATACCTTGTGCAATTGGACCACTAGCCTTCCAAAATTGCTTGTGTGACCTTGGTGCAAGTGGAAGTCTCATGTCATTTTTGGTGGCTAAAGCCTTGGGTATAAAGAGATACAAAGAGACCAACATGAGGCTAATCTTAGCGGATAGAAGTGTGCGCACTCCAATTGGTATAATAGAAGATTTTCCGGTTTCGGTTCAAGGCTACACGGTTCCAACGGATTTCATTGTTCTCGAAATGGATGAAGAACCAACGGACCCTATCATCTTTGGTAGACCATTCTTAGCAACCACTGGAGCAATAATTGATGTCAAACGCGGAAAGATAGATCTTCACTTGGGTTCGGATGAGATTCTCGAGTTTAACATCAACAAGACAACGAAAAAGCCAACCATTGATGGCCAATGCTTCTATATAGAAGAGATTGAAGCAAATGGTGATGATAATGAGAAATCTCTATTGGAGATTGAAAGAATCCTCTATGGCTCTCAACATTATGGCTCTCAACATAAAGGATTGATGGGAGGTAGCAAGGTGGAAGTTGAGGAAAAAAGTGAGTTAGAAACACCAAGGGTGGAGTATATGGGTGGTAATTCAACAATGCATATGGTTTCACCTCCAAAGGCAAGTATTAAGAAGAAAGGATCTTGTGGCGAAAAAACCTTGGGTTATGGTAATGTTGAAAGCATATTGGCATTGTGCAGGGAATGTCCTGGATATCATACTTGTATTCACTCTAATGTATAGTTGTGAAGTCGAGATAAGACTATCATGAAATACTGGGTAGTTATAATGCTTTGCTAGAAGCCGCTTGTAACTTATGAGTTATGAACTCATTGCTAGTATTGCATGCTCCTATAGGGTCACACACCTAAGCAAACTGGATAACTAATACTGGGAATGATCATTAGAGTAATGATCTAATCAATGTGTAATTGTTACACATTGATATGGAGATTTTAAGAGTGTGTCGATCGATACACATGCTTTGTGTCGGTCGACACAGCTCCGATTAATGATACCGGGTTTTAATTAATGACTTAATTTAAACCGATTAATCCAGGCGGTTAAGGAATTTCGACCATGCCTCTATATAAAGGCATTAGGTCACGAAATTGCAGACTTAAGGGTTTTAACCTAGTCGTCCAAAGAAATCTCTCTCTTCCCAGAGGCACTAGCATCCCTGATCCATCTTTGTGTGCGTGTGGACTTCTGTAGAGGCGCAGCATCTGAAGCGCTCCTGATCTCGATATCCTGTTCATTCCACTGCCAAGAAACTCCAGGTATATCCGTGATCCAAGTTAATGATTCAATCAACATAGATCTAGGGCTAAAAGGAGTTGATAGGTTCTATGAAAAGTTTTTATAACCTACACCAAATTCCTTCAGTGGTATCAGAGCCATATGTTGTAATTAAATCTGTAAAAGATGTCTAAATACTTTGAATTCGAATTTGATTCATAAAATTCATAGAGATGCATGTTATATCTTTTGGATGCAAAGTTGTTTTGAAAAACTGAAAAATTAGGGTTTCTGCGGAAGGCGTGTCGACCGACACAAAGCGTGTGTCGATCAACACGGCCTGTTGATTCGCGAAACGGCGTTTTTTTCGAAAATTTCAAAACTAGGGTTTTCTACTTGGTTGTGTCGACCGACACAAAGCATGTGTCGATCGACACAAGCCATAAAGCAGAGTAAAACTGTAAGTGTCGATCCAATGATCGATGTTCCCACAAATCGCCTCTATCGATCGACACACTATTCGTGTCGGTCGACACGCGTCGATCTCAATCGGTTCAATTGGATCGAACCGGATTGGTATGATCGGTCTAGCCTGGTTTGGTCGCTTTCATCACGATTTCAAACCGCTTAGCTCGTGTCAACCGATACAACTACGTATTGGGCGACACAAACATAAACCGGCACCAATTTAATTGGATTGAATCGAAATTGATTGGTTTAATCGTGTTAAATGGTTTAACCGCGATTGAACCGGTTTTTGTGTCTGTCTACGGACATTAGGTGTCAGTGTCGATCGACAGGTGTCTCGCAATTCTGAATTAGTTGTGTCTGTCGACCGACACTAGGTGTCTGTGTCGATCAACACAAGAGCAGAATTTTCATTCTAGATTTAAATCAACTTTAATTAGATTAAAACTTTTTGAATTAAATCTAATCTTTCTTAAAAACATATGTGATATGTTTTAAGATTAATGTTTCGTTCCTCAAACATAATATCAAGCATCTCTGATGTCTTTCCATATCTTGTCAGCTGTTGGGTCTTGTTTTGTTGTGTGATGGGCTTGCCAAAGCAAGGCATTCACAATTACAAGAGTAAGGCAGGTGGTTATCGTTACCACATGACTCGAAGATTGGTTTGCTTGAATGGGCTATCAAAATGGTTTTGGGCCCATAGACATAAGATTGGATTTAAAATAGGATATTAATCCAACACCAAGAATCATATTGGATATGATCAGCAAAGTGTTTGCTCACCTAAATAATTGAAGTTTGGGCGATGAGCCAAAGCTCACTCAAATCTCAGTGAAATAGGGATCTTGGATCATTATATTCAACCTGAGGAAAATTAATTTTGAATATAATGTGAGCAGTCTTAAATGTTAAGATTTCTCATTCCTTGAACATCAAAACTAATTAAATTCTATTTTTCTCTTGATTCAGCTATGTCTAACAACAACAATTCAAACTCATTCACGTTGAGATCTATCCTTGAGAAGGAAAAACTGAAAGGATCCAACTTCCTGGAATAGTATCGGAACATAAGAATCGTTCTCAAGAATGAGAAGAAAGAGTATGTTCTCGAGAAACCTCTTCCTGAGAAGCCCAGATCCAATGCTCCTATTGTTGATAAGGAAAAGTGGGAAAAGCATTCGGATGATGTGACAAATGTGATTTGTCTGATGCTGGCCATGATGAACTCGGAACTGCAGAAACAGTTCGAGAACGCGGGGTCACCAATCGAGATAATCACACTGAGAGATACCAGACGGTTAAATCTCTCATTGAGTGCAAGCTGTCATAGGACAGTCCAATCAGCCCCCACGTCATTAAGATGATGGGTTATATTGATAACCTGGCTAAACTGGACTCTCCCCTTAGCCAAGAGTTGGCTATGGACATCATTCTGCAATCTCTGCCGCCAAGCTTCGATCAGTTTGTTAAGAACTATAACATGAATGACATGACTAAGTCTCTGACTGAGTTGCATGGCATGCTCAAGACGGCGGAGCCCAATGTCAAGAAGGCTGCTCCTGATGTACTTATGGTACAAAAGGGTAAAGGGTTTAAGAAACCTGCTAAGGGAAAAGGAAAGAGCAAGGATGTCCAGGTTGAGAACCGGGACAAACATGAGTCGTCTTCCAAGCCCAAGCGTGGCCCAGTTGACAGTGATACTTGTCTTTACTGCAAGAAGCCTGGGCACTGGAGGAGGCACTGCAAGGAATACCTGGAAGGTTTGAAGAACCTGAGGAAGTCGTACGAGACGACATCTAAAGTATTTATGTTATAGAAGTAAATGTTACTTCATCAGGTTCTAATTCTTGGGTATTGGATACCGGCTGTGGTGCTCATATTTGTACTAATATGCAGGGCCTGCGCAGCAGTAGAACGCTGAAGAAGGGACAAGTGGACCTGCGTGTTGGGAATGGAGCAAGAGTTGCTGCATTAGCCGTAGGAACTTATCATTTGTCTCTGCCTTCATGTATGATTTTAGAGTTGGAGAATTGCTACTATGTACCTGCGATAAGCAGGAATATCATTTCTATTTCTATGTTGGACATGAATGGTTTTGATTTTTCGATTAAGAACAAATGTTGCTCTTTTATTCAAGATAATATTTTTTAAGGTAGCGCCCCATTAGAGAATGGGCTTTATATTCTCAATCAATCAATGCCTGTTTATAACATAAATAACAAACGGTTTAAATCAAATGACTCAAACCCTCTGGCATTGTCGTTTGGGCCATATCAATGAGAAAAGGATTCAAAAGCTCCATAAAGATGGGCGTTTAGACTCATTTGATTATGAATCATTTGAGAAGTCTAAATCCTGCTTATTGGGCAAAATGACAAAGGCCCCTTTCAACAAGTTTAATGAAAGGGCCAGTGACTTGTTGGGCCTTATACATACAGATGTGTGTGGCCCAATGAGCATTAGTGCAAGAAGAAACTTTAGGTACTTCATCACATTTACTGATGATTTCAGTAGATACGGTTATGTCTATCTTATGAGACATAAGTCGGAATCCATTGAAAGGTTCAAGGAGTTCCAGAATGAAGTGCAGAACCAACTTGGCAAAAGTATCAAAGCTCTTCGATCTGATCGTGGAGGTGACTACTTGAGTCAAGAGTTCGATGATCATCTCAGAGATTGTGGAATCGTTTCACAACTCACTCCTCCTGGAACGGTGTGTTTGAGAGGAGTAATCAGACTTTATTGGATATGGTTCGATCGATGATGAGTCATGTTGATCTACCGTTATCCTTTTGGGGATATGCTCTTGAAACGTCTGCATTTACGCTGAAAAGAGTTCCAACAAAATCAGTTGAAAAGACTTCATATGAGATGTGGACTGGAAAGGTTCCAAGTCTGTCTTTTCTTAAAACCAGGGGTTGTGAAGCTTATGTCAAGCGATTGATATCTCATAAGCTTGCACCCAAATCTGATAAGTGCTACTTCGTTAGTTATCCTAAGGAAACCAAGGCATACTACTTTTACAACCGATCCGAGGACAAGACATTTGTTGCTCGGTATTGTGTCTTTCTTGAGAGAGAATTTCTTTCCAAGAAGAATAGTGGGAGTAAAGTACAACTCGAAGAAATTCGAGAACCACAGAATGCTGTTCAACCTGATGAGGGAGAGCAGCCGGTGGATTCACAAGATGTTGTGGAACCAACACCTGTGGTGCCTGAAGTTCGCAGGTCCGGAAGGATTCGTAATGAAGTCGAGAGATACGGATTTCTCGTGACTAATTGTCATGATCTTCTGATCATTGATAGTGACGAACCTCCGACTTTCGAAGAAGCAATGTTGGGCCCTGACTCCGAAAAATGGCTTAAGGCCAGTAAATCCGAAATGGAGTCCATGTTAATCAACAAAGTTTGGTCTTCGGAAGATTTGCCCAATGGTGCAAAAGCCATTGAGTGAAAATGGGTCTTCAAGAAGAAGATTGACGTGGATGGTAATGTACAGATGTACAAAGCTAGATTGGTGGCAAAAGGTTTCAAACAAGTGCATGGTGTTGACTATAACGAAACCTATTCCCCAGTCGCTATGCTTAAGTCCATTCGGATTCTCCTAGGGACTGCCGCTTATTATGCTTATGAGATTTGGCAGATGGATGTGAAAACCGCCTTCCTGAATGGGATTCTGGAAGAGCATGTGTACATGACACAACCTGAAAATTTTGTAGATCCTAATAACCCTAGGAAAGTATGCAAGTTTCATCGATCCATTTATGGATTGAAGCAAGCATCTCGTAGTTGGAATCTTCGTTTTGATGAAGCTATTAAAGAATTTGGTTTCATCAGGAACGAAGAGGAACAGTGCGTTTACAAGAAGACTAGTGGGAGCGCAGTTGCTTTTCTAGTATTGTATGTAGATGACATATTGCTTCTCGGAAATGATATTCCATTGCTTCAGTCTGTTAAGACTTGGCTTGGAAGTTGTTTCTCGATGAAGGATATGGGAGAAGCCGCGTACATTCTTGGAATAAGGATCTATAGAGATAGATCGAAGAGGCTAATTGGACTGTGTCAGGATACTTACATTGATAAGGTCTTACACAGGTTCAATATGCAAGATTCCAAGAAGGGCTTGCTTCCAATGTCACATGGCATTACTCTCAGCAAGAAGGAGTGTCCTTCGACACCTGCTGAGCGAGAGCGCATGAGTAGGATTCCCTATGCCTCTGCGATAGGATCTATCATGTATGCCATGCTATGTACACGACCGGACGTCGCTTGTGCTTTGAGCATGACGATTCCATACCAATCCGATCCCGGTGAGAGTCATTGGACTGTCGTCAAGACAATCCTGAAGTATTTGAGGAATACAAAGGATAAGTTCTTGGTTTACGGAGGAAGTGATGAGCTTGTGATAAGTGGATACACCGATGCTAGTTTCCAGACGGAAAAAGACGATTTCCGATCTCAATCTGGTTATGTCTTCTGTCTGAATGGTGGTGCAGTTAGTTGGAAGAGTTCCAAGCAGAGCACTGTAGCAGATTCCACGACAGAAGCTGAGTACATTGTTGCTTCAGAAGCGGCAAAGGAAGCTGTTTGGATTAGGAAGTTCATCATTGAACTTGGTGTGATTCCTAGCAGTTCTGAGCCTGTGGCGTTGTTGTTTGATAACAATGGAGCTATAGCTCAAGCAAAGGAACCCATATCACACCAGAAGTCCAAACACATCGAGAGAAGATATCATCTGATACGAGATATCATTGAGAGAGGAGATGTGAAGATCAGCAGAGTCCCGACGGACGAGAATATTGCTGATCCTCTGACTAAGCCACTCCCACGGCCCAACCATGAGAGTCATGCTGCTGCGATAGGAATTAGATTTCTTGAGTAGTAATCTTAATTTGAGTGTGAGTTGTTTGTTTTGTTTTGATGTTCATGTAAACATACTTTGGTTATGTTTTATTTAATGAAATTGTTTCATTATTATTTAATTGTGCATTTGATTAATTAAATAATAGTCCCAAAATAATTTAAGGCATTCTTATAGGTCATCAAATACGTGATTTGATCATGAAACCCTATAGGCGATAGATGTTATAAATTACTGAGGTCCCTGGTCGAAGGTTATTAAATTGGGACATTAATAACCGCGCGAGACTAGTATGTGATGTGACTGATGACCAAGTTTCATGGTGTCATTGATAGGAGTATCAAAGTCAATCACATTGATATATGTTGTGAACACGGTATCGAACATGACCCGCTAATGAGAACTCAACAAGATTGTTATATGAGTGTCATATGAGTTTCTCATTACGACTATAGAGTATAGTCCTTAGACCTGAGTTCATCATGATTTTCTGCATATGAATTGGTCTGCTTTGACTTTGTCAAACGTCATCCGTAGCTGGTGATTATTCAGACATTGATTGGGCATATCATGAAGTATGTGGGGAACAGGGGATGGAACAAGATGGGATTTGTCCCTTCTATATAACGGGAGTTAAATATCTTTGGGCCTATCGAAGATTTGATACTGATGGAATGTGTGGCCACACTCAAACAAGCTGAATGTCAGTTGTTTGTCTTTATCAGTATAAATCAGAGTTTGATAAACGTGATTTGGCTTTATAAGGATGACACGAGTTCTTGCCTTATGTTGAATCGAGATATAGTGACAAAGGGATTATTGGAATAAGTTGATTCCAGTACAAGTGGGAGATTGAAGGGAATGTCCTGGATATCATACTTGTATTCACTCTAATGTATAGTTGTGAAGTCGAGATAAGACTATCATGAAATACTGGGTAGTTATAATGTTTTGCTAGAAACCGCTTGTAACTTATGAGTTATGAACTCATTGCTAGTATTGCATGATCTTATAGGGTCAAACACCTAAGCAAACTGGATAACTAATACTGGGAATGATCATTAGAGTAATGATCTAATCAATGTGTAATTGTTACACATTGATATGGAGATTTTAAGAGTGTGTCGATCGATACACATGCTTTGTGTCGGTCGACACAGCTCCGGATTAATGATACCGGGTTTTAATTAATGGCTTAATTTAAACCGATTAATCTAGGCGGTTAAGGAATTTCGACCATGCCTCTATATAAAGGCATTAGGTCACGAAATTGCAGACTTAAGGGTTTTAACCTAGCCGTCAAAATAAATCTCTCTCTTCCCAGAGGCACTAGCATCCCTGATCCAGCTTTGTGTGCGTGTGGACTTCTGTAGAGGCGCAGCATCTGAAGCACTCCTGATCTCGATATCCTGTTCATTCCGCTGCCAAGAAACTCCAGGTATATCCGTGATCCGAGTTAATGATTCAATCAACATAGATCTAGGGCTAAAAGGAGTTGATAGGTTCTATGAAAAGTTCTTATAACCTACACCAAATTTCTTCACATTGGATGGATATTGCTTGGACTCCTTCTTCTCACCTACCATAAAGAAAGAGGTAGAAACCACTAAAGGTGATTGTACCAAGATCAAGAAAGAGAAATCCAATGGTGACCACCCTATCAGCCTTGAACCATCTTCTTGTACAATGACTCTCACACCTTGGAGATATGAGAGTGGAGCTATTGAATACAAGGTGAAGTGCAAGGGGAGAACTAAACCCTTTGCCAAGATGAAAGCCATCCTCTCCACCCTTAAGGAGAGAGGCCAAAGAAGTATTCAAGAGGTTATGGGCAAAGTGATTTTGTTTGAGTCCAAGGATCCACCATGGAGTGTTCACACTCCCCTCTCACACACTTAAAGAATGGTAACAAAAAGTCAAACTTAGAGACTTAAAACAAAGTGCTCTTGGGAGACACCCCTTGCCTATCCTTGTAAATAGTTTAGCTTAATGCATTTCTTTATTTGTTAGAATTTTTTGATTTTTTTATTGAGTGTTTTCAAGGGTTTAAAGGAATGTGGAAAAATCCAGTGTCAACTGCAGCGGTGAGATTCTGACCGCTGACCGCTGCGGACCTCCTGAAGACGCAATGAATTTTACACGCAGCGGTCCCGCAGCGGGCAGAAGCGGACCGCTGCGGTCAGGTAATTCGACCCGGTTTAGGCCAAATTGACTGGTTCACATGTATAAAACTCAAATCCTCCTTCTTCATCCTCACCTTCTCACTCCCACTGAGGTACCAAATGCACCCTTGTACATAGTTTTTTCTTTCTTCTGAGTCTTTGTTTGCTTTTGTTTTAAAGTTTTTTCCTCGAATTTCTCTCACACCGAGATGGTGTGATTTAAGTTTGGGGGAGAGCCTTACATTTGACTTGGTTTTTTGTGTTCTTATTTTATATTTAGAACTTGAGTCTCATGCATTGGTAGAATCTAATGCATTTTTGGTTAAATTTTTCAATTTTTGCACTTCTCATGTAGGATTGAGTCTAGATTTACTTGCATTTGGAGGACTAGTTTAGCCAAAGTATCACCATTTGACATTAATTCAACATCCTCGTTATTAATCCTCTAGTACTTTACATGTTTTGTTTGAAATCAATAATGAACCATTAATGGATCATGCATATGATAGCCTTGCTTAGGTTAAAACTCTCTTGACTTGAACCTAGCCTCATCTAAGTGAGAACCTTAACTTGGACCAATAATTATTGTGCTTGTGCTAACAAAGTGAAAAACCATGGATTACACATACATACTTAGGCATTCTTACACCTTTTACCACTCTTGTATGCCTAAGTAGCCAAATTTTTGGCTTCCCCGCCAAGCTTTACTATTAAACTTATTTTCTAGCCAATGAATCAATTGTGTGTGAACTTGTGAGGCCTCTTCTGAGCAAACTTGATGAAACGTGCTAGGTTTAGAGCGACAAGGGAACATTTTCGTGTAGATTTAGCTCCAACATCAAGGAGCTAACATAGGACTAGGCTAGATTAGGAGGGAGTGTTTTAAATTCAAGTTTGGGGGAAAAATGGGAAATTACATGAATGAGAATGGTTTGAATTGAGTAGAATGATGAAAACAAAAGGGAAACTAAAGGGGAATAAAGTTATGGTTTTAATGGTAAATGCTCAAATCACAAAAGCTCCAAGGAAATGCAAAGGAAATACAAGCCTCAAAACAAGAAAAGGAAAAAGAAGTCTCAAAGCAAAGGAAAGGAAAAGAAGCCAAATGGTGATCTAAAGAGCGAAAGAAAGAGGCAGCACAAAGAGAAAAGAATGAGCCAAAAGAAGTGAGAAGAATCCTCAATGAAGAGAAGATGAATGAATGGACAAGACCCTTGGTTAGATTGGCAAAATGCCTTAGGAGAACAAAAGGGTAGTTAGGATTTTGTTGAGAAAATGGGCTAGAAGATGGCTTAGGTTAGAGAAACACTAGGTATTTGGGTAGACAAAAGTTTTCCCTTGTATGCATATATTGCTCTTTACCTTCAGCATTTTGTTAAAGTTAGGCTCATTCATTGAGAGATCCTCAAGTTAACTAGCCAATGCATTGATGAGATCATCTTCATCTCATAACCTTAACCCTTAACCAAATGGTTTGATCTAAGTTGGTGCAAGCACAATTCACAAAACATCATGAGCTAATGAATGTTAAGAGGCTAGTGGATAGAATGGATTGTCTAGACCAAGGTTTGGTTTTGATTGTGTATTGGGATATGCATGGCTAACTTCTTTTGAGTAGACAAATTTTGATGCACTTTAAGCTTAGTAACTTGGGTGTTGAATTGATCTCTTCTTGTGATGCTTTGTTGATTGAGTTACTTCTCCTACTTCATTATCTCTCTCTTAGGCTTGCTTGTTTGTTTGAGGGTTGGAGGAGTTGATATTATCATAACATGCATCATTTAGGCTTGCATTAGAGTAAGATTTCATGCATTTTAGACTAGATTTACTTTAATTGATGCGGTTTCCGTTTACATTTAGAGTCTAGGTGTTGCATTAGGTCCTAATAGAGTCTTTGGTGCATTTTGGATATCTTTTAGGTGCAAAGAAGGAATGGAGTGAAGCTAGGAGATAAGAGGATCATTTGGATGAAAAGAATCCATTGGATGAACAAGAGAGGAGCAAAAGGGGACGCAGCAGTCCAAGTGCAGTGGTCAAGGAGTGACCGCTGCAGAAGATCAGAGCGGACTGAAAACGCAGCGGTCAAGGAGTGACCACTGCAATTTCCCGGAGCCAAAGACCAAAGAAGCTACAGCGGTCCCGCAGCGGTCAAGGAGGGACCGCTGCAAAATCCTCCGGACAAGTCTCCAAGTGCAGCGGTCTCCTGCAGCGGTCAAGGAGTGACCGCTGCCATTCTCTGAAGACAAAAGGGTAATAGACCGCAGCGGTCGTCCAGCGGTCACTCGCAGACCGCTTCGGATCCATCCAGACAAACGGAAATCGGGTCAATACCCGGTTTCTCCCGGGTCGACCCGATCCGACCCAGAAACCTCTAAAACCCCATTTTAACACTCATTTTCATATGTTATGCTTTTTATGTTCAAACTTTAGAAGTTTCTCCCTTGTTCATGAAACCCTAGTTGATATTTCAATACAATTTGCATTTTCATTTAAGACACCTTGGCTTTTTACATTTTCTCATCAATCTATCTTATTATCTATCATGATTTCTTCTCTAATCAACCTTGATTTTTGGAGAATCACTATGGGTCTTGAGTAGTCTCATTAGGGTTTAAGGATGAGTTAGATGAGGGGGATCTAGGCATGGGTTAGGTTAGTTTAGGTCTTAAATCAAACATTTCATCCTTCTCTAAGAGATCCTAATGCTTCTTCTTGCATGGAAATGAGGAAGATGATATGGAGTCTTTCATGGACACCAAGTGTTTGATGAAATGTCCAAGAGAGCTTAGAGTTGGATTATGATTCTTCGCACAAGGGATTAGTTCTTGAGAACTTAATTAGGTTGATCTAGTAATTTGGTTTTAATTCATTAGTTATCATCATTTCAAATGGGAATTTGATAATGATGTCATAATTAGTGAAATGATTAGTTGCATGGAAATGAATTAGTCAATTAAATGGATCATTAACTTAGGGAATAACTAATAAGTGCAATTAGACATCCTAAACCACACTTAGTGAACCCAAGTCACTAATAACTCATCTTAAGACCCTTCTTTAACCATTGCATAAACTTAATCATTTAAATTACTTGCATTTAGTTTAATTAGTCAACATAAAGCAACCAACAAACTTAATTGGCTTAGATTAAGTTAGTCCTTGTATTATAGGTGACAATTTACAACGAATTAGGATTCGATTCCTCTTATACTACATTGATTAAGAGGTAATTGATACCCTCAATAGGATTGCAAAATCCGAGTATCACTTGGTTCACTTTTTACCAAACCGGTTGCGACTTTAGCTAAACCGGATATAACCGATGTACCCGATTTCGCTCACCACCCGACCTGACCCTACACCACAAAACCCATAAATTTTTTAATAACATGAAAAAGGTTCATAGGATTCGAACCTCGGTTGTGCAAGTGAATGTAGAATGTGTAGAACCAATAAGCTAAGTCATATATTCTAGATTACATGAACAAGTGTATTATTTATATTGTTCACGACTCTAGTTTTTTTTGTTAAATACTCTAGTTCACAACAAAATATTTCTTGTTATTAAAATACAATGAAAAACACAAAATCCAAACTTTTAACAGAACAGTATCATAAATTAGAACAACTTGAAATAGATAATAATAGGTTCCATCCATACATCATTCTTACATGAAATAGATACCAAAATACCAATTTTTCATGTCACTCTGGTTTTCCCTTAACAAAAACCTACTTCTAAACCGAGTAACCCGGATTGCCTACTGACTTCCTACTCGATAATAAGCAAACCGTCACTTTTCACTCTTGCTGGCTCCCCGAGGCTTCATAAACCTGCAAACCAGTAAGACCAACACTTCTTCAACCATTAAAGACGAACTAAAACGTAACCAAAAACTCACCAAAACAAAAAACAAAGACTAACCTTCGACTTCTTCCCTTTTTAGGTACATGAAACCTTTTATTATGTCCAACTGCCTTACAAATGCTACAATGCATTTCCCGTTTCTTAGCATCTGGTTTCTTTTTTTGGGGTGATTCGTTTTTTCTTTTCTTCCTCTTCTCTTTCTTGCTTTTCTTGTCAACATATGTTAGTTATTGGACCGACTTTGAAGAAAATTGTCAAAATCTAGCTCCTCGTAGTGGATTTATTACTTCTTCATATGTCCTTTTCCATAGAGTCGTGTGAAACCACTTGTTCACGGAATCTTCAACTTTTATCTTCTTGTGTAGTATCCTTCCGTAAGCATGTTCATAGGGTATACCTGTGATGTCCCACTTCTTACAACTGCAAGTCTTATCTTTCAAATTCTTAGTTTCAAATAAAAATCTTACCTTCCAAAAACTTTTTCAAATAAATTTTTAATAATATTTAAAGTAGACTTTTAATTAAAATAATTAATTCAAAATTTTCCAAAAATCCTAAAAATATTAAAACATTTCAGAAAATCTCTTTTGTTTCTAATTCACTTATGAAAAAGTGAGTATGAAGATCAAACTCATTAAAAAAAATTTTAATTCCAAAATTAGCATAAAATCTTGAATTCCAAGATGTTGGTTTTATCATAATATGAATGCCATAATCGAGTCGTCTTCAACTTCTCGCATGCCGGTTTCCATGGTGCCAAACATATGGTAAGGGCTATGAATAAATTCATGTCTCTCACAAGATCACTCGTTTATGGCATTAAGATCCGTAATCTGTGGCCGATTTACGAATCTTAAAACTCATACTATGAAATACTGAATTTACGGATCTTAAAACTTATTTAGAACATATCCAAAAACTCATGTTGTTTCTAAGATACCTTATTCACAATATGAATTTTTGGAAATGTTCTCAATTTTTTAGGACTTTTTGGACATTTTTAGAATTAGTTATTTTAATTCTAAGTTTTTTTAAATATTATTTTAAAAAATTTCTGATCATGAAGATTTTTTAAAAAAATATGAAATTTTTGGTAATTAATTCGGACTTTTATACTTTAAAAAAATATATTTGAAGTTATTAGTTTAGTTGACAAAAAACTGATTTTATTACTTTTTCCACCTTTGTATTTATTTTGAACTTGGTTCTGTGTTTTTGAATTTTTGAATTTTTTTTCATTTTGAGTTTCTGATTTTTTATCATTTATTTTGAATTATTATATTTTTTTAATTTATTTTAATTTTTTGGAATTTTTTAGATTTTTTTTATTTTTTCAATTGGATCGGGTTATAATCGGGTATAGATTATAAATCTGGGTCAAAATCGGATTTCATTTGGTTTGGTTACGGTTCATGAGAATTGGTCAAGAGTCAAACCCAGATTTTGAAACTGGGTGGAATTTGAAACATAGTTTGTTAATAGTTTGTAATTTGACAGAAAAGTTTGTAATTCGATGTAAAAGTTTGTACGGGGTGTTGACAGTTTTCCCGTTATCAAGATATTGACTTTTTCTGAAAACCTAAATCTCAAAAGGGGTTTTGGATTGTCGGTAAATGTAAACAACCATGAAACGTTCAAGTTAGATCTGTTCACAAGATATCTCAATCAGAGAGACAAGTATTGTAAATCACGTCATAAAGACATGTCTTCAGTAAAACGGCTATATCTTGCGTTCCAAAATCTAATAGGCTTGATTCAAATTGGAAATGAAATCTAACTTCCATATCTTCATTTTTGTATGTGGCTCGTCTCTTGGATTGTTGGTTAAGTGGTTTAATGGTCATCCGAGTTCTGGAACTCAGATTCTGTCTATGCATCTCCTTTTGCTGGTTTTGCTACAAATCTCTTCACTTTAGCTCCAATTTCTCCAAAACATCTTTTGCTTGTAAAACATGTATAAATACCTAAAATATCCTAGATAGACTCTGTAAAAGCACTTATATCTGTAGGAATTTGTGTAGGTTTTTAAAACTTTTCATAAACCCTAAACACTAATTCATTGCCTGGATCTATGTTGATTGAATCATAAACTCGGATCTCGATCATACCTGGAGTTTATGAGCAGCGGAATTGATCAGGATGTCGACATCAGGAGCGCCTCAGATGCTGCGCCTCTACGGAAAGTCCACACGCACACAAACTGGATCACCGGGATGCTAGTGCCGGAAAAGCTCTCGGGATTCTGTGTTTCAAGGTGGCTACAGATCTAAGTCTGACTGAAAATTCCGTGCCTCTATCTCTTATATAGGGAACACGAAAACCTAATTAATAACCGGGCCAAACCGATCATTAATTAGATCATTAAACCAAACCAGTCGGTTTAATTTCAGTCACTGTGTCGATCGACACAACTACTTGTGTCAGTCGACACACTTAGCCAAAACACATAGTAATGTATATCAAATATACATCAACTTGATCATTACATTAATGATCAATCCCAATCTTGTTTATCCAGTTTGCTTAGGTGTGTGACCCTGTAGGATCATATAATACTAGCAATGAGTTCATAACTCATAAGTTATAAGCGGCTTCTAGCAAAGCATTATAACTACCTAGTATCACATGATAGTCTTATCTTGACTTCACAACTATATTAGAGTGAATACAAGTATGATATCCAGAACATTCCCTTCAATATCATGGTAAAAAACCGGTGAAAAATCCACGATACATCAATGGAGCAAGGGTAAAATGCAAAGCATCAATGATACATCAGTGGAGAAAGAGCTACTTAAACCCCAAGGAAACAATCTTTCCTCAACTACAGTTAACGCGGAACTCAACCTGGTTAAGGAATAGCTTGTTAGCAATATAAAAGTGTAGAGAGACGTGACGACCGAACAGCGGATGGTCAAAACGCGTGAGCAACACCTACACCTAGATAACATCGGAAGCACACTGAAAGATTCTTCCATCAAGCGAAAAAATACGTAAGCACTGCCCATACTCGTCTAATCCGGGTCATTTAACCAAACTGACAACGATTATATGTAAAAAGCACAAACGAGAGTCGATCATATCCACAACCTAATCGAAGCAACCTAGGCCAAGGTCAAACCGGCCACATCCGAATAATCAAAACTACTAATCCAGGTTAGGTATCCTCTATAAATAAAACCCTTGCTCTCAATTGGAAGGGTCGGTTAATCGTTTATTTATCACATAGAATTAGATTTCTCTAGTTTAGTTTTTACTGGTTTTCTTACAGAGAGCATTCGATCCTAAGTTCTTTGCCGGATTTCAATCCTACTTAGTTAAGTATTCGCTAGAGTGATTTCGTCGGCTCTCCTATAGTACTTCTTGAGAGCAGCTGACTTCTCTCCACAGCGATCAAATGGTGGAGGTCTGATCGCTGACATGCTTGCGTAGAATCAATCAGGGTGGTTGAAGTCAGCAAGCATTTGAACCTGGTCATATCTAGGCTGCCCAACCTGCAAGTCACCCGACTCCTCTGGAATCACATTACTAGCACCATCTATACGTTCACTAGCTTCATTGTATGTGTTACCGTCCCCATCAACAATCTGCCCCTGATAATTATCTCTTATGATAACTCTCTTTACCATTCTTTCAGCAGTCGCTTTCTGATTCTCACGTTCTAACCTTTTTAACTCTTAATTCGACAGATTGAGTAGAGTCTGATTCTTGTCACTTCTGGTTCTGCTAGGCATGCACCTGAAAGTCACAATTAAAAAGGTAAAACGCATAAATAAACAAAAGAAAAATTAGACTATTTCTAACCCTATAAAGCTTATTGGATCTAATTAGAGTAGAGAAAGTTTTACCCTAGAAAAACTACAGATACACAATAAAAAAATTGTAGTATTTAGGAATCGTTTCCATAAAGACTTGTAAGAACACAACATATTCTACTTTTGAATTAAACTAGGCTAAAAGATTAATAATTAAGAAATGTAAATTTAAAATAAGAGCATGTTGAGATTAGGTTGTAAACCAATTCTTGTGTGAATAGGTATATTTACTAATCTAGATTTGTTTCTAGTTAATTAACTTACACTTCCGCGTTCATTCATTAATTTGGATCTCAATTCTAGGTGGTCAAACCATAAACAAGTATATAGATTAATCTAGATCAAGAATTAATTATTTTATTCTAATTCAAAAATTCATGATTATCCTTTGAAAAAATCTAAAGCTAACAATGAATCTATTCAGACGTGCCGAATGAAACAAACATGATGAATAGAATAGAAAACATAAATGAGATTGATATTAATAACGAGAACTTTGAAATATTATCTAAAAACAGACACAGTGCGAGATTTTTCTCTCCAACAATCTCTCATTAAAAACCTAGAATAAAATAAAACATGGTTTAATGGCCTAAAACATATATTTATAACATATGGGACGTCATGTTTCTTTTTCGAATTGAGGGTTGATTTGGGCAAAATATGGCAACTATGACTCTTAAAATCGTGTTCTGCTGGAGGTGTGTTGATTATCATGAATTTTTGTGTTGATCGACACACTCTATAAAGATACACAATTTATTCAACTCGCGAGAGATCAAATATGTCTTCACTAAAATGGTCATATAAGAAGCTAAAAAGATGCGAGTCACTGCAAACCACTTGGAGATGAAAGCTATTTTCCGTATCTTTTTTTTTGCCATCGAGTTGGTCAAATTTGAGTACCGGAAAGACCTCTAAAGAATTCCAAACTTGTAAAAGTCATATCCGAAACTGCATCTCTCATTTATCGATTTTGCTCCACTTTCTCCAATTTATCCCAAATACTCATAACACTAATTATATTCTACATAAACATACAATACACTCTAAAACTAACAAAAACATGGGTTATAAAACCCGAAAACCACAATCTATCACATAGTAAAAAAAGACGGTTTTTTTTTCTTTGTCAAAAACAGATGAAACAAGTTTTTATTTATCGTGTACGAAAATTGATAAATTTTGATATAATATATATATATATATATATATATATATAATTATAATTAGTATGAAATTTTTTATGTCATATAATTGAGATACAAAATAAAAACTCAAGAATCTGAGCATCCAACCAATTAGTTCCTCATATCCCAATCTATATATTTGCCCAAGGAAAAAATCTAAGCGACCTATAATTTATTTTGGCTCAATCAAAATCGGTCACATTAGATTCGATACTTTCCTTTTCACGTTGTTGAATCTTATCGACACTCCAACTTACCACATCATTTTTGTTTTCAACAAACCACTGTAAACATTTTCAAATGATGTTAAAATATATCAACAGATGATAAAAATGTCATTGTACGTAGTCTCATCTTCAACACATCATTGCATAATTCAACTGTTGAAATATTTTCTAACTAGTCCATTGTATGTAGTTTTAATATGTAAGACCAAAGCTTTAAAGAAATAATATATATATTTTTTTTTTTGGCAAACTATACCATTTTATATTTTTATTTTCTTCCAACTATGCTTTTGTTACTTTCTTATTCAAACATAACTTAAAAGAGTTTGACATATAAGGGAGGAAGAGTTTGACCGATTCTTCTTTTCTCCGGTCATAATTTGTTAGACGACTTCGTCTCTCAACTCGCTCCGCTTTTGACTAAGTGACCTGACACAGTGTAAAGCATGAACAGAATTTCAAATTATAGACAACAACACATCCTAAATTTAGTTTTACACTTGAATTTAAACCTTCTTTCACAATCACAAGGCTCTTTTCTGTACAACAAAAATGTCTAAAGACATAAAAACCCCTCACTCACTCAAATCTCAAACTTGGCAAAACTGAAACAAAAAAGAGAGTAAAGGTTCTCTCTTTTTATGTGTGTTTAAAAAACTAATCACAACATAGAGGACATCTAATGAGTCCATTCTCATTACAATCTGGACATGTTTGAAACCCATACTCCCTTTCTTCCTTTTCACATTCATCACCATCGTCTTCCTCTTCGTCTTCATATTCAAAGTATACTTTACAGCTCCCTGAACATGTCTCACAAGGCACAAACCTTACATCTCCACAAGCCTCGCATTCTTGACCATTAACATTTTTGCTTTCTTCCACCCTTTCGCAGCCTTCGAGAAGCTTCTCGAGCTTCCCATCTTCGTTTAACTTTCGAATCTCCTCTGCTCCTCCAAGATACTTTGTCCCCAAGAAAACTCTAGGTAAAGTGATCCCAGCACCATTGTTGAGTTTATCCCCTAGTAGCTCCTTAAGCTCTTCTTTAAAACCCGAATGCATCGATACATCCCGCTCGTCCACACGAACACCAAGGGTTTTTAGTATAACTCGGACACCGCAGCTATCTTCGTATGTCTTCCTTATACCTCTAAGGCTAGTGAAGTAAAGAATCACTTTGTCTTTACCAACAATCTGTCTTGGTTCACTCCAAGTTTCCTTCTTCTCTTCTTCATGAGAGAAATTGAGAGAATTCATTCCCATATCATGAACCGAGATATGGAAAGGGTGATCAGCTGGGAGTTCTTGAAGCGATCTCCTGAATGAGGAAATGACCTCAGGATCAAAATCCTCGAATCTGCAACTCGAGTCAAGCCCTTCTCCTTCCACCTGAAGCCACACTGGCTTTGCGTTACCATTCTCCAGAAACATAGATTTGGGATGTTCGAAGGAGAAGCTCCTGGCATGATTTGGTGATCTTAGAGGAGTAATGACATCTTCAAGCCCATCCATCATTTCCCACGTATTGATCGTTTCTGGCTCTCCCGGAGGAGTCAGAATTGGAGTTTTCGGCAAAATCTTAGGGATTTTATTGTTCATCATACTTGACCATACCTTTGCCTCCATAAGCTTAGCCTGCAATTCCAAATTCGATTTCTCCTTGTCCTTCTTTTCCTCGTCGGCAACAAGGTTTCCGCTAAAGTCTGCCAAGTGTTTGTGATTATGCCTGAAGGAAGAGTCGCATAGCTTGAGAGATCCAAGGCTAGAGGAATTGAGAGCCACCATATGGCAGCTATCGTCAGAGTGTTGCGGTGGATGGTGCACCGAATGACTTCGTTGTACGTCTACCGGAGAATATCCTCGCCGGCAATGGAGGCAGCGCTTACGGTGCTTTGAGCTCGCACAGCCCATAATCAAATCGAAGAAAACCAACAAAAAATTAATCGGGAACGGGAAAAGATAAAAAAGGTTTTTAATCTGGGGAAACGGAAATCGATGAAATGAAATTGGAGAACAGGGTTTGGTGAAATCGATGAGATTATCAAAAGAATTTTCGTCGAGATTTGTGAAAATTATAGCTGGAAAGAAAAGTCGATCCAGAGAAAAAGACGAAAGAGAGATCGTAACGCGTAACGAGCCACAGAACAATTCAAATATGTTTATCTGAAAACTGGGGATTTAATAAAATCCCATTTTTCATCGTTTCGGCGTTATTTCATCTTTGGATTTTAGCAGATATGAGCAGAGGATTCCACAAGAGAATGAACGGAAATTAACAAAAAAAAAAAAAAAAAAAAGTCAATATGAGAATGAAAAAAAAAAATCAACTTTCTCTTTACACCTCGTAACTCGGCGTCGTCGTCTGGTGAGAGAGAAGAAGATGGGAGACGAATGTTAAGTTTAAGAAAAATTCAAGAATTTATTCAGATATTTAATTATTTATAAATTCTACAAAAAGTCTCTTTTTGGGGGGTCACTATTTCTATTTGGTTATTCTTTGATTGACTCTTCTCGTGCTTCCAGTAGTTCACATTTGACGGCGCGTGATCCACGCTCTTTTCCGGATCAACCTTTCTCAAATTACTTAAGTAATTAAGTTAGGAACAATATCTTCTAGTTTATGGAATGTTTTTTTTCTTTTTTTTTGTTAAAAATTTCTTTTTTTTTTTTCTTGCTTTCTTTCTCTTTCTTTAGTAGGCAGTAAAAAGTGTTGTTTATTGTAATAATACTCTGAAACTTGATTTATTTTTCACAGTGAATTTATCAGTTCTTCTACAAAATATACTTTTAAAACATACAAAGTAATAACTTTTTTTCCAAACGAGGAAACAAGTCTAAAATTAAAGGGGGAATTGCAAAATTATATTTAGGGGGTCACTATTTTGAGGTGTTTCTTTTTCCAACGTGGAGTTTAGATTCTTTTTGTTTTAATTGTTAGTTAAATGGTTATGAATCATGTTGATATTAAATTTGTGGTATTCTTTTTATTTTGGTTACGGAATTTGGTGGTACTTTTTAAATTAAAAATTAGGGGTATTATATTTTGAGCAAAAACTTAAATATGTTATTTTAGATAATTTCCTTTTTAACAAACGCATTAGTATATTAAGGGGAGAAAATGGTGAACTAAAGAATTACGTGACTTAATGAAACTTGTATTGTTAACAAATATGTTTTGTCATTATTTTCCTAAGACCAATGAGGTATGAGGTGTGAATTACTTCACATAAAAATTCACATAAAAATTAATTACAAATGCATAATGTATAATGTTAAGTTATCGATCCTACAAAAATTATGTCAAATTTCAATTCTAAACATGAAATTTTTCTAAACCAAATTTAGTATCTAATAACTTATTCATCAAACTTAACTTGTGAACTTATAATATTAAAAACGCTAGATCATAGGGAAAATCGCAAGAGGTATAAATTAGCACCAATCAACATCCAATAGATTTTAGAACACAGAACACAATTATATATAGTGAAATTTACTCCCACTCGTATTAATCTTAAGTGTAATTACTAATTTAGTATCCGTTTACAAACTTAGTATTAAGAATTTAAAAAAATTAAATTACCCTTATGACAAACTTACTAACTTAGTAACTTTTGTTTAAATAATTAGATTTAAAACTTTAAATAAATAAGTATTTATATATCATTTTTAATAAATAGTTAATTTATGTAGATTTAGTTTTTCAAAACCGTTTAACATTAATTGAAAAATTTGAAAATCAAAATAATATCTTGGTTGTTTTTTTTAAAAACAATTTGTACGTAATTTTTTTTAAAAACTGTAATTTTATTTTGAAAATGTTTTTTTCTAAAATAATTGGAGGAAAAAAATTTTAAATTAAAAAATAATAATTTTTTATGTTGATTAAAAAGTGACATTGAAATTAAATTTTAATTTTTTTAAAAAGTGATATTCAAAATCCTAATTTTTTAATTTTAAAAAAAAAATTCGTCCAATTTTTAAAAAAAAATTTTAAAAACATTTTCAAAAGAGTAAAAAAAAAAAATTGGAATGTTAATAACAAATCTGAAAAAAGAAAAAAAAAAAAAACATTTCTCCCTTGCCATGTCATCAGATATCAAAAATCCATAAAATTGAAGTAAATCTGTAATAAAAGAAATAAATCTTCAAATTAAATCTGCAAATTAAGAAAAAATGCAAAATCGTGTAAAAATCTTCGACAAAGAAAAACAAATCTTCAAATTAAATTTGCAAAAAAAATTATATCCGCAGAAAATTAAATTTGTTACACTATAAACAAATATGTTACAGTACAGATTTTACTGTACTAGTTTAAGCAAGTTTTACTTTATTGTGGATTTTTAGAAATCCGCAACAAAGCAATAAATCTACAACAAATACAATAAAATCTGTAAAAAAAAATCTTTAAACATGTAAATCTGCAAAACAAATCCGAAAAAAATAAAGTTTCAACACATGTTTGCGGATTTTTGAAAAATAATATGCGGATTTGTTTTGCTGGGAAGGCGGAATTTTCGTAAATATGGAAATGTATTGATTTCTCTCAACTAATTCTGTTACAACATTAGTGTTATATACACTGGTACAAAATCTAACTTACATGAACCGGTTTAATCAAAATAACCAGAATACATTAAACCGGGACACATCTATTATTCCCACTCAAGATGAGCCAAATATGGAAAGTAATCTCATCTTGCCAATAATATCTCGGAACAGAGTAGGATATAAAGCCTTTGTCAAAACATCAGCAAGTTGATGATGTGTCCTGACATGCATTGTTTTGATCAATCCATTCTCGATCCGTTCCCGTGTCGTATGACAATCATTTTCCACGTGTTTAGTACGCTCGTGAAAAACGTTGTTATTAGCGATGTGAATGGCGGTTGTTGAATCACAAAACAGAGGAACCGGAGTCTTCAGAGGAACCTGCAATTCTGTAAGCAACTTGACCAACCACGCGATTTCACAACTAGCCAAAGCCATTGCTCTATATTCTGACTCAGCAGAAGACCGTGATACAACCTCCTGTTTCTTGGATTTTCAGGAAATGAGTGAATCCCCAAGAAACATGCAATAACCGGTTGTTGAACGACGCGTATCAGGACATGAATTCCAATCTGCATCACATAAGGCTTTGAGTTGAAGATCTGAGTGTGCCGGATAGAACAAACCCAAACCAATTGAACCTTTGATGTAGTGAACCACTTTGTGTGCTGCTGTAAGATGTGATCGCTTAGGAGCAGAAGTAAACTGGCATAATTTGTTCACAGAATACGAAATATCAGGCCTGGTAATTGTTAAGTACATCAATTTACCAACAAGACGCCGATACTCCTCTGGATTATCCAGTGCTGGTTCATCAGTGTGAAGACTAAGCTTCAAACTTGGTTCCATTGGAATACTAGAAGGTCTGCATCCAAGCATACCAGTTTCCTCTAAAAGTTCCAGTGCATACTTCCTTTGGCAAACAGAGATGCCTTTACTAGAACGAGCTATCTCCAAACCAAGAAAATATTTAAGAGCACCAAGATCGCGAAGCTTAAACGCCTTTTCCAAATCCAGTTTAAGCTGTGTCACAACTGCTTCATCATCACTAGCAATTACTATATCATCAACGTAGACTAGCAATGCCACATAATGTTCCTGATTATGTCTGATGAATAAAGCATGATCAGATTGTGATTTATGAAATCCCAAACCTGTAAGAGTAGAGCTGAATTTGAGAAACCATTGACGCGAAGCTTGCTTAAGCCCATAAAGCGACTTCTGAAGTTTCAAAACAGCATTAGCAGGTAAAGATTCCCCTTCTCTTGATACATATCCTCGAGGTAAAGTCATGTATATCTCCTCATCTAAATCGCCATTAAGAAAGGCGTTAGATATGTCCAATTGATGTAGATACCAATTCTTTGCAGCTGAAACAGCAAGAAGAGTCTTCACGGTTGTCATTTTCGCCACAGGAGAAAAAGTATCTACAAAATCAATGCCCTCTCTTTGCGTATAACCTTTGGCTACTAAACGAGCCTTGAATCTTTCCAAAGAATCATCCGCATTAAGCTTCACTTTATAGATCCATTTGCAACCAATAGGATGTTTACCTGCTGGTAAAGAACAAACAGTCCAAGTGTTGGTAGCCTCTAATGCTTCAATCTCAATCCCCATAGCATCACACCATTCTTTAATCTTCTTGGCTTGAGTGTAGCTACTAGGTTCAGCATAAGTATCAATAGCACAGACAAACGCTTGATGATCAAGAGAAAGCCGTGTGAGATTGATATATGCAGAAATAGGATATCGAGCATCTGAGATAGTATTACAATAGTAATCCCTGAGATGAGCAGGAAGCTTACTAACTCGTTTTGAAGATGAAGGATCATGAACCGAAATGATGGGCAAGGACTGATCTTTTATGCGTGAAACATCCGAGTCATCATATCGTTCGGGATCCAAATCATGAAATATCTCAACTGCAGGAGTCGTGGAAGAGAATGAGGCCTGAGAAGACAAATCAAAGAACTCTTCCTTAAAATCAGCATTTTTAGTAAAAGGGAATAGATTTTCAAAGAAAACCACGTGTCTAGAAATAGATATCTGATTAGATTCTAAATCTAGCACTTTATAACCCTTATACCCAGCTGGATAGCCAAGAAACACACAAGCTCTGGAGCGTGGTTCAAATTTGTGCATTTGATTTGTTGAAGTGGATTTGTAACATAAACACTCAAATACCTTCAACAAAGAATAATCTGGAGGCTTTGAAAACAGAAGCTCAAACGGAGACTTGTTTTTCAGGAGAGGAGATGGCAATCGATTGATCAAAAACACTGCTGATAATACACAGTCAGACCAATACTCCAATGGAACATGTGATTCAAACATCAAGGATCTGGCTACATTCAAGATATGTTGATGCTTCCGTTCAACAACAGAATTATGTTATGGTGTTTTTGGGCAAGAATGGTAAGAGGTAATACCTTTGGTTTTAAAAAGTTCCACAAATTTCAATTCCGGAGCATTATCTGATCTTACAGATTTGACACGCTTCTGAAATTGTGTTTCAATCATTGCCAAAAATTCTGGAACAATATGTGGAGCATCAGACTTGGTCTTCATCATATACACCCAAGTAGATCTGCTGTGATCATCAACAATGGTGAGGAAGTATCTGTATCCATCTGTAGAAGTCACAGAAAACGGTCCCATGTATCCATGTGAATAAGATCAAAAGAAACAGAAGATAAGTTATTGTGAGAAACAAAGGGAAGATGCTTTTTTTTTGCAAATTGACATGTTTCACAATGAACTGAAGCCGTTTTATTTCTTTTCCAGTAGACCAAGTACATCATGTAACATATCTAGTTTAGAATATGAAGGATGTCCTAGTCTACTATGCCATAAGGCAGGATCAATAACAACAAAAGGACAAAACGATTGATCAACATTAATAGGTGAATCCAGTAGAGAAGCAGTATCCAAAACATATAATCCTGCTATCTGGTTACCCTGTCCAATTGTCAATCCCTTGATACGATCATGTATGACACAAGAGTTTTCATCAAAATACACTCTTGAACCCAAATCTTTAGCCAATTGACTGACACTGAGAAGATTGAGCCTAAAATCCGGTATGAACAACATATTTTTAATGATAATGTGTTCATTCAACCTAATAACTCCAACACCAGCTATCTTGACATTAATACATGTTAGAGGTGTGACTGTAGAATCTAGATTTGATGATAAACTGGTGAATAAAACTCGATCATGAGAAACATGATGAGTAGCACCACTATCAATTATCCAAATCTGAGATTTCAACACATTCCTAGAGGCTATCAAAATTACAATAAAGCATAGTGTAGAGAAAGAGAAAGATATACCAAAAGCTACAGAACCATTTGGATCAACAGTTGAAGAAGATGCAACAATGACTGGTTGAGCAGAGGTACTTGAAGCTGTGTGCTAAAATAAGCAATCACATCTTGAATTTGGTCTTTAGATAATCCACCAACAAAATTAGCAATATCAGTAGGCCGAATGGATGCTTCCTTGTCTGTTAAAGCGAGACTTGCAACCACTGGCTTTGCTTGCGGAGGAGACTTGTCTTGAGAAGGATTCTTGGACTTATGCTTAAATCCTGGAGGATATCCGTGTATCTTATAACACTTGTTAACAGTATGTCCCAAATAGTTACAATGAGAAAATTGAACTTTAGATTGCTTGGGATTGTTGAAAGATGCTTGTGCTGCATTAACAGAAACTGAATCAGCAACTGGAGCTGAAACACTGAATGCAGAAGCAGAGGATGCAGGGGTAATGTTGCGTTGACTATGATCTTGATCCAAGAGATGATAAACACCAGCAAGATCTGGAATCTTTTTCTTCATAATAATTTGACTCCTGGCTGCTGCATAAGAACCATTAAGTCCAGCAAGAAACTTAATGATTTTATCATTCTCAGCTCGTTTTTCCATAGTTGCACAACATGTACAGTGATGACACGTATCAACACAAATAGCTCCATCAAGATCATCCCAAAACGTCTTCAAAGTAGTAAAATACTCAAAAAGACTCATCGATCCTTGTTGAAGAGACCAAAGTTGTTGAGTAATTTGATAAGACCGTGGAAGACTTGTGATGTGAAAACGTACCATCAGATTTTTCCAAATCGCAAAAGCATCTTTAATGCGATATACACTCTTGTATATATCTCGTGAGACAGTACTCAGAATCCAGGATTTGACCATACTATTGCAGCGAGACCATACTTGAAAAATATTACTCGATTCAAGAGGACGAAGCAAAGATCCATCAATAAATGCAAGTTTGTTCTTCGCGTCTAATGCAGTAGTAATGGCAATACTCCAGGATGAATAATTTGTTCCATTAAACACCTCAGTAGTGATTTTATTTCCCGGATTGTCTCCATTTGTCAAGAAATAAGGAGATTGCATATCCGAAAAACCTAATTGAGGATTCGAGAACGAAGAAGAATGAGCCTGAAAATTTTGTTGAGGATTGGGGAAGAATGGCGATGCATACTGCAGATTCGACGAGAATCGATGCTGATTGTTCGCATGTGTGAAAAAAGACGACAAAGGCTGCAGAGAAGCGAATAGAAGTGGATTTGTGGGATTCGATGGATGAACTAGGGATCTCTCAGAAGATCTGAGATTCGTAGAGGTACGTGGAGCTTCGGATTTCGATCTGACCGTACGACGCCGTAATCGATAAACGGAAACCATCGCATTCACCGGAAAAGCAAATCGGAACCAAAGAAAACGAAGGATGAGGTGAAAAAACAAAAGAATCGAAGAAAACAACAAGTTTAATCGGTAGGAAACACGAAAAAACTTGAAGATTCAGCGACGAAACGGAGCAAAACGCTCTGATACCATGTTAGCTTTGAGAGAAAATGAAGAAGACAAAGAAGAAAATATAGAAATGTATTGATTTCTCTCAACTAATTCTGTTACAACAGTAGTGTTATATACATTGGTACAAAATCTAAATTACATGAACCGGTTTAATCAAAATAACCGGAATACAGTAAACCGGGACACATCTATTAGTTATGAATCATGTTGATTTTATATTTGTGGTATTCTTTTTATTTTGGTTACAGAATTTGGTGGTACTTTTTAAATTAAAAATTAGGGGTATTATATTTTGAGCAAAAACTTAAATATGTTATTTTAGATAATTTTCTCTTTTAACAAACGCATTAGTATACTAAGGGGAGAAAAGGGTGAACTAAAGAGTTACGTAACTTAATGAGACTTTTCTTGTTAACAAATATGTTTTGTCATTATTTTCCTAAGACTAATGAGGTGTGAATTGCATGTGCATGTAGTATTTAGGTTATCGATCTTACAAAAATTATGTCAAGTTTCAATTCTCAAGAAATTTTTCTAAACCAAATTTAGTATCTAATAACTTATTGATCAAACTTAACTTATAATATTAAAAACGCTAGATCATAGGGAAAATCGTAGGGAAAATCGCAAGTGGTATAAATTAGCACCAATCAACATCCAAAAGATTTTAGAACACATAGCACAATTATATATAGTGAAATTTATTACCACTAGTATTAATCTTTAGTGTAATTACTAATTTAGTATCCGTTTACAAACTTAGTATTAAGAATTTAAAAAAATTAAATTACCCTTATGACAAACTTACTAACTTACTACCCTTTTGTTTAAATAATTGGATTTAAAACTTTAAATACATAAGTATTTATATATCATTTTTAATGAATAGCTAATTTATGTAGATTTAGTTTTTCAAAAATGTTTAAAATTAATTGAAAAATTTGAAAATCAAAATCATATCTTGGTTTTTTTAAAAAAAAAAATTTGTAAGTCTTTTTTTTTAAAAAAACTGTAATTTTATTTTGAAATATTTTTTTTTAAAATTTTAATAACTGGAGGAAAAAATTTTAAATTAAAAAATTAGATTTTTTTTTATGTTGATAGTGACATTGAAATTAAATTTTAATTTTTTTAAAAAGTGACATTCAACATCCTATTTTTAATTTAAAAAAAATAATTCGTCCAATTATAAAAAAAAATTTAAAAACATTTTCAAAAAAGTACAAATTTTTTTTGGAATGTTAATAACAAATCTAAAAAAAGAAAAAAAAAAACCATTTATCCCTTGACATGTCATCAGACATCAAAAATCCGTAAAATTGAAGTAAATCTGTAATAAAAGAAATAAATCTTCAAATTAAATCTGCAAATTAAGAAAAAGTGCAAAATCGGGTAAAATCTTCGACAAAGAAAAACAAATCTTCAAATTAAAATCTGCAAAAAAATTATATCCGCAGAAAATTAAATCTGTTACACTATAAACAAATATGTTACACTAAAGATTTTACAGTACTAGTTAGTAATTTTTTAAGCAAGTTGGGTTTTTAGAAATCCGTAACAAAGCAATAAATCTACAACAAATACAATAAAATCTGTAAAAAAAATTTGTAAACATGTAAATCTGCAAAACAAATCCGCAAAAAAATAAATTTTCAACACATGTTTGCGGATTTTTGAAAAATAATATGCGGATTTGTTTTGCTGGGAAGGCGGAATTTTCGTAAATATGTTTTTTCCTTTCAAATGTTTTAAGGGTATTGTGGGTACGAAAAAAATCATTTCAATGGTGTAAAAGTAAATACTAGTTTAGTAATTTTATAAAAATTTCATATTAGATAAGTAATCCTCCCTAAAATGGAATCTCCTAATTACTTGGTAGATTACACCTACTTGTTAACGACTAGGGCGTAAAGATACTTTTCAACCTTTTCAACCTATGAAAGCTAACTTATGCAATAAATATAGATTAATTGTTCATGACTTTCCAAGGCAGAGAATAGCTGTACACAAAGACGAAATCACCTACTAAAAACCATGTTTGGGTCGTGACTTCAAATAGTGTTTAAGATAACCAAACCTAGTGATTTGTATAATGATTAATCAAGTCAAAATATATGCTTTATAGTAATGTTAAAGTACAGAATCATACTGATAATATCATGTTTAATGCCTAGAGATCTATAAAACCACTGAAAACCCCTAGATCTAACAAGACGACTATTCACACATAGCAAGTAAAACCATAATCATATCAAAATCAAATAATTATATAAAAGTACAGAGAAAGTAAGAGTTTAGAATAAAGAAAAATTTGTGGCTAGATCTCTCTCTTTGCAAAAAAAAGTATCTTAGGAAGAAATCTCAAAGAAACCTTAAAAACAAGGTGACTTCTAGAGACAAAAGATTTTATGGTGACTTAAGTGTCTTGAAGGCTTTTGCTTATTGTTTTTGAAGGCTTAGACCTAACTTCAATACTAAATAGGTTTTATATAACTCAAGGGGTGGTGCATGGGTTGTTGATTATGATGCAAAACTTCGGGTTTTGAGAAAAATCCCGTGGAACGATTTCCTTATTTTTGACCGATTAGACGATTTGGTCGATTCCAACGTGTGGTAGGTCGTCTTTAACCCTGAGTGAATTTATTCTTCATTTTGCTTCAAATCGTCTAAGTTCCTGTCTCTCGGCCTCTTCAAGCTCTCTCTAAGGTTGTCTCCTTGAAGGACTAGGTGGGCTCTGTGGCCTCGTAAAACCAATAATATGCGACCAAATCTTCCTCAAAGCTCGGAAATGACACATATCTCTCGTCATCTGATACTCGTGATGAACCTAAGGAGAAGCTCCAAATGGTGGCTGCTTTGGCAGCTCAAAATCAGTCTAATCTGGCATAACAACAGTGGAGTGTCGGGTTCCAGCAAACTATGAATCATCAGCACATTGTTGGGTAGTAGTGGCGGGTGGTGATCGAGCTGTAGCTCGCCTAATACGTCGTGGTGGCGTGTGTGTGGCTCCCTGTTGGAAAATCTCAGCGGGTACAAAAATACTAAGCAAAGTAGTAAGGGGTAAGAAATTAAATACTTCCAATGAGTGGATCATAGTATAATCCCCATTAGGCAGTTGAAAAAGAAAAATGGATCCATCATCCATCATAAGCTCATAGAGTGCTTCCATACGCACAATGTCTGAATGAGCTCAAGAAGTCTCATCCAACTATAGATGCATACTAGGGTCGTCTTCCTTCGCATGATCACCATGTGGTACCTCGCAAAATCTCTTAATTGGGGTCGAAAGCCTCCCAACTTTCCCCTTCTTCACCGAAGAAACACCGCCAGAAAATACATGGTTTCTCAACGAAACCAAGTAATGAGCGAAGACAAGGAGCATCTGGCAGAATGAACCAATCGCCTATGGAATAGTAAAGTAATGTAAGTTCCTGCTCGTAAAGGCGTCTTTCCTCTAAGCGTTCAGAAAGGTATGGAAACCGAACATAGTGCAAACCTCTTCGATGGTAATACTATAGCAAACTCCATCGATCTTGAAGTGGAGATTCCATCTGTTGAAATCATCGCAATCTCGCGGATGGACTAAGTCAAGAGGCTAAAAATTTTCGCACCGCGTCAGGATAAGTGGAGAGTATCGGTAGCCAATGTGCCCAATCCCTATGTTCTTCATACAAGAGTTGATATGTTGGTGCAGTCCCAAGCGGCGGGTTGTCTTTGAATCTAATATCCTCACGCCCTGAATTGTAACCTCCAAATAACGGTTATAGTAGACCATATCATAATTGATGTATCATAGATTTTACCGATTTTATGTTATGATATGACTGGTTTTATAGAGTCTTTCTAGTGTTTTTTAGGTATTTATACAGGTTTTACAAGCAAAAGGTGTTCTGGATCAAAAGGAAACAAAAGGAAGCAAAAATGAAAGAATTGGAGCAATTGTCAGAAAGGAAAGTGCAGAGCCATAATTGAAATCTGGAAGTCAACAGACAATTGACCGACCTACATGAAGGGTATAATAGGCAAATTACATATCAAATCGAAGCCCCGAGAGTTGAATTTCATTTCCAGTTGGAATCAGATCAAACGAAGTTCTGTAGCGCGAGATATTGTTATTTTACTGAAGAAGGTCCATTCTGATGAATTTTATAAGACTGACCGGATTAGCTCTAATCAAGCCCGACTCAAGTTTTAAGGAGGTTTTGACCTAGGCACGACTTTTCCACCTATAAAAGGAGTCTTAAGAGGCAGAGAGCAGCCATCACAAAAAGAATCACCAATCACGAAATTCACAGCATCCATAGCCACCAAATACTATTTTGCTTTCTAGATTTCTAGGGTTTTGCTACACTAGCTTTGCTTGAGAGCTTGAAGGGGAGAAGAGATCTGTTATTCATACCAATATAATGAGTTTGTATCTCTGAACCTCTTTACTTTTATGAAGTTTACTTTGTGCATAAGTTTTCCTATGTGCGAATAGACAACTTGTTAGATCTAGGGTTTTCAATGGTTTTATAGATCTCTAATGCATTCAACATGATATAATCAATATTCTCTACTTTATTGGTATTCTCTACTTTATTCTGATCTGGCCATTTAGAATATTGCTCATAGGAGGAGTTACACCAATACACCATTGGGTAATGATTCTAGAACATGGCTTTTAGTAGGTAACCTCGTCCTTGTGCAAACGAGAGTTTGGCTTGGAAGGTTATGAACAATCAGATCTGTTTCATTGCATGGGTTTTTCATATTAGGTTTGGAAAGCATCCTTTCTGATCTAATGGTTAACTCATAGGTATAATATCTCGAGAGATCGGTTATTATATATATCGTCTTCTGTGTTCGTGAATCTATTGATTATTGATTGATTGCTGATCTATATTTCCTGCGATTTCCTTTGGATCTAGCGCCCTTAAACCAATGATGAAACATCCTGTTTGCGTTAATCTAATGATATCACTAATGATACTAATCATACTTTGCTTTGACAAGTTCCAAAGTACCAGATCTGCGGTAATCACTTGGTTCCCTGTGGGATCGATAACCTTTCATGCTACAAATGTACATTGTGCACTTGCAGTTTATTTAGGTGAAAACAATTCACGCATCAATAATCATCCCAAAACTTGTTATGTTGTCTCTTGCAATCTTGATCCCTTAACACATCTTATTCTCTTTGCTCGCCCCATGGATAATTTAGAGAATCCATCTCACTCTTCAGCCACATCAATTCATCGATCTCATAATCAAAATCACTACCGCTTCCTAAAATCTGCAAAAGAAACACGAAAAAAAAAAAATTAAATCTATTATGCCCTTGTTCGCAATCGAAGCCGGCCGAATAAACCACATGGTCGATCGACTCAAGAGAAATTTGGACTTCGTGTTCTTTGCAAGTTTCATCTTTTTGCTCTAATATTTCCATAATTAAACCTATTTCCATTGTAAACAACCAAATTCAAAAATTCAACAACCAGAAGAACCAAAACTATACTCTAATTCCACAATATGCAAGTTTTCTAACAATCAAGTACGAATAATCCAAAATTCAAACAAGAAATCGTATAGAAACAAGGTTAATACCTTGCAGATCTGAAAAACAAAGTACATGGGGTGATAAAGCACATAAAATCGAGTTTGGGAAGACTTGAGTCACAAAATTTGGTTGTGAATTTAAAGAGAAAATTGAGTTAAAAGTTTATGTGAATTATGAATGAAAAACTGTTGTTTTATTTTTGATATCGAAAAGAATCAACCGACTAAAAGCCACGGTCAGTCGACCATATATATATCATGACTCTATCTAAGTTAGAAATAGAAAGCACAAAATTCTAAGTAAAATAAATGAATACAGATTCACAAGTGGGTTGTCTCCCACTAAACGCTTCTTTACAGTCATTAGCTTGACTATGTCTGATCATGCGCTTTTCTTATTAGAGCTCAACACAGAGTGTTCGTCCTTGTCTGGTTCCTCCATGATAGCATCTTCATCTTTTGCTTCAATAAGATCTATGTTCTCATCTTCACTATCTTCCTTCACCTTCTCAAGTTTTATGCTTGTATTACACATATGTCTTTTTGTGGAGGTGTGTCTCATGTGGCTTTGAATGGGTTTGAAAGTTCCTTTTGGTAAAGCTCTGAACTTGATATTCCTGGTTCTACAATCTATCTTTGCATGGACGATATGCAAGAAAGGTCTTCCAAGAATAAGTAAATCTCATGACATGAAAATCTACTGCGAAAAATTGACCATTGGTGCGTAGTAGCATGTCCTTAAGCATTCCTTCAGTTAGTCTGTAGGTTCCATCTGCAAATTTCAGCAAAACTTGTTTGTTCAGCATCTTATCAAATTTCAGCACATGAACTACTGAAAGTGACATCAAATTAATTCCAGCTCCAGTATCACAAAGAATCTTCTCAAACCAAGTATAACCAATCATGCAACTTATTTATGGTCTTCCGAAATCTTCAAGTTTTTTTGAGATTGCTTTGTTAATCATATCATCACACATCTTTGATAGCCTATTACATAATTCTTCAACCTTCATCTTCTCATTCAGTAGGTAAGGAACAAGTTCCTTCAGTTGTAACTCCATTCCAAATTGCTCTATTAGTGGTCATATCTCTTTGCATTCCTTAATGAACTCATCAACATTATAGTTGAATTGATCCTTAAATACCTTGATTGACTTGAAGTAAAAAATAATTATGTATTCAATATGCTCTGGTCGAATCCATGGTCGAATCCATCTAGAAGTAGATTGTATCTCTTGTTCACATGGTGATATAGACGGCATAGTAATTGCTCGTCTTTTGGCTTCTGGGGAATCCATTCGACCGATCGTTGGAAGGGCCGACTGACTCGGGTCTTTGTGAGTTATCATTATTTGTTCTTCAGGTTTCTCAAACACTCTCATCATTGGTTTTGATCTAGTAGTCACTTCTATATCCTTCTTCTTTTTTCTTTCTTTATATTGGTAGATGAATTCATCTTACTTTTTTGATACGAGTTTAGCGATAAAGTTTAGAACCAAAAAAAGGTTAAATTGTTGGTTGGACTAAAGATCCTCTCCAACTAAAGAACATTTAATGCTCCCTGGATGGATGGATGAAGGAATGAGTTGTTGTCTTTACACTAATATATTGCTCAAAATTTTCTAGTGTGAGAACATTTAATGCCCCCGGATGGATGGAGATTACCCCTCAATTATGTATGTTACTTCTATTTTTTTTTTTTTTTCATAAAAAAAAATTTAGATATTTGTTAAGGAGAGAGAGTGAAATTCATATCCACGGACAACATGAACAATAAAGAGACCCAATATTTTGCTGCGGGTTGAATACTTAACTAAAACTTCTTTATTATCATCAACTTAATTAAATGACAAACCAATGATAAACTTCATTCAGCCTTGATTACTTTATTGTTTGATGGTGTGTAATACACCCAGAGGTCTTTGACTCTAGAAATTTCCCCATTTTTATAAGATATTTTGATGCAAATTGAGACAATTGATTTCGGTTCTTGGTTCCTCTCTTTTTACATCCCGTTTTCTAAGATGAATATGCAAAATATAATTTCCCACGCCATTCCGTTGCAATTTAAGTAATTTCTCATTTGTGGCCATTATTTTATTCAAAAGGGTAAGGAAAGGGAAAGGGTTTGTGAAAGAATTCATAAAGTATCTGATTTACTCGTTTACTATCTTGCTTATAAATTTTGTTTTTAAAGATTATTCAAAAAATTCTGAAATTTCTTATAATTTTCCAAAATTTTCTAAAAGCTCTTAAATTTTCCAAAAGATTATTCAAAATTTTCGTCTCATTTCTTTGTCTGAATACTTCGATTTTATTTTTTTGAATACTCGAATGACTTATTCCCCTATTTTTCGGTCCCGTTTCTCATAATGAATGTACCTAAATTGTAATTGCCCATTCTCATTTAAGTAATTTCCTATTCATGACGATTTATTTTATTCAAACTGGTAATAGAAGGGAATTACCCGTTTAATATATAACTTTCAAAAAAATTAAAAATAATATAAAAATAATTCGAAAAAATCCTGAAATGTCCTATAGTTTTCCAAAATTATCATGTTCTCGTTCCCGCTATTTCCTATCCCGTTTCACACATTTCTCATTCCATTTCTTGGTGGAGAATACTTTAATAATGTTTTTCAAATACTCGAGTTGCCTCTTCCTCTTTTTTTATGTCATGTTTTCATAGATGAACACAATGTTTTGAAACCCGACCCGGACCCGTGGTCGGACCGGTAAACCCGGCGACCCGATAGATATTCCGGGTTGGGTCATATGCAAAAACCGTTGAGTTAAAACCCGAAAAAACCTGCGGCTTATTTGTGATCTGGTTGACCGGTCGAACCGATTGATCCAGATATTGAAATTTTTTAAACCTTTTAAATCAAATATAAATTTTTATTGTGATAAAATATAGGGATTTACTAGTTGAAACATTATTAGAAGTTCTTCTGATGAGACGTTTTATTTCTCAATCTCACAAACCTTCGACTTTTTTATTAGGGAGGATTACTAATCTAGTATGAAAAAAAACTAAAATTACTAGACTAGTATTAATTTTTTGAGCCTTAAAATGAGTATTTTCGTGCCTAAAATACCCTTATTTCATTTTACAGGAAAAAATGTATTTACCAAAATGTCACATTCCCAACAAAATAAATCTTCAGTTTTTTAAAAAAAATCCGCAGACATATGTTGAAGAGTTTTTTTTTTTTTTTTAGCGGAATTGTTTTGCAGATTTAAATGTCTATGAATTTATTTTGTACATATTTAATTATGCATGTCTCAGATTTATTGCATTGTCGCAGGAAAACAACTTAAAAAAATTATTTATCTAGTACGTAATGTAACAAATTTGTTTTAAATATAAGAGATTTATTTTTCTGTGGATTCTTTTCGCAGATATATTAATTTTTGAATTTTTTTTTACATATTTATTTTTATTTGTCGAAGATTTGTACGTGATTTTGCAGGTTTTCCATAATTTTCGGATTTATTTTGCAGATTTATATCGTAGTATCGAAGATTTTTGGTCTTTGATGCAGATTTCAATAAATCTGCAACACTTCAAAAGTTGGTGAAAAAATTACTGACATAGTATTGTAGTGTAACAGATTTATTTAATGTGTTACAGATTTTTTTAAAATTCTATGGATTTTTTTATGATTGATGATTTGGCAAAAGAAAAACTCTTTTTTTTTTGCAGATTTGTTTATGGAAAAGAAATAAATTTTTTTTTTAATTAAAAGCAGAATTAAGGTCCATGTGTATTTAAAATCTTTACAAATTTTTTAAAATAAAATTTCTGTTTTTTTAAATTTTTTTAATAAAAACTATTTTTTTATATTAATTCAATAAAATTTTTTAACTTTTTACTAAGTTAGTATAAGGGTATTTTAGTATTTTAGAACCTCCCTAATACTAATTTTGTAAAAGGATACTAACTTAATAATTATACTAAAGATTTATACTAATGAGAATAAATTTTACTTTTTATTATCATTGATGCATTGGTTTTTTTAGTGCATAGTTTTTACTTTTTACTTAAATTGTTGATTTTTTAAAAAATTTCTAAATTCATATTTCGTTAATAACTTAAGGCGTAGGTATATATTTTAATGGAATACTATTATAAAAAATGAATAGTCTCAAGAATATTAGTATATATATATATATATATATATATATATATATATAAACCTCATTTACTTATAACCCGCGGTCGATCCGCGGTCGACCCAGTGACCTGTTGACCCGGAAGACAGTCCGGTTCGATGTCCGGGTCGGGTTTAAAAACATGTCTATTGTAATTTCCCGTCCCATTATTGTTCCCTTTTAAGTAATTTTCCAGTAGTAACTATTTATTTTCTTCAAACGGGTAAGGGAAAAAAAATAGTAGGGAAGGGAATTCTCAAAGTACCTGAATTACTCATTTAGTATCTAACTTAAAAAATAATAATTAGAATTATCTAAAAAGTATTTAAAATTCTCGATATTTCCCACAATTTTCCATAGTTCTCCAAAATTTCCTAAACTTTCTCATTACCATTCCCGTTATTTATCGTCCCGCACCCAAATTTACCATCCCGTTTCTTTGTGGGGAACACTTCAGAAATTTCGTGGTCAATGTACTTATGATTTTGTGAGTCTTAATTATGATTTTGTGTTGACAACAAAAAATATTTTTTTATGATTTTGTGGGATATATGTTCACAAAATCAATATATCTATAGTTATATTAAATGGTTTTTAAAAATATAATTTTATGGGATTTAATTAACTCCACCGATTCATATTTGCTTACCCAAATGACCGATTAACATAATAATTAAGTATATGGTTTGATACATGTAAGCAAAGTAGATATATAAACATAGTTATATATAGTTCTATATATAAACGGTAGATATATGTTCACAAAATTCAATATATATATATATATAATCATATTAATCGGATCATTGAACTTTGTATTATTTTTGAATCATTTTCAGTTTATCGGTAGATATGTATTTGTTCATACTAAATTTATTTTCAAATAGTAGTCAACGAATTTATTTAATTTTTATTGTTTAATCGAGAGTTATCGATATTGTTTATTATAATTTATAGTGTCTATATTTTTTGTTTCTTAAAATTCTACTTAGCACTAAAAAAAATATTCAAAGATAGAGCTTTTTGAAGGTAGTGTTGAGCAAGTGTCCAAATTTTTTGAAATAATAATATAACCCATATAAAAAATTAGGTGTTTATGTACATGTAAAAGAATTATAATGTCTATTTTACTTTTAATGAAATGCTTTTTAAAAAAAAATTTTTTTAATAGCATTATATATAGTATAACACATCATAATAAAATTATTTTTATATTTATATTATTTAATTAATAGTATTAAGATACTATACACACTATATAATGTTCTTATAATACGGAAGAATGATAAATATCTGCTTCCTATAAAATTGAGTGAACATGCAAACCACACAACACGAAGCCACGAACTAAGTAACATAAAGGAATAAAATTTTCTTTGTTTCTTTTTTTCTTATGGTTAAAGAGAAAAAAAAACTTGTGTGCTTTTAAACGCACAAACGCGACAATAATTTCCACTAATTTTGCCGAATATTTTAAAATTGCTATCAAACATAGACGTAAGTCCAAATCTCTGCCCTCAATTTAAGGATTAATGCATATATTTACATATATAGTATTCTCCAAATGTATTAATTTATTTATCCTGAATTTCAGCCTCTGATATCAATGTGTCAAATATTTTATGCATCTTCTATTTAATGTGAACCATATTCTTAAGACCAATAAAGCGGCAGGTCTTAATTAAAATAAAAAATAATACAAAATAAAGTGGTAGAAAATACTTTAATCTTTTTTAGTCATTTAAGCAAATGCACAAATCTGGAAAATAGTTAGCAAAATGCTATAATCTAAAAAGATAATTAGAAAATATTACAAATGAAAATGTAACTTTCTCAACTCGAGCAAAATCTCTCTATTACGCGTGTTACGTATCATACATATTTGATACAGATGAATGTAGAATTTAGGGGTATTGGATTTAGAGTATGAGAGGATTTGGATAATTTTAAATCTTAGGAGACTTGAGAGAATTTGAAATTTAAGTGGAATTTGAAAAATGAAATTTAAGTTAATTTAGTGGAATTTCAGAATATTTTAAAGTAAAAAAAAAAAACTGTTATTTTTATTTTTTTTTATTTTAATATAAAAAATGAATAATATTTGATAGCATCTTTCTCACAACTCATGGAAACAACCACAATAATACCATGGAGGGTTAAATGATACGGACTTATTTCATCAGCATTCATTATCAACAAAACAGAGAGATTATAACCTCATCTCTAGGAGTATTTTTCCTCTCATGACCCCATTTTTTTGTTATTTTCAAAACATTTTTCACATTAGTACTGATTTTCAAAGGAAACATTATCTCATAACCAAACATATAAGAAATACCATCTCATAATTTATGAAATTTCAAAAACCAAAAGCAAAAATATGAAAACTTCAACTTTCCGGAACAAAGAAAAGTGGAAATAACAATTCCAAATTTCTTTAAATTGAATAGAAAATAAAAGAGAACCATGTTTCTAATGATCCTAAGAAAAGCCTAAAAAGGAAATTAATGATCTAACCAACCACTTCACTTTGTAACAAACTTAGCATCTTAATACTATTAAAAATGAAATACAATTAAGAAAATGTACCTACCCTTATAACAAAAATTACAAATATTACCAATGAAATAAATCTCGAACTTTTAGTTGACTAAGCCTTTTAAGATTCGACGTTAACTCTACTAACATATCCACTAAACGTCGTTAACTAGGGCCAAATGACGTCGTTTTAAAAAAAATTAGAAACATAAATTTTGCCAAAGAAAGTATTTGAACACATGACCTTTGAGTCAAAATAGCCTTTCCTTTACCACTGTGCTACATTATAACTTTGACAACTTTGATACATAATTTTATATAATCACTAACTCGTCTTCTTCTAAGAAGTTGAGTGAGCCGAGTTGATTAAAAATTAGATTTCTGACGAGTTTGTTGTGACAAAGATCGATGATTCCGCTGGTGAGGCTCGAGAATCACGACGGAATTTCTATGGTTAAGGAGTTGCAGCGCAGATTAAAAGAGATTACAAAAGACGGGATTCGACCTAATTCGTTTGGGATTTCTTTGGCGAAGGCATTGTACCGAAAAAGTTAGATTTTCGGAGATTATATTCTTCACGAAATTAAGCTTCATTGTGCAAATCGGGTCGCACACGGGTCGCTAAGATTGAGATTGGTGATTCGCGAGATGGATAGGTATGGAGCGAGACGTGACTTTAAGATATATGTGATTGTTTTATGGGTCGGAATCCTTGTTAATGAATTGTAACGTCGATAAGATTACGCGAAATGAGATAATGACGAGATGACTGTTATATATTGATAGACAAATGAGACCGCTGTTACAAGAGGTCGAGAACTAGGTTACAAGAAAAGTGGTAAAACAAAGAGCGAGATCTAACACTTATCGAACGGGTCGTTATGGATGTTAAACTCGATCTAAGTTACCGAGCTGTTCTTCCTTTTCTCTTTGTTCCTCTCTGAATTGAATGCCCCCCTTACCTACTGAAATCAGATGATATTTATAGTAGAAAAGAAGTTTCCGAGCGTTGACTCATAGGCCAGTCTAGTCTGAGGATATACTACAATTTAGGCCTAACGTGTCAGGTCACGCGTCGGATGTCGTTACCGAAGATTGCTTTCGGCTCGCTTCTGACACGCAAAAGGTGTGATGTGACAAGATGTATCTTCGTGTTCTGTCCTTGAAGGTCAACCCTTGGCTCGGTAGGGGTTGCTTGGAGAGGCCGCATGTCGTCTCGCGCTTGGCTCCACGAGGTGAGTCGGCTGAGCCTTTTTGGGCCTTGAGTTGAATTTGGACTCTGTTTTGATTTGGGCCGTAGGTGCTAAGCCCATCCCAACATTCATGGATTCAATTTCGCGAGATCGGAGCTTCTCTAAAAATTTCTTATCTCTCTCGCCTAATTTTTCAAGTCTCCTCTGTTTTTTTGTTTCTTCTTCTTTTGTCAAATTCTCAGATTTCGCCAAGGTTTTAAAGCGGATCAATGCTCTCAGCGATGACTACAAGGCGACAAGCAATTGTTTTTTTCTTTGCTCTATTATATGCACTAGACAGAGAAAATCTGGTTTTAAGCATTCGGTGAGTGAATTTGATGCCGAGGAAGAAGAGGAAGAGAAGCGTCGATTGAGAGATAAGGCAGTGACTGAGAGAAAGCTTCGGAGAAAATGAACAAAATATTAGGGAAAGAGTTCGCGGAGGCTAAGAAAGCGGATAGGAAGATGAAGGAAGAGATATTGAGAGAGAAGAGAGCCAAAGATTTTCTTGAGGAGGTCTGTGATGAAATAACGAGAGGAATCGGAGATCATAAACGGACATAGAGAAAGAAAGAGATGCATAAAGCTGATGTTTTGAGGAAGAGACGATTCATATGAAGCTTAAACTTGAGTTCGAGGAGAAACATGCCGTTGTGAAGATAATGCAGAATGTGCTCCGAAGACATTCTAGAAACTTGAAAAGTAAAAGGAATTAGTGGTTATATAAAATTATGTATCTTCTTCAACAAAACCTTTACGTGGCACAGTCGTAAAGTGTTAGTTTTTAATTCGGAAGTCTCGAGTTCAAATACTCTCTTTTGAAAAATTTATTTTTTCAAAAACTTAAAACGACGTCATTTTGACCACAAGTAACGACATTTAACGGATCTGTTAGGAGAGTTAACGTCGGGTCGGAATCGACTTAGTCAAGTAAAAGTTCGGAATTTATTTCGAAATCAAGAAAAAGTTCATGTTTTAAATGGTCTAGGCAATAGTTTGGATTTAAATGGTGGAAATAAAAAAATTGAGAATTTTTAGGCAATTTTCTCAATTAGGTAAGGGTATTTTAGACACAAATATTACTAATAATAGTCACTTATATCATCCAAAACCAAAGAAACCAGGTCATACTCGTCGGGTGCAGAAAAAACATGCGGATCCTCTAGATTTTTAATCTATACCGTCCATTTTCAACAGTAATGATCTCATTATCCCAATTATATCACAATTAAGCTCCTAATCGGGTAGCCCGTTTCTTTTTCCTAAACCTAAACAATGAGAAAAACTAAGCAGCTATGACAATGGCGATTTTTGTTCTCTCTTTTTCCTCCTCCTCCTCTTCTTAATTCGTCTTCATCTTTTATCCATTTTTCTCTCTGTTTCTCATGTCTGATTAGCTTAGGATAAACATGTTTTAGAATTATGCAAAGCACTAGGAGATGATAGGAGGGACGACCACGAAGGAAAAAATTCTGGATTCGATTCCCATGTCTGCGGAAAAAGAAGCAATTTTCGGCAAGTCATGTGGATTTTGAGTAAGTACAAATTCAATTTCAATGTTCTAATAGGGTTTCGTTCGACATGGATTGTTTTTTTTGTATAAATTGATTGTTCTTTGCTCTGCAGGGGGTTTTACCTCGAGTTCAAAGCATGTGAAGCGTGAAGCCATAGAAGGAAAGGTACCGAGACTAATACAATGAATTGAATTTAATGAGAATGATTGTGTTTTTGATTTTTCTTTTTTAAATTTGGAATATTTCTTATGAAAGTTAATCAAATTTATGGTTGATTTTGTTTGGCTTGGCTCAAGTTGTATGGATCACATGGGCTAACCGTGGAATTGGTAAATAATGTTTTTAGGATGCTTTTGTGGATAGATTTCTCAATTTCTCAATCTTTGTGTATGCTTGGGTTCTGGTTCATGTTTTGAGTTTCATATTCTAGAAAGGATACAAGAGATGGAAGAGGCGATCTACAAAAGCCTTGAGAAGCTTGAGAAAGAGGTCTTCTCTTGAATGCTTTTGAATTATTAAATTGCAACAGCTTACCTTTTTGTGTTCTTAATGTTGCTTTTTCTTCTTCCTTTGTCTTGTTTTGTTTCATTGCAGATTTGGTTTATCACTTTTTATTTGGTTGAATTGAACTACTCCATTTGTTTCCAATAATAAGTGTTACGAGAAAAGCGTTTTAAGTAAGTTAGGAGTTTTGTTTAATTTTGGAAAAAATCTCTAATTTTGCTAAGTATAAAAATTCCGGTATTTGGATTTAGAATTTTGATAAGTTTTCTCTGAAATTTCAGCATGTGCAAGCTGAACTCTTGAGAGTTAATGAGTTGTGCTTCAAAAGCGGCCCAAACACTAGGAGCAAAAACATGATGTTCAGTTTTTTCGTGAAGGTGACGTTATTAGTTTCAGAAACTCCCTATTTTCTTAGTAAGTTCATCTTCTTTGCAGTTATATAACCTTTTTTCTATGTTTATGTAGATTATAGAATATACATAGAAGGATTTCATATCTCTTCTACAAAGCCAGCTTACACAAATCGAACTTATGCGTCTCATTTCCAAAGTAAATCCTCTCTTCCGTTGTCGTTAGAACTTCGAGCAAATAGTTTGATCTCATACAAATTTTGAATTTTTGTAGTTTGTGTCCTTGAAGAATCTGAGTGCTAAGATTACAATTTCTCTATGTTCCAGGGACATTAATATATCTCTTTACTAGCAGTCTTTTAATGATATGTAATCTAAGTTCATCCTAAGAAATGAAATTCTCATTCGTCTCTGTTGAGACTCGGTGAAATATTTATTGCCGAGGGAATCATTGAATTTGTGTGATTCAATGTAATGGGATTAATATATCTATATTAGCAGTCTTTTGATATTGTGTAATAAATTCACAGAATAAATTGATTTTGATGGAACAATCAGATTTAATAGTCTTATTGAACTATTTTGTACTTGAGACACCAAGAGAAAGAAGAATTTATTACTCATCTTGAAATCTATATTGTTCCGTTCTATACCATTTTTTTTGTGCAGCTGAGAGATTTCTCTTCTCTAGTGTCCGAAAATTTCCAGGGCGTTATCATTTGGATCAATAACTATAGAATCCCAAGTCGATTCTCCATCAGTGAATTGCAGAACAGCATGACAACATCAGGTTGTGTGAGCAATACAAAAAATGGTGATATTGTGACGGAAATTTGAGACGGAATTTATTCGTCGTAAGATTGTTAAACTTTAGATACAACGTTGTGACCATATTTTTCGGTCAAAAGTTAGTTAATAATTTGTCACAATATCGTGACATACAAATTGGTAACAAGCACTCGTAGCAATTTGTGATACAATTGTGACGAAAATAGCATCCGTAACTTGTCTTACATTATGGTGACGAAAAATATAGTCAGTAATTTGTTACGAACGTGTGACAGATTTACAAAACTTAACAAACAACTTAATAATCGCAGAGAAACAATGGATGTAGATCAAATGTATAAAACGTTTTCTACACAATCTTCATATGTGCATCAACTTGGTCTCCAACAGGATCAACCTACAAGAATTTTCATAGTTTTCTAATGATGAACTCATAAATGCTCATAAAATAGTAAAGACATTTCCAAGCAATTTTTGTTCCTTCATCTTTGATTATATTTGTATTACTTACTTCAATCTTTTCATGATTCTTCCTAATTTCTTTTATCATCATAAGACCGAAGTAGATGGGATTTGATAATGACAAAGAGTTTTTTTGTCCTACTTTTTCGTACATTCAAAAGTAGCATTTGCATTTTTGTTGGAATAATTATCTTGATTTCATTAATAAAAACCCTAAATGTTCGAATCTCTATATATTAAAAGTATGAAAACATCTCACAAGACCACATCATCACCTCGGTCACATATTCTGTTATGTCGTTGTGGTTCCAACACTTTGAGGAGTCATCTCTTGATTTTTAGAATCAGTTAATAGAAAATTTTGCTTCATGGATGTAATTAGGTGGATCCTCTTTGTACACAAAGTTTTGAAGTAATAATTTAAATTTAAACCAAACAAAAAAAACATGACAAAGAGACCGTTTGTCTTATTTCGTACACTCAAAATAGAAATGCAGCAAGTTTAAGACACAATTAAATAACTTTCATTGTGTGACAAAGATCAAATCTTTAGAGCCATTACAAAAGCTTTCAAATTTGAGTTATAACAAAGCAAGATTAATAAAACAAAGGAAAGAGGGAGAGAAACAGAGAAACTAACAAATCAAAATAAATTCATCACTGAGAAATTACCAGAAATACAAACTTTTTTTTTTTCCTCGCTACAAACATATTTTTTAAAATAGAGTCAAACATTATTCTTTCTTATCATTCGAATCTGAATCGCTTGCATTATAACCTGGAGGCTTATTACTCACTTGCCAAGCTGATGATCGAGTTATTGAAGCTTTGTTAATTAATCCAAATCAACTGGCTAATTTGGAGATTGTTAAAGAGCTTTGTTAGTCCATTCACTTGCCAAGCTGATGATCGAATTCTTGAAGCTTTGTTAATCGCTTGCCAAGTTGATGATCGAGTCTCTTTGCAAACGACTAATTTTTAAGTTTCTCAACTGATCGTGGACCTCTTTTCAGATGAAAGATGACCTACCGGTTCTCGGACAACTCCATGAATACGAAGCTATTGTCTCTAAGATTCAGGCCGAGGGCATACCGATCGATGAGCAACTGGCTGCTTTAGTGCTCATTGACAAACTTTCCCCATCATGGAGTGGCTATCGCACCAAGCTGAAGCACGATAAAAAGAAGATGTCACTTGATGAGCTGATTTCGGACATAATGATCGAAGACGCAAACATAAACTACTTAGGTAACAATACCGTCTCTCGTTCAATTCCAGATAATGCTAATGTGGTAGAAAGTTCTGGTGGAGCAAAGAACATATTCAAATTTTACATCCATTATGATGCAAATTCGTAGTTTTTTTTATTTTTTTCCTCAGATGGCCTGCAAGATTTGGATTGGGTAAAAGTTAGACAGAGATATAAGCAGTAAATTTGATTTCTTAAAAAATTAGATAATTATCAAATCCCATTAAAATCATAAAATCACACTAAAATCTAACAAAATCTTTTATTTTCCTAAATCCACCAAAATTAGTATTGCAATATTTCCTTATGAAATAAAACTGAAGACGACGACCAATTTAAAACAGTTTGTTCCTCTGTTTCGGAAGAACAAAACGTAGTTTGCAGCAAAACTCGTTTCCTCCTCTGTTTTGTAGCAAAATCTGATAACATTAAAATAGTTTGAGCAACATTCCATAGGTCAGAGTCATCAACATCAACGACCTCAATTCAACATCAAAGAACTGAATTTAATGTCAGAAGCAAAATTTTTTTGTCTACAGGTATAAAGTAACTCAATTTCAGCATATGAATACAATAGTTTTATACATGTATTTCGATTATGTAATCAAACATGATTTTTTTTCTTCTATAACAGATCAGCAAGATGTCATCTCATGATGATATTAAAACCATAAGAGGATGGATGTATGAAAGAATTAATTCTTATAATTAAGTTTCAGAAGAATTTTATCAAGGATTGAAGAATTTTATGGAATTTGCAAAGAATCAACCTCTATTTCTTGAGACCAGCTTGCTCATATGTCCATGTTTTAAGTGTGAGAATGGGAAACAATTGTGAGAGGAGACTGTGTCCAAACATTTATATAATAGGGGTTTTATGCCTAATTACTGGGTTTAGATTTCACATGGAGAAGATTACAAGGATGCATATAATCTTATGAACACTAGCGAAGAGGCTGTTGGGTCCGAGTCAGAGACAGTAAACCCATACGAGGCAATTATTTCAGATGCCTTCGTTAGTAACGAATCAAGTTTCAATCAAGACATGGAAGAAGATCCTAAGGTAGAGGCAAAAAAGTTTTATGATGTTTTAGATGCTGCGAAACATCATATTCATGAAGGATGTAAAGAAGGTCTATCACAATTCTCTTTAGCAGCTAGACTAATGAGTTTGAAAACAGATTATAATCTACCTCAGAACTGTATGGACACGATTTCTCAACTGTTGAAAGATTATTTGCCACAAGGTAAAAACTCAATGAATTCGTACTATCACATAAAGAAACTTATGTGTTCTCTGAGTTTGCCTTATCAAAAAATTGATGTTTGTGAAGACAATTGTATGTTATTTTGGAAAGAAGCTTCAACAGAAGAACATTGTCTGTTTTGCAAGAAAGATAGATTTCGTCCTACTGAAAAGTCTGGGCAGAAAAAAGTTGCATATCGCCAAATTTTTTATTTGCCTATAGCAAATAGATTGAAAAAATTATATCAGTTTGATAGTACCGCATAAGATATGAAGTGGCATGCAAAACACTTAGCGAGTACGAGTAGTGGAGAGATGTGTCATCCTTCAGATGGAGAAGCATGAAAACATTTTCAAAAGATATTTCTTGATTTGCATCTGAGCCAAGAAATGTGTACCTAGGATTATGCACTGATGGTTTTAATCCATTTGTTATGTCCGGACACAACTATTCACTATGGCCCGTAATCTTGACTCCCTATAATATGCCACCTGAGATGTGCATGAAACATGAATTTATGTTTCAAGCCAATCTAGTTCCATGTCCAAAGCATCCGAAGAAAAGTCTAGATATCTTTCTTCAACCTTTGATCGAATAGTTGAAGGATTTGTGGTTTAATGACACTCTTTCCTATGATTTTTCTACCAAGAAAAACTTTATCTTACGAGCTGTACCTATGTGGACAATCAGTGACTTCCCTGCTTATGGAATGCTTTCCGGATGGACAACTCATGGTCGGTTGGCATGTCCTTACTGTTTGGATAACACCAATGCATTTCAGCTATTGAATGGTAGAAAAACAAGTTTGGTTTGATTGTCATCTTTGTTTTCTACCACTAGATCATCGCCATAGGCGGAACAAAAAGGATTTCAAAAGAGGGAAGGTTGTGAACGAAAGTCCAGCTAAAATTCTTACAAGTGAAGAACTCTTGTATGAAGTCGGTTTTTTACCAAAAACAGTTGATTGTGGAGAAAATCATGGAAGCTTAAAAGGATATGGTGACACTCACAATTGGCATAAGCAGAGTATTTTTTGGGAGCTACCGTATTGGAAATAGCATAAACTTCGACATAACCTTGATGTTATGCATATCAAAAAAAAAAATTTCGATAATATCATCAATACTCTATTGAATGTGCATGGAAAGAAAAAAGATAATATCAAATCAAGACTTGATTTGAAAGAATATTGTAATCGTAAAGAGCTACACTTTACATATGATCTAAAGGCACCTATCCCGATTTACAGAGTAAAAGGAGATAGAAAAACAGCTTTTCTAGAATGGCTACATAAAGATGTTAAGTTCTCTGATGGATATCCATCAAGCTTATCCAAATGTGTTGATCTATCGAAAGGAAAATTAACAGGGATGAAAAGCCATGACTGTCACGTTTAGATGCAATGACTACTTCCAATTGCGTTTGCCGAACTTATGGTTAAATCTGTTCATGAAGCACTATCTGGTAAGTTTAGAAGTTTTGTTCAGTTTATAAAACTGCATCGATTATGATTTTTGAATGTTTATAAGCATTGTGAATATTTTCAACATGATTATGCTTTTTCAGGTGTTAGCTTGTTTTTTATAGATATATGTGCCAGAACTTTACACAAAGACAGTGTTGAAAGGTTGCAGCCAAACATCAGTGTGATTCTTTGTAACCTTGAAAAGATATTTCCTCCATGTTTTTTTTTGATGTTATGGAACATTTGCCAATTCATTTGTTAGAGGAAGCTAGACTTGGAGGACCTATACAATTTAGATGGATGTATCCATTTGAAAGGTACATGGGCCATATGAAGAAAGAAGTGAAAAATAAAGCAAAAGTAGAAGGTTCAATTGTGGAACAATACATCAATGAAGAAATTTTTACTTTTGGTTCCTATTACTTTGAGCCACACATTCATACTAAAAAACGAGTTGAAGATCGGCACTTTGATGGAGGGAATGAAAGAGATGCATATGAGTTGGTTTAAATTCCAGACATTTTTTGTCAAACAGGGAGAGGAAGTGGTGCAAAATATGAGAAATGGCTTCAAGATAAAGGCTTCCATATCGCACATTCATATGTCCTACGCAAATGTGAAGAAGTAAGACCATTTGAAAAGTAAGTGAGATTACTAAACACAAAATTAAATTTATATTTCATATGTTGAATATAAAAGACATTGCAATGATTCATGTTAATGAAATTTTGATACAGGTTATTTGATGAGAGCATGACTTCTAATTTTCCTGGGATAAGTGAAAACAACTTGGCTGAGCTTAGAGATAAGCAATTCACAAAGTGGTTGGAAAAACATGTAAGATATTTATTTGAGGTGTTTTGTTATGTGTCTTTGACAAGTTCATACACTTTGATTAATGTGTTGTATATGTATTGGACAAATCAGGTGGAGGAAACTAGAAAAACTAAATCGTATCTAAAGTGGTTGCACACTCTCTCCCATGGTCCAATGCCAAAAGTTAATTGTTGGCCAATATATTTTTGTGGTGGTTATATATTTCACACATATGACCATAGTAAAGATAAAAAGTGTGTCAATTATGGAGTTTGTGTCAAAGACAGTACTTCTTATGGTTCAAGTGAAGAACCTGATTTCTATGGAGTAAAGTGGTGATTTTTAAATATGATTGGTATGATTCAACCATTGGTAAAGGAATCCGAGTAAACAAGTCAGGTATTATTGATATCAATGTTGGAAAACGTCATGGAAAATATACCCTTTTATTATGGCTTCACAAGCAGATCAAGTGTGTTATGTTCCCTATCCAAAGATGACTCAGAAGAAAGATCAACAGTGGAAAGCAGCAATTGTGAGACAACCAAGGGGGAATATGTTGGGCAACATAAAATTTGATTTCACAAAGATCAACAATGGAAAACATTTGTTATGCTTTTTTAGCGAACCAAAATATCTATTACCGTTCTTGCAATTGACAGAAACCAAATGTTACAAAATCTTCAAGTTATACTAACTTCTTTGCATGATAACAAGATGAGCAATTAAACGTACATCTTTGTTCCATATACTGCTCAAGAAAACTGAATTTAGATTTGCTGGTCTCGGTTTATCAGAAACAGCACCGTTCTTTAACTTTGTCTTCAATTGAACAGCTGGAGAATAAACTTGTTGAATGGCTTGACGGTTGATTGGAAAACTGTTAATTGCTACGCTTTAACAAGCTGTGTTGATCCAGCAGATAATGTTTCCAGCCTAGAAATTCAGGATCCAGACTCCAAAAAAAGACAAGGTGAAAAATGTGTGAACTTTCTCATCGTCCAAACTCAAGAATTTAAACAATAAAACAACAGGAGATGATGTTACAGTGAATTTCATTTCTGGTAAATCACGAGCTGCTGCCTGTCACTCGACTTTTTCTCGCCAGTTTAATCCCTATGTCATCCCCTGCCGTCCAATTTGGAGTTGCCGCCTCTCCCTTCCCGTCAACTGGTGGTTCCCTACGACGACACATGCGGAAGTAGAGAGGCCGGTTGGTCTTTCTTGTTGTCTCATTCGACGGGATTAAACTAAAAATAGTCGATTGGAGAATTTGCAACCTTCATGAACATCTAGTTTCAGAAAATTTGGATAATGTTTGTTATCTTCATCAACAATTAGTGAAGCGGAATGGGGTCTGGGAAAAAAATTTATTTAATGAGCTTTTTTAAAAAAAATTTAAATATTCGATTTGTAAATTAAAAATTATCTTTTTTTTTTGTCCTAAAAAATTAAAAATGTCTAAGTTTTGTGAGTTATGCAACTACTGTAAAGCTTGCTCAAGTGGTCTGGACCAAAGCCCAAGTTTCTTTCGTAAGCCCATTAAAAATTTTCCCTTTTCTCCTACAAGAAACCCTAATTTTTCAGTGGTTGATTCTGAAAATTTTGATTCAGTGGAGAATTTCGTCTCCTTTCCTCAAATCTCTGTCACAAACACCCGAAATCAAAGCTTTTCGTCGTCGATTACCTTTTACGTGAGTAGAATCAACAGAATCAAACAAAAAAAAAGCATGATATCCAGGTTCGATATCTGTTCTTTCTTTTTTTTGTTTTTATTTTTGGTGTGGAGATCTCTGTTCTTGTGGTTTCTACACAAATCGATCTAGTTTTTTTTTCTCTCTCGAAGTAGAATTTATGATTATCGAGCTTTGGGTGATTATGTTTTTTTGGGTGAGATGAATTTCAAGCTTTTTTTCTGATTTGGGCTTCACATGATGCGTCTTGACATGATGCGTCTTGTTAATTGAAGCTAACTTATTCTATAGATCGTTGCACTTAACAAATAAATTTTCTCTCAATATTACTACTTAACATTTATTTTTTTTAGCAAACAATTACCACTTTACATATACGTATAATATCATATAAAAGTCTACAATCATTAAACCTGTAGGAATAAGATTAGCTAAAGGACCTTACGATTAAGTAAGGGACCTTATGATCAATTTATGCGACAACTCTTGTATCTATGACTTTAAACTCTAATTAGAACGAAACACAGCCTAATAAATTTCCCATATGCTCTTATATGCAATCTCTCAAACACCTTTTTTATTTAAATTTCATTGTTGATCGATCATATCTTTCTTATATGATTGATCATGCTAGAGATAAATTGAGACTCTAACTGAATAGGATAATGTATTATGAACGAGGAAACATGAGAGGTGTGCATTTGTTAAATTTCTAAAACATGAGAGGCATGCATTTGTTATATTTTCTAACACCTTTTTATTTAAACTTGATCTCTTAAACATTTGATTCATACTGTAAATTATTGAGTAGATTGAGAAGTTTGATTCATAATGAAATTTCATCTAATCTTAGTCCTCGAGCTAATCACAATGAATTTCAAACTAATTTCCTAGTAATAACATGACATTTCAATTATCAAAATGAAATTTAAACTAATCTTAGTCGTAAAGCTAATCACAATGAAGTTCAAACTAATTTCCTAGTAATTACATGACATATCAATTATCACAATGAAATTTCAACGAATCTTAGTCGTAGAACTAATCACAATGAAATTTAAGCTAATCTTAGTCCTAGAGCTAATTACATGTCAAAATCTTTGATTTTTGCTACTAATTTTCTACTGATTATTGACTAATTGGCAGACAAAAATATATATATATATGATAATCAATACTTCTAGCTATTTTTAGAGCGTAGATTTTTTCAATGTTTTTTTGTTCATACATACACAACATTTTTGTGGTTTAGATTCTTTTGCTCTATTAGATTTTATGTATTTCTTTATATTTTTGCTAAAATAGTAAATACATTGTAGTCAAAGAAGTGAGATACCACCTAATTTGCCGCTATTGTAATATTATTACAACCACATAAACTTTTAAGACTCAGTATAAAACAACACACAATTATCTTAGTACCAATCAAAGCAGTAATGGATCAAAAAGAAAGTGAGCACAAAAATGTTAGAGATTTTGATCTTCATAAGCCGCCTCGCGAGGAAGGAGAATGTGTTCCTCGAGATTTTGATCTCAACAAGCCTTATCGTGAAGAAAGACAACGTCCTACTCGGCAATTCGATCTGAATAAAAAGAACTATCTCGAAGGCGAACTTCATCCGGAGATAGATGAAACACTTCTATTTATGCTGAAAGTTTATTGTCCTAAGGCTTTTTCTAGTTCTTAGTCTTCTTTTAGTTTTCATGTTTTTGTTCAGTTTCTTAATAAAATATATGTGACCGTAAATTTTATTAAGAAACTTAACAAAAACATGAAAACGAAAAGAAGATTAAGAACTAGAAAAAGCCTTAAGACAATAAAATTTCAGCATAAATAGAAGTGTTTCATCTATGTCCGGATAAAGTTTGCCTCCAAGATTGTTCTGTTTATTCAGATCGAATTGTCGAGTAGGACGTTGTCTTTCTTCACGATAAGGCTTGTTGAGATCAAAATCTCAAGGGACAAGTTCTCTTTCCTCGCGATGCGGCTTATTAAGATCAAAATCTCTAACATTTTCGTGCTCACTTTCTTTTTGATCCATTACTGCTTTGATTGGTACGAAGATAATTGTGTGTTGTTTTATACTGAGAAAAGTTTATGTGGTTGTAATAATATTACAATAGCAGCAAATTAGGTGGTATCTCACTTCTTTGACTACAATGTATTTACTATTTTACAAAAAATATAAGGGTGGATTACTTATTTAGTATGAAAAAAATACTATAATTACTAGACTAGTATTAATTTTTAGGCCTTTAAAATGGGTATTTTCGTAACTAAAAAACCCTTCTTACCATTTGGTAGGAAAAAACTATGTACAGAAGTGCCATTACTTTTTTTTTTCACATCATCTATAAAAAAAAAATATTTATGAAAACGCCATCTTCCCATCGAAATAAATCCGCAGATTATTTTTAAGAAATCCAAAAATATGTGTTGAAGAGTTATTTTTTTGCGAATTTTTTTTTGCGGATTTTTTTTTACGGATTTGTTTCGGCAGATTTAAATTTACTTGTTGTAGATTTTTTGCTTTGTTGCAGATTTTTAGAAAATCCGTAACAAAGCAAAAAGTGCTTAAAAAATTACTAAAGTAGTACGTAGTGTCGCAGATTTTTATCTTTTGTAACAGATTTATTTTTTTGCGGATTTTCTTTGTAGATTTCTTTAGTTTGCAGTTTGATTTGAAGATTTGTTTTTTAGTGTCGCATATTTTTAAAAAAATTTACGGTTTTATTTGGATTTGCGGATATAATTTGCAAATTTAACATGTAGTGTTGTAGATTTGTTGTCTTTGTTGCAGATTTATTTTAGTCCGCAACACTACAATAGTTGCTGAAAAAATTACTAAACTAGTATAGTAGTGTAACAGATTTATATGATTTGTAACAGATTATTTTTTTGCGGATTTTATTTGTAGATTTCTTTAGTTTGCAGTTTGATTTAAAGATTTGTTTTTCAGTGTCGCATATTTTTTTAAAAAATTTACGGTTTTATTTGGATTTGCGGATATAATTTGCAGATTTAACATGTAGTGTTGTAGATTTGTTGTCTTTGTTGCAGATTTATTTTAGTCCGCGACACTACAATAGTTGCTGAAAAAATTACTAAACTAGTATAGTAGTGTAACATATTTATATGATTTGTAACAGATTTTTTGAAAATTTTACGGATCTTTTAACATGTGATGGCGTGGCAACAAAATTTTATTTTCGGATTAGTTTTTAATAGTAAAAAAATATTTTTTTTTCGAAAATTTTATGGAAACTATTTGTTTAGGAAAGTATCCAAAAATTAAAGATTTCGTTTTCATTTAAGTAAATAAAATATTTTAAAAACTTGATGATAAATGAAAATAAAATAAAAACCAAATAAAAGTAATAAACATATACTTAATTAAAATTTTAAAATTTTTCATTTTTTATTTTTCATTTTCGATTTTTAACTTCTAATTATTAAGTTTTATTTTTAGTTTTCAATTTTTAAATTTTTAAAAAATTTTAGCTTTTTTATTTTTTATTTTTTACTTTTTAATTTTTTCTATTTTTTTATTTTTTAGTTTTCTTTTTATTTTTTTCGTATTTTTTTAATTCTCGGTTTTAGTTTTTTTTTTTCATCTTTTTAAATTATTAATTTTGAAATTTTAGAATTTTGAATTGAAATTTTAGTGCAAGAAAAAGATTAATTAATAATTTAATCATAATGAAAATTTAGTCTTTTTCACACTCTAAATACTAACTTAGTAAACTTTTAGTGAATAATACTAAGGTAGTAATTTTACTAAAGATTAATACTAATTTGAGTAAATTTCACAAAATATAAAAAAATATAGAAAATTTAATAGAGTAAAAGAATCTAAACCACAAAAATGTTGTGTATCTACGAACAAAAAAGCATTGAAAAAATCTACGCTATAAAAATAGCTAGTAATATTGATTATCATTTTTTTTTTTTTATCTTCCAACTAGTCAGTAATCAGTAGGAAATTAATTGCAAAAATCAAAAAAATTATCATGTAATTAACTCTAGGAGTAAGATTAGCTTAAATTTCATTGTGATAACTAAAATGTCATGTAATTATTAGAAAATTAGTTTGAACTTCATTGTTATTAGCTCTAGGACTAAGATTAGTTGAAATTTCATTGTGGTAATTGATATGTCATGTAATTACTAGGAAATTAGTTTGAACTTCATTGTGATTAGCTCTACGACTAAAATTAGTTTAAATTTCATTGCGATAATTGAAATGTCATGTTAATACTAGGAAATTAGTTTGAAATTCATTGTGATTAGCTCGAGGACTAAGATTAGATGAAATTTCATTATGAATCAAACTTCTCAATTACTCAATAATTTCTAGTATGAATCAAATGTTTAAGATACCATGTTTAAATAAAAAGGTGTTAGAAAATATAACAAATGCATGCCTCCCATGTTTTAGAAATATAATAAATGCATACCTCTCATGTTTCCTCGTTCGTAATACATTATCCTATTCAGTTAGAGTCTCAATTTACCTCTAGCATGACCAATCATATAAAGGTTAATGAGAAAGATATGATCGATCAACAATGAAGTTTAAATAAAAAATATGTTTGAGAGATTACATATAAGAGCATATGGGAAATTTATTTAGGCTGTTTTTCATTCTAATTAGTGAGTTTAAGGTCATAGATACAAGAGTTGTCGCATAAATTGATCATAAGGTCCCTTACTTAATCGTAAGGTCCTTTAGCTAATCTTATTCTTACAGGTTTAATGATTGTAGATTTTTATATGATATTATACGTATATGTAAAGTGGTAATTGTTTGCTAAAAAAAATAAATGTTAAGTAGTAATATTGAGAGAAAATTTATTTGTTAAGTGCAACGATCTATAGAATAAGTTAGCTTCAATTAACAAGTTTTTTTTTTCTTTTTTGACAAACAAAATGATTCAATAGCCATTAAATATGTTCAAAAACATTTCAAACATTTCAAATAAACATAAAGAGATAGTGATACGTTAGTGTTTTTCCTAACTTGCACACCTTAAACACTTATGTTAACTCATACAACTATGAAAATTTGAGCTAACTAGCCGACCTTAAATCACAACTTAGAAGGTTATAGTTGGAATGACTAAGTGCCTTTGATCTTCTCACACATTTGCAGAGCAGGGGTGAATTCGTCTTCCCATATCAGTTTCAACACTATCTTGTCATGTGCCAGGATCTGATTACCATGAAAAAATTTTGTGAGACCCTTAGCAAGACGCATCCGCTCACGTGTGTTGCTGAACTCCTTCACAAGTCTAACCAGCCACTTCTCTCCGGCCTCATTGATCAACCATATGTTTCGTCCAGCATGCTCGTGCAGTCCAATCGACTCACATAAATCCTTGGGGATAAACTGAAAAATTATTTGACAAAAGAGAAAGAAATTTAGCTCCATAAAACTTGATAGACAAAACCATCATAAATGGCAGTGAGAATTATTTACAATTCGGCTTCAGCTAATCGTCTCGGGGGTAACAGCAAACGTCACACACGGTTATGTGTATTGGATCTCACAACAGCTAGGGCCAAAAGCCGTGACATGGAACCTTAAACCTCCCTCATACCTAAAAACAACAAAATCTCCTAGAAGGTAGTCATGAGATGCTGCGAATGTCCTGAATCCTTTTCTGATTCTTCGACCTACGAGTTTCACTTTCCAAACATTGTCTGAAGCATCTGAGGTAAGCTCAATTTTGTCGGCCGTTATCTTTCCTCTAACGTGTCTGTCGTAAAACTTCTTTGGTATATTTTGTTGAGAAAACATACACGAATGTTGTGTTATAAATGGTTGAAAATTTTAAATGTGGAGCGAAACAAGAGAAACATGTCTTCTTACCAAATGAGATTGATTTTCAGCGAGAATGGGTTGAAAGAAGTGAGTTGACTCAAAGGTTGATGTTCCAGCCATTGAATGATTCGAGTTTGATGGTCCAGCATGATTCGAGTTTGATGGTCCGGCATGAATCAAGTTCGAGGTTTCCACCATTGCATGAGTCCATAAAAATAAACAAGTGCCGGTGTATCAATCGATTTTTCTTAGTTTTGTTTTAGACAACAAATTATACAATTACTTGCTAAAGATAGTGAAGCCTAAACAATTACAACACATTATGCATCTCAAACAATGTATATTGACATCCAAACCAAGGCAAATCACATCACAAATCAAGTAAAATCACTTCCAAACAAAGGCAATAACCAAACGAAGAGACAAAGAAAAAGATATTACCAAGGTGAAACCCAAATCAGAAAAAAGCTTGAAATTCATCTTACCCAAATAAACATAATCACCCAAAGCTCGATAATCATAAATTCTACTTTGAGTGACAAAAAAAAAAAACTAACTCGATTTGTGTAGAAACAAAAAGAACAGAGATCTCCACACCAAAAAAACAAAAAAAAGAAAGAACAGATATCGAACCTGGATATCCTGCTTTTTTTTGTTTGATTCTGTTGATACTACTCACGTAAAAGGTAATCGACAAAAAATAGTTTTGATTTCGGGTGTTTGCGACAGAGATTTGAGGAGAGGAGACTGAATTCTCCACTGAAAAGGTTTTCTTGTGGGAGAAATGGAAAATTTTTTAATGGGCTGACAAAAGAAACTTGAGATTTTGCTTATGTTGATTAATGCTTTTGGTCCAGACCACTTGAGCAAGCTTTACAGTAGTTGCATAACTCACAAAACTTAGACATTTTTAATTTTTTAGGACAAAAAAAAGACATTTTTAATTTACCAATCGAATATTTAATTTTTTTTTAAAAAGCTCATTAAATAAATTTGTTTCCCAGACCCCATTCCGCTTCACTAGTTGTCGGTGAAGATAACAAACATTATCCAAAATAAAATTTTCCATTCGAAATTTTCTGAAACTAGATGTTCATGAAGGTTGCAAATTCTCCAATTGACTATTTTTAGTTTAATCCCGTCAAATAAGACAGCAAGTAAGAACAACCGGCCTCTCTACTTCCGCATGTGTCATCGAAGGGAACCACCAGTTGACGGGAAGGGAGAGGCGGCAGCTCCAGATTGGACGGCAGGGGATGACATATGGATTAAACTGGCGAGAAAAAGTCGAGTGACAGGCAGCAGCTCCTGATTTACCAGAAATGAAATTCATTGTAACATCATCTCCTGCGTTTTATTGTTTAAATTCTTAAGTTTAGACGATGAGAAAGTTCACACATTTTTCACCTTGTCTTTTTTTGGAGTCTGGATCCTGAATTTCTAGGCTGGAAACATTATCTGCTGGATCAACACAGCTTGTTAAAGCGTAGCAATCAACAGTTTTCCAATCAACCGTCAAGCCATTCAACAAGTTTATTCTCCAGCTGTTCAATTGAAGACAAAGTTAAAGAACAGTGCTGTTTTTTATAAACCGAGACCAGCAAATCTAAATTCAGTTTTCCTAAGCAGTATATGGAACAAAGAGGTACGTTTAATTGCTCATCTTGTTATCATGCAAAGAAGTTAGTATAACTTGAAGATTTTGTAACATCTGGTTTCTGTCAATTGCAAGAATGGTAGTAGATATTTTGGTTCGCTAAAAAAGCATAACAAATGTTTGTAGATGTGATAGTGTCTCCACTTGAAGTGATTCAGCATAATCTGTTGAATTAGCATTTTCATATTGCATTGCAGTGAAATCAAATTTTGTGTTTCCCAACACATTCCCCCTTGGTTGTATCACAATTGCTGCTTTCCACTGTTGATCTTTTTTCTGACTCATTTTTGAATAGGGAACAAAACACACTTGATCTGCTTGTGAAGCCATAATAAAAGGGTCATATTTTCCATGACGTTTTCCAACATTGACATCGATAATACCTGATTATTTACTCGAATTCCTTTACCAATGGTTGAATCATACCAATCACATTTAAAAATCACCACTTTAAGGTGGACATGACCATGATAATAGAGCTCAATAATCTTTTTCAATACTCCATAGAAATCATGTTCTTCACTTGAACCATAAGAAGTATTGTATTTGACACAAAATCCATAATTAGCATTCTTTTTATCTTAACCATGACCATGTGTGAAATATATAACCACGACAAAAATATATTGGCCAACAAATAATTTTTGGCATTAGACCATGGGAGAGAGTGTGCAACTACTTTGGATATGATTTAGTTTTTCCTGTTTCCTCCACCTGATTTGTCCAATACATATACAACACATTAATCAAAGTTTATGAACTTGTCAAAGACACATAACAAAACACCTTAAACAAATAGCTTACATGTTTTTTAAACCACTTTGTGAATTGCTTATCTCTAAGCTTAGCCAAGTTGTTTTCCCTTATCCCAGGAAAACTAGAAGTCATGCTCTCATCAAATAACCTATATCAAAATTTCATTAACATGAATCATTGTAATGTCTTTTATATTCAACATATGAAAATATAAATTTAATTTTGTGTTTAGTAATCTCACTTATTTTTCAAATAGTCTTACTTCTTCGGAATTGCGTACGATATATGTGTGTGCGATATGGAAGTCTTTATCTTGAAGCCATATCTCATATTTTGCACCACTTCCTCTCCCCGATTAATAAAAAATGTATGGATTTCCACCAACTCATCTGCATCTCTTTTAGTCCCTCCATCAAAGTGTCGATCTTCAACTCGTTTTTTAGTATGAATGTATGGCTCAAAGTAATAGGAACCAAGAGTAGAAATTTCTTCATTGATGTATTGTTCCACAATTGAACATTCTATTTTTGCTTTATTTTTCACATTTTTCTTCAGATGGCCCATGTACCTTTCAAAAGGATACATCCATCTAAACTGTATAGGTCCTCCAAGTCTAGCTTCCTCTGCCAAATAAATTGGCAAATGTTCCATAACATCAAAAAAGATGGAGGAAATATCTTTTCAAGGTTACAAAGAACCACACTGATGATTTGCTCCAACCTTTCAACTCTGTCTTTGTGTAAAGTTTTGGCAAATATATCTCTAAAAACAAGCTCACACCTGAAAAAGCATTCACAATGCTTATAAACATTCAAAAATCATAATTGATGCAATTTTGTAAACTGAAACAAAACTTCTAAACTTACCAGATAGTGTTTCATGAACAGATTTAACCATAAGTTCGGAAAACGTAATTGGAAGTAGTTATTGCATCAAAACGTGACAGTCATGGCTTTTCATCCCTGTTAATTTTACTTTCGATAGATCAACACATTTGGATAATCTTGATGGATAACCATCAGAGAACTTAACATCTTGATATAGCCATTCTAGAAAAGCTTTTTTTCTATCTCCTTCTACTCTGTAAATCGGGATAGGTGTCTTTAGATCATATGTCAAGTATAGCTCTTTACGATTACAATATTCTTTCAAATCAAGTCTTGATTTGATATTATCTTTTTTCTTTCCATGCACATTCCATAGAGTATTGATGATATTATCGAAAAAGTTTTTTTCGATATGCATAACATCAAGGTTATGTCGAAGTTTATGCTCTTTCCAATACGGTAGCTCCCAAAAAATACTCTGCTTATGCCAATTGTGAGTGTCACCATATCCTTTTAACCTTCCATGATTTTCTCCTCAATCAACTGTTTTTGGTAAAGAACCGACTTCATACAAGAGCTCTTCATCTGTAAGAATTTTAGTTGGACTATTGTTCACAACCTTCCCTCTTTTGAAATCCTTTTTGTTCCACCTATGGCGATGATCTAGTAGTAGAAAGCAAAGATGACAATCAAACCAACTTATTTTTCTACCATTCAATAGCTGAAATGAAATGGTGTTATCCAAACAGTAAAGACATGCCAACCGACCATGAGTTGTCCATCCGGAAAGCATTCCATAAGCAGGGAAATCACTGATTGTCCACATAGGTACAACTCGTAAGAGAAATTTTTGCTTGGTAGAAACATCATAGGAAAGAGTGCCATTAAACCAAAAATCCTTCAACTCTTCGATCAAAGGTTGAAGAAAGATATCTAGACTTTTCTTCGGATGCTTTGGCCCTGGAACTAGAATGGCTTGAAACATAAATTCATGTTTCATGCACATCTCAGGTGGCATATTATAGGGAGTCAAGATTACTGGTCATAGTGAATAGTTGTGTCCAGACATATCAAATGGATTAAAACCATCAGTGCATAATCCTAGGTACACATTTCTTGGCTCAGAGTCAAATCAAGAAATATCTTTTGAAAATGTTTCCATGCTTCTCCATCTGAAGGATGACACATCTCTCCACTACTCGTACTCGCTGAGTGTTTTGCATGCCACTTCATATCTTATGCGGTACTATCAGACTGATATAATCTCTTCAATCTATTTGCCAATTTTGGTGATATGCAGCTTTTTTCTGCCCAGACTTTTAAGTAGGACGAAATCTATCTTTCTTGCAAAACAGACAATGTTCTTCTGTTGAAGCTTCTTTCCAAAATAACATACAATTGTCTTCACAAACATCGATTTTTTGATAAGGCAAACCCAGAGAACGCATAAGTTTCTTTATGTGATAGTACAAATTCATTGAGTTTTTACCTTGTGGCAAATAATCTTTCAACAGTTGAGAAATTGTATCCATACAGTTCTAAGGTAGATTATAATCTGTTTTCAAACTCATTCATCTAGCTGCTAAAGAGAATTGTGACAGACCTTCTTTACATCCTTCATAAATAGGATGTTTTGCAGCATCTAAAAATACATCATAAAACGTTTTTGCCTCTGCATTAGAATCTTCCTCCATGTCCTGATTGAAACTTGATTCGTTACTAACAAAGGCATCTGAAATCATTGCCTCGTATGGGTTTATTGTCTCTGACTCGGACCCAACAGCTTCTTCGCTAGTATTCATAAGATTATCTTTATCCTTGTAATCTTCTCCATGTGAAATCCAAACCCAATAAGTAGGCATAAAACCCATATTATATAAATGTTTGGACACAGTCTCCTCTCGCAATTGTTTCCCATTCTTACACTTAAAAATGGAAAAAAGAGCAAGCTGGTCTCAAGAAATATAGGTTGATTCTTTGCAAATTCCATAAAATTCTTCCATCCTTGATAAAATTCTTTTGAAACATGATTTTAAGAATTAATTATTACATACATCCATCCTCTTATGGTTTTAATATCATCTTGAGATGATATCTTATTGATCTGTTATAGAAGAAAAAAATCATGTTTGATTACATAATTGAAATACATGTATAAAACTATTGTATTCATCTGCTGAAATTGACTTACTTTAGACCTGTAGACAAAAGGTTTTGCTTCTAACGTCAAATTTAGGTCTTTGATGTTGATTTAAGATCGTTGATGTTGATGATTCTGACGTATGGAATGTTGCTCAAACTGTTTTAATGTTATCAGATTCTGCTACAAAACAGAGAAGGAGACGAGTTTTGCTGCAAACTATGTTTTGTTCTTCCGAAACAGAGGAACAAACTGTTTAAAATTGTTTTTCGTCTTCAATTCTATTTCATAAGGGAATATTGCAATACTAATTTTGGTGGATTTAGGAAAATAAAAGATTTTGTTAGATTTTAGTGTGATTTATTTTTATTTTAATGGGATTTGATAATTATCTAATTGCTTAAGAAATCAAATTTACTGCTTCTATCTCTGTCTAACTTTTACCTAATCCAAATCTTGCAGGCCATCTGATGAAAAAAAATAAAAAACTACGAATTTGCATCATAATGGATATAAAATTTGAACATGTTCTTTGCTCCACCAGAATTTCCACCACATTAGCATTATCAGGAATTGAACAAGAGACGGTATTGTTACCTAAGTAGTTTATGTTTGCGTCTTCGATCATTATGTCGTAAATCAGGCCATCAAGTGACATCTTCATTTCATCGTGCTTCAGCTTGGCGCGATAGCCACTCCATGATGGGGAAAGTTTGTCAATGAGCACTAAAACAGCCAGTTGCTCATTGATCGGTATGCCCTCGGCCTGAATCTTAGAGACAATAGCTTAGTATTCATGGAGTTTTTCGAGAACCGGCATATCATCTTTCATTTGAAAAGAGGTCCACGATCAGTTGAGAAACTTAAAAATTAGCCGTTTGCAAAGAGACTCGATCATCAGCTTGGCAAGCGAGTAACAAAGCTTCAAGAACTCGATCATTAGCTTAGCAAGTGAATGGACTAACAAATATCTTTACCAATCTACAAATTAGCTAGTTGATTTGGATTAACAAAGCTTCAAGAACTCGATCATCAGCTTGGAAAGTGAGTAATAAACCTCCAGTTTATAATGCAAGCGATTCAGATCATATGATAAGAAATAATAATGTTTGAATCTTTTTAAAAAAAATATTTGTATTTCTGGTAATTGCCCAGTGTTGACTTTATTTTGATTTGTTAGTTTCTATGTTTCTCTCCCTCTTTCCTTTGTTTTATTAATCTTTCTTTGCTATAACTCAAATTTGAAATTTTTTGTAATGGTTCTAAAGCTATGATCTTTGTTACACAATAAAAGTTATTTAATTGTGTCTTAAACTCACTGCATTTCTATTTTGAGTGTACGAAATAAGACAAACCGTTTCTTTGTCATGTTTTTTTTGTTTGGTTTAAATTTAAATTATTACTTCAAAACTTTCTGTATAAAGAGAATATTACACCCATGAAGCAAAATTTTCTATTAAATGAGTATCAAAATCAAGAGATGACTCTTCTGTTGGAACCACAACTACATAACAGAGTATGTGAGCGAGGTGATGATGTGGTCTTGTGAGATGTTTTCATACTTTTAATATATAGAGATTCGAACATTTAGGGTTTTTATTCATGAAATCAAGATAATTATTCTAACAAAAATGCAAATGCTACTTTTGAATGTACGAAAAAGTAGAAAAAAAAACCTCTTTGTCATTATCAAATCTCATCTACTTTGGTCTTATAATGATAAAAGAAACTAGGGAGAATCATGAAAAGATTGAAGCAAGTAATACAAATATGATTAAAGATGAAGGAAACAAAGTTTGCTTGGAAATGTATTTACTATTTTATGAGCATTTATGAGTTTATCATTATAAAATTGTGAAAAGTTTTGTAGGTTGATCCTGTTGGAGACCAAGTTGATTCATATATGAAGATTATGTAGAAAACGTTTTGTACATTTCATCTATATCCATTGTTTCTCTACGATTATTAAGTTGTTTGTTAAGTTTTGTAAATCTTTCACACATTCGTAACAAATTACTGATTATACTTTCCGTCACCATAATGTAAGACATGTTACGGATGCTATTTTCAAAATAGTTGTATTACAAATTGCTACGAGTGTTTGTTACCAATTTGTATGCCACGATATTGTGACAAATTATCAACTAATTTGTGACTAAAATATTTGGTCACGATGTTGTATCTAAAGTGTAGTAGTCTTATGACGAATAAATTATGTCTCAAATTTCCGTCACAATATCACTTTTTTTTTTTTTTTGTAGTGTATGGTTTAGTTTTGTTCAGGAAATAGTTCATGCTGTATTGGGGCGCTTGAGAAAGCATGTCTGTAGTTTTGTTAACGAAGCAGTTCTAGTTGATGCTAGCGAAGCAGGTTCAGTTGATTATGGCTGGCTGGAATAAAATGGCATGTTAAGCTTTTCTCTGAATTATGGTAAGACAAGGGTTTTTACTTTTCAAAAGTTATTATATTTATACCTCTCTGAATTTATAAATACAAGTTCTTCTTTGGTTGATCTAATCTTCTATGTCTCTGTTTTTGTATCAAGAAACTGATGAATATGGTGTGTTTCATGTAGAACTCTGCGATGGCGATTGCCACAGATGGCGCTGCAGATTCTATTTTGTTAATTTTATTGTGAGATTGAGCTTACTGTCCAGTCAGGTCGGAGAAATAAAACGCCCCGACACTAATATCTGTAAAAGCTTTGTCGAGGTAAGAGTGCTTGTGTAAGTTGACTTGACAAAAGCCTTACAAAAATCGTCTGGTTTATAGTCAGAGGCTGCGAGCTGATAAATAAGTCGAAGGAGAGACTAGTTAAAGTTGGATTTGCTAATGCTTCTAAAAAGTTCAACACTTGAAATGTCAACACCTGTAAAGACGCCTAATAAGTTGAAGCAAGAAGATTGGGTAATCGAGAACGTTTCACTTCAAAATTAGGAAACAAGGAACAACACATTATGGGCACTATAAATTTTATGTTAATCCGACTTTTTCCTCGTCTCTTTCTTTCCCCCTTTTTCACCACCAATTCTGATTTTTCTCTTCCAATCTTAAGATTCCGGTGTCGCTAATGCTATCTCGGTGTTGCACCCCTCGAGATTCACCGCTAAATTGTCAATTAAAATCCCCGGAGCTCGGACGAAAATCGGGTAGTGCTGAATTTGTTTCACGAGATGGAGAGCAAAAAACGACTTGAATCCGATGGCAATCCATGACTCAATGCTGGTGCAGTCCTAATTCTGATCTGTGGAGATGGTAACTGGATCAGTCATTAGCTCTAGCGTGATTTGTGGTTGTGGGAGGCCGACGGAGAAGGGTCGAGTATGGAGGAGGCGTTGATGTTGATCAAGAGATGCACGATACAAATCTTGGTGGATTCCCAGGTGATGTTCACGGTGAGATGCCTTTGAAAATTGTTTATCCGAAAATTATGCATTTCAGATTCACTGATTAGGATATAGTTAATACCATCCCTATCCGTGCCGCCGCATTTACATATATAGTTTATCATGTTGACAATTGAGCTATCGTTATAAATATAACAATTACAAATAGATTTATTTGTTTCGATGTTGTTACAATTAGTTTTAATATAGTATAACAATGTTAACACGTCTTATATTGTTATACATATAAAGTTAGATGCAAATATAAATTTTATTTGTGTTAAACTGATGAGGATATAGTTAATACCTTCTCTATCCACGCCGTTGTATTTAACAATTGAGTTATTGTAATAAATATAACAATTATAAATAAATTCATTTGTTTCTATGTTGTTACAATTAGTTTTAATATAGTATAACAACGTTTTTAAAAAAAATTAATACGTTTTATATCGTTATACATATAAAATTATATACAAACATATATTTTATTTATGTTAAACTGATTTTTAACAAGTTATATAAAGGTATTACCCGTAACAATAAGTTTAATGCGTTACAAATATTTGTAACATTTTTGTATTATGTTATCATCATTTTATCACAATGACTATCGTTATCCATCGGATATGTTTTAGATCGTTAAATATGAAACTAGATGTAAATATAATGTTTACGCATAGTACAACAATATTAGAAAATTTAAAAAAAAAATAAAAAATATAAAAATAAAGAACCAAAAATGTGTTCATGGAAGAAGAAAAGAGGAGTGGAAGAATAAGGACAAAATCGGTATTTGCCCATATTGTTATTCCCTGTTTTAAGATTAAAAATTCTTTGATCACTCTTTGCTAATTTTTCTTCCGTTTGATCTATGTGCTAGAATAGACTCACTATAAAAAGCATCACTTCGAAGTGATTTTTGTGTAAGAATATATAACCCAAAAAAATTAAAGATTATGAAGTCTCTAGCTAACAAATAATGTTTTCAAACAAGCTTAAAAAAATTGCAAATGTATAATAATTACTCATCTAGTTAAATACTGTAGTGATTAAGAACATGTGAAAGCTAAAAAAAATTTATTCGTGAACTATAACAAAAATGGGTAGTTTGCAGACGTGTTAAGTTTCATATTGTACATTAGATTTTATTTTAAATGTATACAATCAAGTGTCAAGAATTTAGTGGATTTAAAGAAATATTAAAAAGTTGGTAAAACCTTTAACAAAAAAAAAAGAAATATTTAAAAGTAAACCTTATTTACTGAGAAGACGACGACGATAATTCAAAATCCCTTTTATAGGTATCACTCACTCACTTTTGTATGTTAACATACATGGTGGTTACAGTCAGTCTAGGTTTGCATTGCTGGCCTAGACCGATCTTTAGTTTTATTTACAAAAAAAAAATAAATCGAATAATTAACTAGTTATTAGAATATTTGGCATTACTAGTTTGTCTTTTGACGTATTAATGCAGCTTTGCTTTTGAACTCAATCTTTCTTGACCGTCCGCGCACTGCTCTCCTGAGACTGAGACTGAGATGAGGATGAAGAAGCAGCAGTTTTAACAAATTCAGTGGTGACTTGTTCCCACTTGCTGATTGTTTGCTTAATCTCGGTCTGCTGTGTCGATGTCACTTTCTTCTGGTTCACGATTTTACTGTTGATATCTTGTAGTTCTTTGAGAGTCTTCAACAATTTGTCTTGGTTAGTTTCCATGTTGCTCTTCATCTGTCATACCACAGATACAAAAAGATGACTTTATTAATATCTTATATATATAGATATTAGAAGTTACAAAGGTTTCTTGTAACGCACCTTTGCTGATTTGCTTGCACCCACAAACTTCATCGCTTCAGCAAGCTTACCAGTGGCTGATATTGCCGTAGAATCATAGTCTTTTGCGGTTTTTGAAGAAATCGTTGAGGAGGCAGTCATGGAAGTCTTTAATTTCTCGAAGAAGACCTTAAGTTCTGATTTTTGTGAATACCTCTTCTCGAGGTCGGTAATGAAACTCATTACTTCTTTCGAAGTCTCACTCTCAACTTGTTTAACTGATGTGTTGGATGAGGTTGTCGTTGTTGTTGCAACAGCACTTCCTTTACCAGAGGTTTTCCCACCACCAGATTTTGTTTTAGAAGGGCTAGCACTTGGACTTCCTCCACCTGTAGTGTCTTTGAATGATTTTCCAGTTTCTTTTTTCTTGTTAGAAGTATTTTTGTCTTCTTTCTTAGCTTCGGCTTTGGAACTAGCACCTCCTGATTCTTGTTTCTTAGCTGCGTATTCACTTTGCGTTTTGGCTCCTTTGTTACCTGAGGTTTTATAATCAAATTTTGTGCTTGAATAGCCTTTTTCGGTGGTTGAGGAATGTTGTCTTTCTCTGGAAAAGGAAGTTTTGCTGGTAGAGCTTCCACCTCCAATAGATTTGTCATTAACATCAACATCAAGTCCGTAAGATGATATATTGATTGACTTTCCTTTCTTCTCTGACGCCGTCTTCACAAAAGTGGCGACCATTCGACACCATTTCACCATAGATACAATCAACTCTTTCCTTTGCGTCATTGTCATTACCTGTGTATTCTTCCTCTGTTCAACCAATGTCTTTCCCATTGACAATATGGTAGATTGGAAACTCCCTGCATCCGCCTATTTGAATTCAAGAAACAATTAAATAAAGAAAAATAAACAATTTTATTTTTATTTTTTTATCGGATTCTATCATATTATGGTATATGCAAAACTTACTGATTGTCCACTTAGTGAAGACATGGCACCGAAGAGCCCATCAGCTTTTGTTTTCATCTCGACGTCAATGTTTTTCGACGTGGCTTGTGAGGTTTCGATAAAGGTCATGTAATCCTTGAACTTTGCAAAGAAAGTCTTGAACTCCGTAGTCGGAGGACACCCGCTTTCAAGGTTGGTCACCAAAAGTAAAATACCTTTGTTCGCGTAAGGGGTAAATTCGCTGCTCTTTGCTGGAAATTTCTTCCTCAAGTAATGTTTTAATAAGAAGGTCCCTTGCGCTTCATAGATCACACTTGATGCTACTACTAATAACAGACATATCCCTAGTGAAACCCTTGCCATTTTTTTTTGTTAGAGAAAACAAGATGAAATATAATAGAGTAAAACTATTATCTCCTTTTTTATTTTCTTTTTTTTTTTGTTTTTCTTTTTCGTTTATTGTTCAATGACTTTAGTTTCTTATAGAACTGGGTTTATATAGATGCTTAACAAGTCTAAAATTAAGTAATAGAAAATGGCGGATTGATTTCAGGTTGCGAGAGAATAGCATTACCTTGTTCTCATTTTTGACTGCTATTTTATTAATGGCATCCTTTGTTGCTGTCCACGTTTCTCTTTAATCTATATTTAGAAGGATCAATTTAGAATGTATTTGACTCTCCAATCAATTATAGTTTAAAGGTGACTCTCCCATGCGCGGGATGAAACGAGTTTATAGAACTAATTTAAATTTTGCTCTTACGATATATTTTTCTTCTTTGTCGTTCGGTTATGTTCTTCAAATTTATAAAGGAACCTGAAATTTATCAGAGTTCTAAGCAGAATTTTATATAACACCTGGTTGATAACGACGATTTTTTTTTTTTTTTGTCGTCAAATAACAATTGATATAAGTCAAATGGCATTGGTTGTATAACCGTTACGGTTAACTCCAGGCAACATTTTCTTGCTTCAGTTTCACAACTGTATTAAAATTTTGCAACTTATAAATTGTGTCAATTATAATTGATACAAAGTTTTGTTTGCAACAATTTCACAACCGTTATAATTCCTCTTGTATGTATCAGTTTTAGAACTGACATAAACCTATACATTACCAATACAAACAACACAACTAGATGATATACTTTAAATAGGTAGTTCAAAGGGCCAACCATTCCCCCTAGACACTATTACGGATCAGTATTACATGTAAAGTATTTCACCTAAATATGATTGCAAGTGCACAATGTACAGTTGTAGTATTAAGGTTATCGATTCCACATAGATTATGTCGAGTTTCAATTCTAACGAGAAAGTATGAGTGATTCTAAGTAAATTAGCTAATATTTGTTGTATTGTAACTTATGGATGAAAGACGCTAGATTAAGGGAATTATTGCATGAGATATAGACCAACACAATCAACAATAAATAAACTCTTAAACATGGAAGACGTGATTATATCGCATCCGATCTCTCGTGGCTGCTATACATATGGACTAATCACAAGATCAGAAATGATGTTTTTCAACCTAAGGTAGTTAGCACATGCAATGAACTTAGATATGATTGTTCATAACCTTTAAAGCCAAATTGTATTTGAACAAGGACAATATTACCTACTAAAAACCATGTTATGATTATACTATAGAATAGTGTGTTACAATAGAAGAACCTAGAGATCAATATCCTAAGTGATCAAGTCAAGATATTGTATGAATTACCTTAATGTAGAGAGTCATTATTCATAATATGATGCAAATATTTATAAAACCTTTGAAAAAACAGATCTAACAAGTAAACTACTCACACATAGCAAGCAAAACCATCATCAATAATATTATCAAAGCTTGCATAAAAGTAAAGGGTAGAGTTTAGGGAATAGACAAATTTTTGGGTCACTCTCTCTGTAAATCCAAGTAGAATAATAAACTCAAGAAACCTTAAGAACAAGGTGGCTCCTTGATGAAAAAGTAAGAGTTTGGTGGCTTGAGAGATTTGTTTCTTTAGAACTTGAAGGCTTGACCTAATCCTACTGCTTAACCTCGCTTATACAACTCCAGGGAACGAGTCTCAAGGTCGATGATGGGTTTCCAAGATTTCGGGTTTATAAAAATCCCCCAAAACGAATTTCCTTTCTTCTGACCAACTAGATGATTTGGTAAACTCAAGCTTCGAGTCGGTCGACCTTGTCTTCGGTTCAATATTTCTTCAGTTTTGCTTCAAATCGTCTAAGCCTTGTCCAAATGCTCCATCTCGTGAGATCACATGTTTATCCTACTTAATAGTGCAGAAAAAATGTTCCAAAACCGTATAGAATTTGCTTGTTAAACCGGTCAAAATATCAATAAATCGAACTCCCCCAGACTTAGCTTTTGCTCGCCCTCGAGCAAACAAAGAGATAAACCATGTGTTAAAAATCCGGCAACCATAATTCAAGCTATCATTCTTCAGTAACCAATTTTTTCATTATGATATCACCAACAACCTTTCAATAAACAGACTTCAATGTAAATCCCTAAAAGAAACTTTTCTTGAACACATCAGAGTTATCCAATCCACAGTGAAAAACCATTCCCTAAATACCATCTCAACGATTTTACTTATCATCATAGACTCATCTCTAAGCCTACCAAACACAAGTTTGTCTTATAGCATATAGGTTTCTTCCCTCTCCCCCCAGACTTAACCATTCCAGAGCTCCTAAGAATTTCAATTGCATTTATTCATTTCATTTCATTTCACAAGATTAAAGTGAATAATGGTCTCAGGAGATATTTTCCTAGACCTCACTAAAATCAAGTTTCTCATATTTCAAGCATCAAGCGGTATGATGAGAAATTTTCCTAACCGTACTGAAATCGAGCTTCTAGTGATGAAAAATTGGCTTCCTTGAAAATTTGTTTTGGCCTCATCACTAGGTTTTTACAAAACAAAATTTCAAATCAACTCATCTTTTCTTTAAAAATTATCTAAGGGGATAACTGAAAACCATAATGAGACAGACAAAAACTTATACCCAGTAAAACATCAAGACTAACTATGACAAGAGAGTGGTAGAGACTTAACTGATTAATGCTCATACATTGCTGAATATCTGATAAAAACATGGGTCTAACTCTGAATATATCTATCAAGCTCTCTGATTTTTCATTCAGTCATTCTTTGCCAATTATGTTAAATCATTCAATCACATTTAAAGCAGAATGAGGTTATAAATCAATAGTTTCACAAAATAAATAGCCTCAAATAAGTCATCAATCTCAATCCAATAAAAAAAAAAAGATCAAAAGGAAAAATCATTAGTAACACTCCCTCCCCCATACTTAAATTTCACTGTTCCCAGTGAAACAAATCAAAAGGAGAAAAGTATATAGAAAAAATCCAAATGAAAAAAGAAAAAAGATATAAATGGGTACTACTTCCTTGGACTGCGGGAACGGGGTCGTATAAAATCGGGATCATAAGCTGTAGAAGATCTGGTTCCTCTATAGAAATCATGTGGCAGCTGGCTCATAGTCATATGATCAATTGGAAAACCTGAAAGGTTGAACGGTTCGGTCGAGAATGACCATTGCTTGGGTCGTCCCACTCTGTCTCCGCGTCATCATCATCATCTCATCGTCGTCCCTCCTCCTTCCCGGTAGGGACGTGTGGGTTTAAAAAAAAAGACTAGAACCACTCTGTTATCTTGCTCTTCTTCATGTGGCGCTTCATCTTATACTCGTAGTTAACTTCGAGAGACGCCTTAAATGGTGGCTGGACAGGCAAGTCAAAGAAATCTGGCATAGTGCCAGTCGAGAATCGAGCTCCAGTAGGCTCGTGATCATCAGCTCTAGGTGGAGAGGTTGAGGCACGTGGTGGTTGGGCGCGTCTTGGGCGTCGAGGTGGTCCATGTGTGGCTCCGGATGATCAGATAGAGGGTGGTGCGATAATGGTGAGCACTCTATCGAATGGTGTGAATTGCAGCGTATCAATGGCTACTGTCATTGTGTAATCCCTATTAGGCAATTGAAGCAAACAAACGGCTCTATCGGCTCGTGTAAACTCATAAAGCTTCTCGAGGCGCACAATGTCTGAATGGGCTAATGAAGCCTCATCCAACCAAAAAGTGGGACCATCCTCCATCATGAAAGCATCAAATGGCACCTCAAAAAACCTCATAATTGGAGTCAAGAGACTCCATATCGTCTCATTTTAATAGATCCTCTAGAAAAAGCATGGTTTCTTATATAAACCAGATACCGGGCAAAGAGTGAACCGGTGTTCCAATCAATCTCCTTCGCAGCTCGGGGAGAACAAATCCGTCGCCCATGGCGTATTAGAGCAGTGTAAGCTCCTGCTTGTGGAGTCGACCGACTACGTTCCATCTCAACATTGTGTGGCTAAAGACCCACGAGAAAATCCGCAAAACAAGATGGTGGATAAGTGCTTGCTTCGTCGAGTTCAGGTCATAGGCATCACTCCCGTTAATGCTCCAAAAGTGCAGGCCCTCACCGAAGTTCTTCATGTCATAAAACTTGGTTCTAGTGCGTCGCAAACCAAAAACCCGCCAAAGCTCTACAATGGTAATGTTGTAGAGCCTCCCTCGGATCTTGTAACATAGCTCCCCGGTGTTGACATCCTCACAGTCCTCCGGATACACCAAGTAGTAAGAGGCTAGAAATTGCCTCACCGTGTCGGGATAAGTCAGGTAATGACGATGACCATCATGTCCCATCCCGATAAACGCCATAAGCTGCTCCATTTTTTGGTGCAAGCGAAGCCTCCTCAATGTCTTCCGGTCTAACAACTTTTGTGTTTGAATGTCAAGCTCCAGGTAGCGGTTATAATATATCATGTCATAGTCATCCCAATAGCAGTTGCACCGCCTTTTGCAATCTCGTTCCTTGACGACTTTAGTGAGGATTCTCCCCTCAAATGGACTGGTGAAAGGCTGATCTTCTGCCCTCTCCCACATCTCCTTAAATACCCTAGAATCACTTGATATCTGCAAAAGAAGCATTAAAAATTGGAAAAAATTCAGCTTATTTTTTCTAGGAAAAGTCGAAGTTGATCGACCATAAGGTCTGGACGATCGACTCGAGTGCGGCGACAAGTTCTTCGCTTATTTGCACTCGCGTTCTTAGCACGTTTCATCAATTCAACTCAAAATTCAACCAAAATCCAACTACATTCGGGGATAAACAACGATAAGCTATAATTGGAGTTAGAAGACTCCCCACCGTCTCCTTCTTACCAGAAGATACTCCTTTAAAAAATACATGGTTCCTCAACAAAACCACATGGCTTGTAAAGAGATAACACATGTTCAAATCAGACTCCTTTGGGGCATCATGCAAAGAAAATCCATCCCCAATGGCATAGTACAGCCATGTGAGCTTATGCTCATACAGGCATCCAACCTCTGTATGTCTCAGCAATGTGTGGCTAGTGACCCGCAAAAAAATCCGTAAAGTCGGATGTCGAATAAGTGTCTGCTTCGTCGAGGTCGGGTCATAGGCACCACATCCAATCAAACTCCAAAAATACATGTCGCTCTCCAAAGCTCTTCATATCGTAAAACCTGGTTCCCGTGCGTTGGAAACCAAAAACTAAACACAGCTCAACAATGGTGATGGTGTAGCAAACTCCTTTGATCTTGAAGCAGAGTTGCCATTGGTTGAGAGCCTCACAACCACGCGGATACGCCAAGTAGAAAGAGGCCAAGAATTGCCTCACCGCGTTTGGATAAGTGGAGTAATGGCGAGAACCAATGTGTCTAATCCCAATGATGCTCACGAGCGTCTCAAGTTATCGCTTCAAACCAAGGATCCTCCATCGTCTTCGTGTCTAATAACGCAGGGACTAAATAGCAACTTCCAGGTAGTGGTTGTAGAAAACCGCATCATAATCGTCCCAAAATCTGTGAGTCCTCTTTTTACAATCGCATGCCAATCGGTAAGTCCTCTTTTTGCAATCGCATGCCAATTCAGCTCCTTTTCTTCCTTCAAATGGGTGTGCCAAATGATCCATCTCTTTCTTTTCCCTCTTCTAAGGGTAAACCTTGTGCTCAGAATCGCTCACACTAGTCAACTTCTGCAACAGTAACATCACAAATCAAAATAATTAAATCCGTTCATCTCTTGGTTTTGCCAAAGTCGACCGACCATAAGAACGGGTCGATCGACTTCGAGCAAGGCGATATTTTTCGCTTAATCGCCAGCGGTTTTAATCTATTCAGCTCAAAATTCATCCATTATCTACAATTGATGTTGCCAAAAATATGCTCTATTTTCCATAGATGCAAGCATTCCGAAGATTAAGATAATTATTCCAAAAATAGCAATAAAAATTGCACATAAAGCATGTGAATACCTTGCAGATCGGAAAAAAGAAGTACAAACGGTGTAGAGCACTAAAAATCGAGCTTGGCAAGTTTTGAATCGAAAAATTTGGTGATGAATTGAGAGTGAAAATCGAGTTTTAAGTTTTAAAACTTTTATGAATTGTGGTGAAAATCTCGGGTTTATGAAAACCGCAGATTACGAGTCGGCCGACTAAAAGCACGGGTCGATCGACTTTAAAAATAAATAAAAGCTGAACCGAAGTATTAAAGCTTTGATAATTATGGTGAAAATCTCGGGTTTATTAAAACCGTAGAGCACGAGTCGGCCGACTAAAAGCACAGGTCGCTCTGCTATAACGAAAAATAAAAGCTAAATCTAATCTTAAATTTTTTTTTTGGTATTTTTTTTATGATTCAATATAAGTTAGGACTTAATAGCATGGAATAAAAACTAACTAATACAAACTCACAAGTGGGTTGCCTCCTAGCAAACGTTTTTTTACAGTCATTAGCTTGACTATGTCAGGTTATGCGCTTTCTTTATCAGAGCTCAACACAGAGTGTTGCTCTTTGTCTTGTTCCTTCATGATAGCATCATTGTCCTCTTCTTCATTAAGATTTATGACCTTTTTTCGTCTTCTTCCTTCACCTTCTCAAGTTGTATGCTTGCAGTGCACATATGTTTTGCTGTAGATACGTATCTCTTGTGTCTTTTGATTGGTGTGAAAGTTCCTTTGAATAAGGCATGCTAAAAACCAGTTGGTTTACATCGATTCATTTTGATCTTCTCTGCTTCATTAGCTTCTCTAACTTTAAATTTGATGCTCCGAATTCAGCAGTCTATCTCGGAATGTGCAGTATTTAGGAATGGTCTTCCAACGATGAGCAAGTCTGAAGGGTTTCCATCAAATATCATCACATGGAAGTCCACTGCGATGAATTGACCATTAACACACACTGGTGCATTCTCCAACATCCCTTCAGTTATCTTGTATGTATCATCAGCAAACCTTAGAAGCACTTGATTATTCATCAATTTATCAAACTTCATTATTTGAGCTACTGAAAGTCACATCAAATTCACGCTAGCTTCAGTATCACATGGGACCCTTTCAAACCAAATGTAACCAATCATGCAACTTATCTCAGTTCTACTATAATTTCCAAGCTTCTTTGGTATTGACTTGTTGATCACGGAATCACACATCTTTGATAAGCGGTTGCAGAATTCTTAAGCTTTCGGCTTTGATTGGTAGCACTAAAATGGAGCGTTTTGGGGGAAAGTTTTTGTTATGTTTACCAATCACAAAAAACGTTACCAAAAGCTACAGTAAAAATGTTTATTCTCAGCTTTTTTATCACCGCTTTCAATTAAAGCTCTATCCCACAACTTTGCACTATTCCCACAACTTTCTTCCACCGCTCACCACTTCCGCTAACAGCTAAAATTTCCGCTCCGCTTTTGTTCACCAATCAGACCCTTCATCTTCTCCTTCAGCATGTAAGGAACAAGTTCTTGTAACTCTAACTCCATTCCACACTACTACATAAGTGGCCATATCTCTTTGCATTCCATGATAAAATCTTGAACATCATATTTAAATTTATCTTCAAGTACCTTGAGTGACTTTGAGTATAAAAGAATTCAATATTCAATGTTCTCAAGTTGTATCTAGATAGAGGTGGATTGTATCTCTTTTTTAATTTGGGAAAAAGATGGCATTGAGATAGTTCTTCGTTTGGCTTACGCGAGTTGGGTCGACCGACCATTGCAAGGGTCGACCGACTCGAGCATCATCTCTTTATAAAAATCTTCTCTTCGGGCTTTTCGAACACTCTTATCTTTGGCTTTGTTCTCATCATGAATGCTAGGCTCTTCAGCTTCGTCTTCTCAGGATAGTAATTCTTCTTCTTTCTCCTTGACTTTGAAAATAATGTTTAGACTTCCCAAATTCTTTAAGGTTATGGTGTCATCATTGCAATCGATTAGGGCTACAACGGTCTTGAGAAACGATCTTCCAAGTATTATTTGCTCCATTACATAGAAATCAAGGGTGGCAACGCTATCTCCAATCATACCTAGTATGTTGGTTAATTTTCTCAGTGGAATGACACTTGTAACAAGTAGGTCTGATTTCATAAGCTTTTAATCTCTTCACTACAATTAGAGGTATGGTGTTGTCACTTGCTCCCAAATCACATAAGTATCTTTTGAATAATTGATTTCCAATTGTAATGTTAAACACAAATTTTCCAGGATCTTTCTTTTTGTCCGGCATCTGGTGCATGATTTCTTTATCACAAATCGCAGCAAATGATCCATTGTCATCTTATGTGGAAATCTTCCATCTCCTCCCCTTATTGGGAATGACTCCTATCTCGTTCTCCAGCCTACATGCTTTTGCAAAGGGAATTCTTCCGATTAACACCTTGGTGAAAGTCTCCACTTCTTTCTTCAACTCCCAATCATGTACTCTTGTCTCCATATCAAGCAAAAGATCATCAACTTCGTATTCATCAAAGGGAATCCATGGATACATTGATTGATTAGTGCATCATGTTCAATAGACGTTTTTCTTTGGCGGAATTTGCATAAAAGGACAGCCAATCTCTTCATCATAAGCAAAGGGTTGGTCAATTTCTTCAAGAGTCCACCGACCTTTCACAAGAGTCGGCCGACTATGTCAGACGAAATTTCTTCACTTGTCTCCTCCATAGTTTTTTCTTCCTAAATCTTCTTTGTGTGAACAACGCGGACTACTCCAGGACGTTTAGCAGTTCTCTAGACCCCAAAAAATCTCTTAAGCTCCTCCATTCTCTCATGAAGTCTTCCAATATAAAGTTTGAGGTGACCAATTCGCGCATCAAAGGTAAGGTACAGCTGGTCAATCTTCTTCTGGAAAATATGAGTGAACCTAGGTAACTAGCTAGTATCTTGTTTCGTAACTTATAAATTAAAGGCGCTTAATCAAGAAAAACATCGTAGAAGATATAGATTAGCATAAATAAATAACCATTAGACTCTTAAACACATAAGGCATAAGTATATAGTCCCCAATTTCTTGTGGTACTGTACCTATGTATTAACTACTAGACTAGAAACATTGGTTTTCAATCTAAGAGGCTAACACATGCAATAAACATTTATCTCATTGTTCATGACTTTCCAATCCAAATAGTGATTTGAACAAGGGCAAAATCACCTTATAAAAATCTAGAAATCCATATCCTAAGTGATCAAGTCAGAACATTGTATGGAATGCCATTAAAGTAGAGAGTCATACTGATCATATCATATTAAATATTTCAGAGATCTATAAAACCATTGAAAACCCTAGATCTAACAAGTAAACTACTCACACATAGCAAAAAACCATAATCAATATCAACATCAATAGCTTGCATAAAAGTAGAGAGTAGAATTTAGAAAATAGAACAAGTGATGGCTTCTTTCTCTCTCTCTATAAAATCCTTAATAAGTAGAACTTCAGGAACAAAGGTAGCTTCTTAAGAAAAATGGAGAGTTTTTTTTGGCTTGAGTGTCTTGCTTCTTGAGAACTTGAAGGCTTGACCTAATTCTTCTAATTAGGAGAGTATATAACTCCAGTGGTCGTGCATGGGTCGAAAATGAATCTTCAAGACTTAGGGTTTTTAAAAAAGGCTCGTAAAATTATTTCCTTTCTTTAACAAGTCGGTCGATTGCTCGTTCCAGTCGTTCGTTTTTGTCTCTTTCGATAAATTTTTTTATTTTTGCTCGAAATCGTCCAGTTCTTCTCCAAATGCTCCATCACGTGAAATCTCCTGTTTAAAACGTGAAAAAGGCTCCAAAACCATATAGAATATGTATGTGAAAATAGGTAAAAATATCAATACATCAGATCCCAAGGGAATTGAGCTGCTGATCAGAGATTGTAATGGCCAACACATCTTCCTCGATACGGGAAGCTTGATGGATATTATATTCCTCGATACCCTCAGAAACATGGAAATCAAGGATCAGAAAATCAAAGTCCCGATCAAACATTTAAGTGCGTTTTTTGGGGACATCTTGTAAACGGTAGGAACTATGAAACTAACGGACTCCACGGACTCATCTAGTCTTCCATCTTGGATGATAACAATGCAGACATTTCTCTCCCCCCCTCCCCCCCCGTTCATCCTCCTTCCACTAGATCATACAATTGTTAATACAAACATCAATTCTATGACATGGGAGGCCTAAATTGCTCATGAATTTTTTGGTCATGTAATGTGAACTGGTTGCATGGTTTCCTTCTGGTAAAACTCTGTCAACATATCGCAAATCGAATCCACACCCCTTTCTGACATTATAATCTACCTTATGTTATTAAACCCCAACAACTAAGGATAATTGTGACTACCTTCACAACAACCATTGTACAACGGATTATTCGCTCCTCATAACAAGTCAATGTCTTTTTTTGAATGATTACGTATTCATTATGATAAATATCATCCTAATGGTAGCTATCAAAACTCACCTTATTACGAAATGCATCATTCACCATATCCACATATCTATCTTTTACTACATTTTCCATATACGCCAGATCAACATAAATCGTTCATAAATTCAAATCGAGTTATTCTCCATGCTTATACCTAACATATTAATCTGGCATAAATCTGTAGTTAAACAATTGATTCCAAATATTTGAACCCATTACAAAATTTATGTTCATGCAAACACTACAAGGGAACTTAAACTTACTGTCATTGCTCTAAGCTAGGAGTTGGCACAAAAAAATGTTATTGATTCGTCCACTCCCACTATGAACTCCTCCGAAAATTTCTTGTTGCTTCATCAAACCTCTTATACATCCACTCTCGAAAATTGCTATAATTGAAATTTCCTGCCATTTAACTATATTTTTTTCAGTTTCTATTATGAGGAAAGCTAAATGAGGAATGAGGAGAAGAAAGTGCTACATTTTCCTTATATAAACATTTTTGACAATGGTGACAAATAAGCGACGAAGTGGCAACTAAAATCTGCAGTCACCTTTAACCGGTAAACCCACCAAAAACAAAAAACATGTGTTTTTATACCGATTTTTGCGACTAATACCAGACATTTTTGCGACCCATCGCATGAGTTACCTAATAGTCGTTAAAGTTGGGATAGATACACGACTACTCTTCCCCAAGTCGCCTTTGGTCGTAAATTAGTCATGAATTACCAAGTAATTGGCGACTACTTTTATCAGCCACCCTTTGACGATGAAATTACGACCATTTATGTGTAGTCGCAGAACGGTAGAAAAATTGACACCAAATAGTCGTGAGTATTAAGGAGTACATATATAGTCGTAAGCTATTTTTGTAAAAGCGATGTTTTGGTGTAGTGACAATAGATCAATGGACATACTTTTATTTGACATATCTCAATTGGCCAAAGATTACAAAAACATATCGAAGAAGTTAAAAAAATGAGCATAAAGGAATATGCATTAATATCATGAACGATATAATTGCTGGAGGATAATTATGTATGTTTTTGTTTACGAATTCAACAGAACCAGTTAAACAGAATTATCGACGATTTTATCAGCTGTTATTAGATTCAATGGTGAGATTATTCATAATGATGCATCTAGTAATATTGCTTCTTTGTTGTTGCTAAGTGGTAGAACTGCGGCATTTGATAGAGAGGTTCTTTGGTGTCGTTGTTATAACTGAATTCCTCTCATCAACTTATTCTAAAACTCCTGGCTACCTCATTAAAACTTGTGATTAAGTAGCTAAATAGTAATTCCGGTATCGATCCACGAGGAGGCGAGAGAATGGTGTTCGTACGGTTTAAGATCATTAGTAGCTAGATAATTAGAGTTGTATAGGTTGATCGATTAATAAATAAAGTACTTCTAAGCAAAATGTAACTAGGAATATGAAATGAGCAAAGAAAGTAAATGCAAATAAACAAAGACTTAATGAAAAATGTAAATGACAATGTTAAATGAAAATAATTGAATTTTACTGATAAAATGTAATTGAAAATATCAAACGCATGAATGATGTTGGGACTTATACGATTAGAAGGTTTGATTAGGTGATCAAAGATTTATATTTAAGTATCAACTAGTGCATTAGAGTTAATTCAAGATAGGCCAATTTATTGGTCACTAATTCTTTCATTAAGTCTTATCAATGAGCATATTTGATCAAAACCAAGCATTCTTCAATTAGTACAAGCATTTTTAGTTCTCCCTAAAATTCCTATTAATCCAAATACCTATATTTATTGTTATAGATAAAGATTAACCTTTTGAAAGTGCAACTAGCATTTCATCAAACACCATGCGGACGATTAAATTCCTAGAGATTTAGGTTAGATCCATAACCCCTAATTCATTTAAGTTCCATAGAAAAGTAGTTAATTCATTATCCTAATCATTTACCTAATTATCTACCCAATCATCTAACAACCTAATCAAATCCCTAATTTATTCATAAACAAACTACTTTGAACCTCAAAGTAAATGCATAAATTAGAAAAGAAAGATGGAATTGATAATGAAAACATAATATAATTCATGAACGATTCTTCAAAGGTTTCCCTCTCAAATCTCTGAAAATCAACTCACCAAAAACAGAACTCCCACTTAACTTAATTACAAGACATGATTATATAGCTAAGGAATAGCGAAGTATAGGCAAAATGGTAAAAAATAAAAGTTTGGAGTCAAACTTGTGCCCGTGTTGGCGGCAAGGGTGGTTTTAACCTTTGGTCTTGCTGCTGGCAAGGACTCTAAGGGTTTCTTTGATTCTTCTGTTCCACCCAGTTCTTCATCCTTGCCGTCGACAAGGTCTGTCTTAGAGGAATTCTTCACTTTTTCTTGATTTTTCAACTTCATTCTTCACTTATATAACGCTAAATCAGGTGCCATTTGGACCTATGTCACATCTCTCCATTTTTTTCCATCTATGCACAATCTTAAGTACTAGCTCCAGCTTCTCTTAACACACGCGGCTCCTCCATTGATTGACTCAAGTGAACATCTTGGGGCATCTCTCATCTTTCTCAATCCAATTCCAAATTCCCATGATCAAAGCTCCTCTTTGGTGTTTGTTGGTTTGTTGCAAATAAGCTCAACCTTCTTTCAGCACCAAAGCCTCACTTTTCATCTCCTTTTGTACCTAAAAAGCCACAAAGTGCACCCATGCAATGCAAATGCAAGTATTTGGACTGTAATTACAATATAAGCCTAAACTATCATAAGTATTCATAAATATAGAGAAAAATGATGGAAATAGCCTAAAATATATAGAAAACATGGACTTGAAACCGTCAAAATAGACACTCATCATACTCGTGATTTGAATCATTTTCTTCTCCCCTGAAAGTTCTAATTTAGCATAATAGTGAGCACACAAAAACAATATAAGAGTTAATAAGTTAAGCTTATTTTAGAGTAATTGTATATAGACGTTATATGGAAAATTTGAAACGAAAATTTATGCTTGTTAAAAGAGTAATAGAGAGGGATTAAGCTGAAGTTGCTTACCTAGAGTTGTAAACATGAAAGGAAGATGAACAAAGAGAGAAGTCCAACACTGTAGAGAGAGAACAAAACCCAGAAGCAAAGAAGCGAAGGATTTCAGTGAGAGAAGTCTGACATTATAGAGAGAGAACAAAACCCATAAGAAAAGAAGCCAAAGATTTTAGTTCTCCGATGAATTACAAACTCAAAAACTGAAAACAAACGCTTAAGTAAAAAAATTTGAAACTAGATGATTACCTGAAAAATTTTACCAGCACTTGACTCCAATCAAATCATGAGCTCATTCAACATGGTGATTTTCATCGATTTTGTTGGAATTGCAATTCAGAAATTTCTTCAGGCCTCGTGACACGATGCTCTAGGATGGTTTTAGAATTAGGGATCTATGTATTTCAGTAGGGGATATGTAAAACGTCGTCGTTTTATAAAAATATTAGCCTAAGAAACACGTAAGATACCCTAAAACCTCATAGGGTAAATCTGTTATGGTAGGCAGCATAAAGCGTACCCGTCCATTTAATACCCACGTTTCTTAAGTTAAAGGGTAAGATATTGGATTCAATATAACACTAAGACCAGCTCCATTGAGGAGTTTTTAGCACGGGTTTAAAAAAAAAAATTAAAACAATAGTGGAACCCACAAATTTTTAAGAAACCGTAAGAAAAAATCTTTAACTAAAAAACGCGTGACAGTGCTTGATTGGCCGGTTTTTTAACTTTTTTTTTTTTCGTCTAAACAAAATAAAATAAAAATATTAAATTATAGCTAAGAACCCTGTTTTTAGAAACAACCGATGGACATGTCCTAAGGTGTAGGTACCTTACGGCTTTTACCCTACTTTAACACCCCCTTGAGCTAGCCCTACCTTCACTTAAAAATTGATATTCTGTAGCATCTTTAATCTTTTTTATATGCTACGTTAAGTTGTGCTGTTTCTTTTGATGATGTAAAATGTTTCCCAACTATAGAGACAACCAATTTACATTATTGTATAGAAAAAAAACACACACACACACAAACATGAATCATGATCCAAGTCCTAACTGTATACAAATATGCATAACAATGATCAATGATACTTCTTTTATTTACATATCCACGAGACAAAATTACATGTGCATAGACGTTCAAAATTTGTATTCGAAGCTATATAGCATTAACCTCATACCTAAAATTCTCAACCTCAGGACCACCTGGGTTTTTATATAGAACAAAAATAGTGTCTAATTAATCATTAATCATATTTTTTGGAATTGAATATTCACATATGTACTCTCTAGCCAATCACATCCAGCACGACCACCTTCGAGCTTTCACCATTGAGCTAGAAATCCAAACCCGTACTTGAACCCCATCTAGAGCTAGAGCTAGAGCTAGAGCTAGTGCTGGAGCTAGAGCTAGAATTTTTCTTCATATGAAAGCTGTTTCCAGTTGAAAATTCTTGCTGACTCTTCGTAGCAACTTTCACGAATTGAGACATTACTTGTTCCCATTTCAAAACAATTTCCTTAATTGCTTGTTGTTGTGATAACGTGAGTGTCAAGGAACCATCGTTCTTGCCATGTTGTTCAGATACGGCTTTTCCCATAACCGATTGCAGGATATTAAGAGTCTTCATCACCTCTTGTTGGTAACCTTGTAGCGTTGTCTTCATCTGTTAAAGAAAGAAAATTAAAGTTTCAGTTTTGATATGTACTTTCGTTGGTGGATTCTTCTTTTTTTCTATGAGGGTTGGCTTATTACCTGTCCTGAACCAATTGTCTTAGCTTGCAAGACAGCCATAGCATCCGAGAGTTTTGTGGCCATATTTATCATCTCAGACATGTAGGATTTCGAGTCTTTTGCAACGAATGTGGAAGAGTCCGGACATGCGTATTTCATGTAATCCTTAAGCTTTTGGAAGAAGCTCTGGAACTCATTTGTGTCTGGAGATTTCTTCTCAAGGTTCGAGATGAAACTTGTGACTTCTTTCCAAGTGTGGCTCTCGATATCGGTAGTCATTTTTTGTTCCGTTGTAGAATTCATGGCCTCTCTTGTTGTTTGGTTGTTTATGGAATTTGCATTGCTTCCTTCGAAATGCAAATCTTGGTTGTTGAGAGAATCGTTGCTCTCTCTAGTCACCTCTGTTTGACCATTCGTTGAATCTCCATTACCGCCTTCTTGAACTTCCACTGTCTTATTATTTGTAGAATCTAAATTGTTGTCTATATTTTCTCCTCCCACGTCCATTAATGTATTGCTTGTGGAATTATTGTCATTTCCTTGAATTTCTGTCACCTTATCCTTCATCGAATCTTCTTTATCTCCATGGATTTCAGCGTTCGTACCGTCATTTGAATTCTCCTTTGTACCTCCGTTTGTTTCACCAGTTTTGGAACCTTTTTCTTGTGAATCTTCTGTATCTCCATTGATCTCCGTAGTCTTAGAATTTTCTTCCGTTGAATTTCTATGTCCACTTGTTCCAACTGTCTCACCATTTTGGAAACCTTTTTGTATGGCTTCATCTTTACCTCCATTGATTTCATTCGTCTTAACGTCTTTGAAATTTTCCTCCGTGGAATTTTTACCTCCACTTGTTTCAACGGTGTTACCATCTTTGGAGCCTTGTTCCATTGCATCTTCTTTACCTCCATTGTTTTCAGTTTTCATACCATCTTTGGAATTTATTTCAACTGTCTCACCATTTTTAGAATTTTCCTCTTCTTTACCGCTATGGAGTTCAGTTTTCTTGCTATCTTCTGAATCTTTCTTGGTCGAATCTTTCTTTATGGAATGTTCTTCACCTCCATTCATTTCATTTGTCTGGCCATTTTCTGAACCTTCATCCAAAGAATCTTCTTTTGCTCCACTATGCTCAATTATCTTATGATCTTGATCTTTTATGGAAGCTTCCTCCTTGATATCATTTTTACCTTCATTTTTTCCTCCTTCAACTGCGAAAGCCTTACCATTCACCATATCTTTATTGATTTCTTGAGTATTATTCACCTTGGTTTCCGTTGTCGAGTCTCCATTATTTACTTGACCCTCAATAATCTTTTCTTCCTTCGTTGAGTTTCCATCACTCTTTTCAGATTTTTCATCTATAGAGTCATTTTGATCTTTCTTCTCACCCATATTGGTTTCTTGAACCTCTACATTATCTTCTTGCTTTCTTTTTGATTTTGCGTCTGCCTCCTCTATGGACTCTTCATTTTCCTTGGTAGAGTCTTGATCGTTTTCTTTGTTTTCATTACTCTCTTCTTTCTTATATTGTATTGATTCTCCACTCTTTGCTTCCATTTCTTTCGCATAATCTTTAGACATGTTACCATCTTCTTTAGCCTTCTCTTTATCCTTTTCCGAATCTTGAGTATTAACTTGAACCCCTACTTGTCCAGAATGTTTCTCTTGTTTTTCAGTTTCTTTTGACTTGCCATCCTCAGATTCTTCCTTATTTGTGACAGAATCTTTCGTATTTGATTCAAACCCTACTTGCTTTGTGATATCTCCACCCTTGTTGGATTTGTCGTCACCTTTAGACTCTTCCTTTTGGCTTGCATTTTCTTCCTTTTTCTTCTCTTCAAGGTTTGTTTTCTCAATTTTTCCTTCTTCTTTTTTCTTGGACTTCTCATGTTTTTCTTTTTCCTTCAGTTGGCTTGAATCTTCATTCTTATTTTCATTTACTTCAATTTGGTTTGGAATTTGGACTTGAGACATATTCTTCTCTTTTTCATCTTCTCCCATCATTTTTGTTTGATCATATCCATGTTCTTTCTTTTCTTCTTTTGTCATAGATTTACTCTTTTCAGACTCTTTCTTCTCCTTTTTCTCGTCTTCCTTCTCTTCTTCTCTTTTCTTCAGTTTATTGTCTTCCAACCTTTTTTTCTCTTCTTCCTTTTTCTTCAACTCATTGTCATGAGAACCTTGCTTCTTCTTTTGTTCATCTTCCTTTTTTATGGATTTGCTCTCCTTGGACTTCGTTTTCTCTTCTTTCTTTCTCTTTAATTTTAGGTCTTCCGATTCTTTCTTCTCCTTGTTATCTTCTTCATATTGCTTCAACTCATCGTCATGCCAACCTTGCTTTTTCTCTTTTTTATCTTCTTTCTTTTTCTTGAATTTCAGCTCTTCCGATTCTTTATGCTCCTTTTTTCTTTTTTCATTTTGCTTTGATTTATTATCTTGAAAATTTTTTATTTCGATTTTATCTTCTTGCTTCTCCTTTTTATCTTCTTTAATGTTCTTTAATTTGTTGTCTTCCTTTTGTTCTTCATTTTGCTTTGATTTACTATCTTCCAACCTTTTCTTCTCATTTTTCTCGTCTTTGTTTTTCTTCAACTCATCGACATGCGAACCTTGCTTCCATTTTCGATCATCTTCCTTTTCCATCGATTTGCTCTCCTTGGAATTCTTTTTCCCTTTTATATCTTCTTTCTTTTTCTTGAATTTCAGCTCTTCTGATTCTTTCTCCTCCTTTTTAGCTTTTTCATTTTGCTTTGATTTATTATCTTGAGATTTTTTTCTTTCGATTTTAGCTTCTTTCTTCTCCTTTTTATCTTCTTTTTTGTTCTTTAATATGTTGTCTTCCTTCTGTTCTTCATTGTGCTTTGATTTACTATCTTCCAACCTTTTCTTCTCATTTTTCTCTTCTTCGTTTTTCTTCAACTCATCGTCATGCGAACCTTGCTTCCCTTTCCTATCCTCTTCCTTTTCCATCGATTTGCCCTCTTTGGACTTCTTTTTCTCTTCTTTCTTTCTCTTTAATTTCAGGTCTTTCGATTCTTTCTTCTCCTTTTTAGCTTCTTCATCTTGCTTTGATTTGCTATCTTGAGAATTTTTCTTTTCGATTTTATTTTCTTCCTTTTTCATCGACTTGTATTCGTTAGAATTAGTCTTCCCTTTATTGTTCTCTTCATTTTGTTTTGATTTACGGTCCTCATCATAATCTTTCTTCTCACTTTTCTCTGCTTCGTTTTTCTTAATTCTACTGTCTTCCGACTTTTTCTTCTTTTTACTATCTTCTTCCTTTTTCTGCAAAGAATCTTTCTTTTCTTTTTTATCTTCTGTTATCTTCAATTTAATATCTTTTTTATCTTCTTTCTGTTTTATTGACATATCTTGTTTTATCTCTTTTTCTTCATCATCTTTCTTCTCAGTTCTCTGTGCTTCGTTTTTCTTAATTTTACTGTCTTCTGACTTTTTCTTTTCTTTACTATCTTCTTCCTTTTTCTTCAAAGAATCTTTCTTCTCTTTTTTATCTTCTTTTATCTTCGATTTAATGTCTTTTTTATCTTCTTTCTTTTTCATCAACATATCTTGTTTTATCTCTTTTTCTTCATCATCTTTTTTCTCAGTTTTCTCTACTTCGTTTTTTTTAATTTTACTGTCTTCTAACTTTTTCTTCTCTTTACTATCTTTTTCCTTTTTCTTCAAAGAATCTTTCTTCTCTTTTTTATCTTCTTTTATCTTTGATTTGTTGTGTTTTTTATCTTCTTCTTTTTTCTTGGATTTACGGTCTTCCAATTGTTTCTTCTCTTTTTTAACTTCTTCTTCTTTGTTTGATTTGTTATCTTCAGATTTTTTCTTTTCATTTTTGTCTTCTTCCTTTCTCATATAATCTTTAGAATCCGTCATTTCTTTTTTCTCTTTGTCCTTTTCCTTTGATTCTGTGTCGTGAAACTCTTTCTTTATCTTTTCATCTTCTTCTTTTTTCTTGTATTTGTTGTTCTTCTCTTGTTTCTTCAGATTACTTTCCTCAATCTCTTTCTCGTCATTTTTACCATTTTCCTTTTTCTTAGAGTTACCATTACTTGTTTCTTTCTTGTATTGCATTGACTGTCCGCTTCTGACTTTTTCTTTAGTCGTGTCCATCGACTTTTCATCTTTAGACTCGTTTTCCTCTATCGTCTTTGCATTTCTACTGCTTCCTTTAGCTTCTTCTCGCTTTTTCTTTGTGAGACTTTCTTCATTTGCCTTAGACTCTACCGAGTTATCACCCTTAGAATCTTTCTTATCTTTTTTATTCTCTACCATGGTTTCCACTCCACCTTTTCCGTGAGCCTCTTGCTGCTTTTCTTTCACCGAACTCTCCTTTTTTTCGCTACCATTTTTGTTACTGTTTCTTTGAGCCTCTTGTCGAATTTCTTTCATCAAACTTCCCTTATTTTCCTTACATTCCACTAATTTATCCTCCTTCTTATCTCCTTTGTTGGATTCTTTTTCGTGTTTGTGAACCTCGCCTTGGTTTCCCTCCATTGAACTTCCCTCAATCTCCTTAGACTCTTTCTTATGTTTCTCTTTCATGGAACTTTCCACGTTTTTCTTATCGTCTTTCTTTTCTTGTTTTGTTTCAACTTCCGCGGACTCTCCACTCTTTCCTTGCTTTTCTGAACTAGCATCCTCTTTATACTCTAAATTATTTTCCTTACTCGAGTCTCCACCATCTCCTCCTTGCACGTTTGCACCGTTCTCCTTATTAGAATCTGCATTTACACCTTTAGAAATTTGAATACCTCGATGAGCCTCTTCGTGCTTTTCCATAGATGTTTCATTTTTTTTCATTCCCTCTACTAATACATCCTTGTTCATATCTTTCTTGTCTTGTTTATTCTCTGACTTCACTGATTCTCCATTATTCCTTATATCCTCTACTGATTTATCATCTTTAGTGTTTTCCCTTTCCTTCTCCAAGTTATGTTCTTTTGTTGAAAATATAGCGTTTCTTTGAGCCTCTTCATGCTTCTCCTTCTCCTTCGTGGAACTTCCATCATTTGCATTAGCCTCAGCTTGGGAGTTAACATCTTTCTTCTCTAAAGTTTTATCGTTGGTCGAGTTTTCACTACTATCGCCTTGAACCTTTACTTCTTTGTCCTTCAAAGAGTCTGCATTTCCACCTTTAGAAATCTCATTACGTTCGTGAACCTCTTCTCGCTTTTCTTCCATAGAAGTTTCATTATATGCCTTGCCCCCTACTGATCCATTTTTGTTTAAATCTTTCTCGTCTTCTCTATTCTCTAACTCTCCATCATTTTTCATAGCCTCTGTAGGTTTATAACCATTGGTGTCTTCGCCAGCTCCTTTCTTCTCCAAGTTGTCATCTTTTGTTGAAATTGTATCCTCTCTTTTAGTCTCTTCTGCCTTCTCCAACTCCTTCGTGGAACTTCCATCGTTTTCGTTAGCCTCTACTTGTGAATTAACATCTATTTTGTTCTCAAAATTTATATCTTTGCTTTTGTGTCCACTAATTTCTCTTTGATCCTCTACTTCCTTCTCTTTATTAGAATTTGCATTTCCACCTTCAGAAACTTCATTACCTCCTCCTTGAGTCTCATGTCGCTTTTCTTCCATAGAAGTTTCATGATTTGTCTTTGCATTTCCACCTTCAGAAACTTCATTACCTCCTCCTTGAGTCTCATGTCGCTTTTCATCCATAGAAGTTTCATGATTTGTCATGCTCTCTGCCCATGTTTTCTTATCCTCCTTCAATGATCCTCCATTGTTTTCGTGAGTGGTTTTATCTCCATCATTTTTTCCAGCATCTTCACCCTTAGACTCTTCCTGAATTTCTTTGTTGTCCAAGTTATTATCCATTGTTGAAACTCCATTGTTTTCTTGAGCTTCATCTAGCTCGGATTTGGCATCCGCTTTACTTTCGAAATTCTTATCAAAGTTCGACTCTCGAATGCTTCCTCCTCCAACCTCTACGTCCTTGTCGTTATTAGACTCGTCATTTTCACCTACACTATCTCTTGTCTCTCCCTTGTGAAAACCTTCTTGACTTCCTTTAACATCTACCACATTGTCGTCTTCTTTACTCTTTGTTGATACATTGTTTCCTTGAACACCATCCACTTGTTCTTCCGTGGATTCTGAATTTCCTTCATTGGTCAGAGAAGAACTCTTTTGTCCAGTAGTACTGCTCTCTTCAGCTACACTCTCACCTGAAGCTCCCGATTTAACCTCTACAACAATTTTCACGATTCTGCTTATCGTTTCTTCCCATTTAGCTAACGCAATTTCAATCGCATTCTTTTGTTCCAATGAGAGTGACATTGATCCATCTCCTGTTATATGTTTCTCCGCAATAACTCTACCAATCGCAGCATGTAACTCAGTGATCGATTTAACCACTCCGGACATCTCGTTTCTTACACTTGAACTCAACTATCATATTCACAAAAGAAAAACATTGATAAGTTCCATAAATCCTTGATCAATAACTAAATAGTTCGCTAGCTAGTTTGTTTTTTTTAAAGAACATAAAAGAAAATTCTAAGGGGTTTAGTTCGTAAACTACAACTTTTATTGTCTCATATACGAGTATTTGTGTTTGTGTTTGCGTTAGAATGTATGTTCATTGCTTCTAATGTACAGTATAGGTTTTTTTTTTTTTTTTCAAACCTCATTTTTTAATGGTAAACGAATATACGAAACAAAATATCTTGTTCCGCTTACGTTTACAAATTTACAAAGGATTTGTAATAAAGATCAAGAAATGTTATGCTTTCGTTTGAAGCAAACAAAAATTTTAAACAATCAAGCAAAATAGGTTAGCCAAAAAGAAACACGTTAATAGTTAAGTCATATAAAAGGATAAGTTTTTCATTAACGATAACTCACCAGTCCACTCCCAATCGTAAACATCGTTTGCAAGAGATTTTCGGCTTTGGATTTCAGATCGAACTTGAACGTTTCGGGCTCTTTGTTCTCGATCAGCGGTGTAACAGAGGACTCCAACTTCAAGAGGTCCTTAAGCTTCTGAAAGAAAGATTGTAGCTGTTCTTTTATAGGACAATCGTTCTCCAGCTTTGACACGAACCCAATGGCTCTATTAGAGATGTACGGCTCTATATCGCTAATTGTGTTTGGTGGATTTACGACCATCTCGTGTGCTGAAACTACATGGAGACTTAAACTTGTTGCAAAGATGGTGATGCAACCTAAGAAGAACAAGGAGACTCTTGTCATGATTGACAATGATGATGATGATTATGAGAAGTAACTTCTTCATCTGTTATAAATAATGAAATAAATCTGTGATAACACTAACTTTAGATTTATGGAATCAATGACTTAGAGAGTTTGATGGACTCACCTTTCAAAAAAATAGCAAACCGAGCTTATTCGTGGTTTTCTTATTTTCTAATAAATCATTTGGATATTTAGGACTCAGGGAATAAAATACAAATTGAACTAACTCAGATTTGGTTTAGCCGATTTCTTTTAGCTTTGCTGGGTCACGAGTTTAATATCCCGGTTCTTTAATGCTTTTGTTTCCTTAGTTTGTTCATGTAGATAAAGTAAAAATACAAATACAGTAGAAACTCTATAAATTAATACTCGATAAATTAATAAACACGATAAATTAATAAATTTCTTCGGTTCCGAATTGGACTAATGTAAAATTTTACAAAACTCGATAAGATAATAAGATAATAAGTTTTCAGAAACTTCAATGTAAATATATGGTCCCGATAATATCATAAATTAATAATTAAGTATATAAATTTATGCATACATAATTAAGTTAATTTAGTCAAATTGACTTTAACGTTGTTTGCTTTGTTTTAAGCTCAAATCTCGTTGGAATTCATCTCTATTTTTTTTATTGCATCAAAAACTTATAGTGTTGTCGTGAAGTTTATGAAAAAAGAAACAATTTGGTAAATCTTACAATTACAACACTTTGGAAGCCAAAAAAATAAAATTTAGAACAATTTAGAACCTAAAGAAAAGTTGTTTTCTAAAAAAATAGAAAATCAAAAGAAAAATGAAATCTAAACAATTTAGAATTTGAAGAAAAAGAGTTTCGAGAACAAATTGAGAATTAAAAAGAAAAAGATATTGAAAATCGAAAAATTAATAACTCTATAAATTAATAAAATATCACGGTCCCGACATTATTAATTTATAGAGTTTCTACTGTAAGTTACAAATTGTTATGAATAGTTATGCGGATATTCATCATAGGCCCAAAAACCTCTATTCTATAAGGTTCTAGAAACCTAGTTTTGTATTCTTTTATATATATATATATATATATATATATGGGATAATAAGAACAACAATTTTCCTAATTACTCTTTCTATAACACATTATCAGCACGAAGCCAATAACGGACGCCGTCTTTGTTTGAGCTGTCTCAAATCTCCGGTTTTAATCCAATGCCACCTTTGTCATCGAGATCAGTTTTATCACTCGACTCATATACTTAAAGTTTTTTTTATCTATAATTGCTACCATATTAGATATGACAAAGCCGAATTCATCAAATAACTATCCAAAAGTTAAGTTTTATCCAAAAATTAGCACGGATTTTATGTTATTGGTATGACTTTTTTTCTCGATTATATCTTTTACATAGTTTTTGCACGGATTCAGTTTAACCAGAATTTATGTTGTATCTCTATAAAGTGGGATTTATGTTGTTTTTTTTCTTTATGAATATACTAATGTTGTATGATAGTAAAGAATGAGTGATTGGTGATGATTGATTAAGTTATGTTGTTATTTTGTTCATATATGTGAAGTTTGATCACATGGTTTTGTCATCACTTCCTTCCATGAGAGTGTTTGATATTGAGAACTTCACATAAAATATCCACTAGTTATTTGGAACTATTTATGCTATCACTAGAATGTGATATAGCTTGAAGCTCATATGATAGACTAATCCAAGATTAAAAAACTTAACTCTCTAAAGAGTTTAGCTCAGTTATATACTGATCCGGATGTTAGAGAATACATACACCAATTGCTTATAAATAGGTTTTTATAAGAGAATATAAATAGGTCTTTATATGAAAGAATGAATTATAAAGAAACTACTACCATGTGGTGGAAGAAACTATTTTCAAATTTCTTACTAGTTTGGCAACATAAAAAGGAATTGAGGGCCATTGGACAATGAAATTTATGTGAAAGTTTCATAAATATTTAAACTGCCAGAAGCAAACTTTATAAAAATTTGGACTACCAGAAGCAATAACTGTTAGTTCTCGAGAACATCACTGCACGAATTTGTGAGTGCACACATATTGAGAATATGAAGAAAAGAATTCTTGCTTCTAAGGTATCATATTTATAATGATAGTGAGCAATTTATTCATCTCTTTCATGAGTGTAATTTCACATGACAAGGTTAGTCATATTAGTAATTTGTATTAGTAACTTGTATAAAAACATGAAGAATAACTCGTATGTAGAAGTATGTAAAATATGAAGGATATGACCTTTTATGTGAATAAGATGTTATGGACCACAATTCCAATGATCTAAGAGATTATATGATAATCATCGAGATTATTAACTAAGATTATGGTTATAGAAATTCCAACAAAGATGATATTATGACGTGAATAAATCTCCTAAAGATTATGCTTCCAAGAGGATAATATGATGATGTGCGTGGATGTACTCTTTTTTCTTATCATAGTTTTGATCTCATTGGGTTTTTCATGTCAAGGTTCTAACGAGACAGTAATGAACAAGCAAATGATAAACACCTAAAGAGGAATGTTATCACTCAAATGATGAATATCTATCAGTATTCCAAAGTCTTTCAAGAACAATAGAAGCTGAAGAGAATGATCCAAGATTAATCATACATATAGAAGAATCAAGGCATGAACGCACTATAATTTGCAAGATAGAATCGAAGTTCAAAATTTGTATAACAACAGAGACCTTTCCGGTAGAATTAGAAAACGATCTTTGTGTCCAAAGAAAGATTTTTGAGCCTACTTTCATCTCCAATTTGAATCAAGTAGTTCCCAATAGTAGAACACTAGATATGTCTATTTTTGTGGGACATATACAAGCTGTCATGGAAGACCTAATATCAACAAATATCTACCATGGGAAGTCAACTTGTTAATTTCAAAGAGTTAGTTCACCGTATGTGCGCTGCACTCTTTTTTACTTAACCATGGTTTTTTCAGGGAGTTTCTTGGTAAGGTTTTTAATGAGGCAACATCTTAGATGCTTTAGGAAATGATTTTGTATAATGAACTTCCAAAGGAGATTGTTATGAATAGTTATGTGGATGTCTATCATAGACCCAAAAACCCCAATTCTATAAGGTTGTATAACTCTAACTTTGTATTCCTATATATATGTATCATTGGCTATGTTAAATAAAACGACAATTTTCCTAATTACTCTTTCTATAACACAAATCAGTAAAAAAATAGAATAAATCAGTAAAATAGAAATTTTACACAAGATGGTGGAGAGAAAGTTCTTTTTTTGTTCAAAAAGATATGGGTAGAAAGTCTTGTCAAGTAGATAAATTTTAGGGGAAATTGCACTGATTATATATTTATATTTACATATTTTCAATTGCAGTTCAATCTCTTTTTATGTTGGTGTGTAAATTTGTATTTTTTAAACTAATGAACAATGTCCAAGAATTTCCTACCACATGTATGCGTATCCTTAATTACATTCTATCCGTCGAAAGCATCTAACATATGACATTACCATGGTTGTATCCACCAAAAATCAACCATGTGGACACTAGTACGTTTCAGCTCCAGCTATCCACAAGAAACAACAATTCTTCATTAAAGGTAAGATAGATTTTTCAACCTACCTTCATAATGAAAAAGATTCAAAAACTACAAGAACTTTCCAAAGATACCTTGGAGGCGATTTAAGTCAATCGTTGTTTAAGAGAACTTGGATTCGAACCCCTATTAGGCATTATTTTTGTTTGTTAAAAAAAAACAAAACGACGTCGTTTTATGTTAACGGAGAAATTTAACACCGTTTTTTTTTTTAAATAGTTAACGGTGTGTCTAAAATTGTCAGTCAACGTAGAGTTCATGATTTACAGTAAAAATCAACAAAAATGCGATGTTTTTTTTACCGGCCTAGAAATTTGTGTCTATTTTGGCAACTCGTACAAAGTTGAAGTTTTTTTACCGAATTTCTAATTTATTTCCTTACAATTTCTAGAGTTTAAATCCTAGTTCACTAATATTAATAGGGAAAATGTTAAAAAGGACTCCAACTTTTGATTTGGACTATTAAAAACCTGAACTTTTAATTTGATCACCTTAAAAAACCAAAAAATTTTGTTGATTTAAATTGACAAAAATTTAAATTGACAAGAAAAGAAGACTCGAACTTAAGACCTATGAACCAAAACGAATATTTCACCATTGTTGTGTCAACAAAAATTTTAGGTTTCTTTAGAGCAACTCCATTGGGGGATTTAAGAAATTCTTAGTGTTGGGTTCGAAAAAAAAATATATTAAAATAATAGTGAACTCTATCAACAGTGAAGAACGAATTCTTAAATAAGGATTTTTATGACTCGTTTCTTAACACGTGTTCGTGATTTGATTGGTTATTTTTTTATTTTTTTTTTTTTCGTCGAATAGTGGTGGATCTCAAAAAAAATATTAAAAAAATATTAAAAAACTCAAATTAAGAGTTTCCGGATGGAAATGCTCTTTAGATGACTCCAAAAATTTAGGTATTTAATAGGTTTTTTTTTTTTTTTTTTTTGTCACTGGATTTTTAATTGTCTAAATCGAGTTGAGGATTTTTTTTTGACATTTTGCCAATACCTTTATTTAAATTTCTCCCTAAAAGTTTCGGCTGAGACCCGATGGATTTTGGGGCAAACCCGAATGATCCAATACAACTCACTGGTTCTTTAGAGAAGTAACGCAAGCAGGGATTATGGCTTTGCCTTTGGTCTCCTCTGCTTCTTATATCCAATCCTCAAAACAATTCCATTGCTTTTCTCTAAGAAAAGGTTAGTCTTTCTCAATTACCAATTACGGAAGTAAACCTAGTTCATTCACTTTTTTAATGGATTGTGTTGTTGCGGAATCTGATTAAGATGCAAATTCGTTCTCTGAATTTAGTAATTTCATCTGGGCTGTGTCGATAATGCAAGAATAATTAGTAATTAATTATTGATAATGCAGAAACATTGGGACTTGATAGATTACTATCTTGGAGCTCTAATCATAGATCGAGTAGTAGACTTGTTGGTAACAGAAGATTTCTTGCTGTAAAAATGTCCGGAAGTTCCGAATCCACTTTGCCTTTAAATCTCCGCCGATCAAAGAAGGTTTGGATATGGACTGAGTGCAAAGAGGTGATGACGGTTGCAGTGGAACGCGGCTGGAACACATTTATCTTCACGTCACACAGTGCACGACTTTCGGATGAGTGGTCATGTACAATATCTTCCTTTTCAGTTTTGTTTATTTATTTCGATCTTCTGAGTTTTGAGGGATTTGCAGCGGTTGCTTTGATGGATACATTGTTTATCGATGAAAGACAAGTTACTGATGGTGCCGGAAAAGTAGTCGCTGCGGTCTTTGAAGTTTCAACACCTGAGGAGCTAAAGAAGCTGAAAATTGAGGATGAAACTACAGCAAATATTGTTTTTCATCTCTTAGACTGGAAGGTAACCTTCTTCTCAGCTTGCTGCTTTAAACATATCTAACCTTGTTAGTAATTCGTTTCGGTTCGCAGTCAATCCCGGCAGAAAATCTAGTGGCGGCTCTACAAGGAAGTGAGAAAACGGTGTTTGCCATTTCAAATAGTCCCTCCGAGGCAAAACTGTACCTTGAGGCTTTAGAACACGGTCTTGGAGGAATCATTCTTAAAACCCAAGATGTCAAAGCTGTTCTTGACCTAAAGGTTATCATCATCTTCATAACCTTTTGTTAAAAAAGATGTTTTTCTTCTTATACAATTACTGCTATTAGGAATACTTTGACAAAAGGAACGAAGAAAGTGATCCATTAAGTTTGACGGAAGCTACTATCACACGGGTTGAAATGGTCGGTATGGGAGACCGAGTCTGTGTTGATCTTTGCAGCCTCATGAGACCCGGTGAAGGTCTTCTTGTAATATATACTTTTTTCTCCAACATGAATCTATCAATGTTATAAATCTTATGAAGCATTTTAAATATGAAGCCTTTTTTTTTGACAAGGTTGGATCATTTGCAAGAGGACTCTTCCTGGTTCACTCAGAATGCTTGGAGTCTAATTACATTGCAAGCAGACCATTTAGAGTTAACGCTGTAAGTTTCTTTCTTTTATCCAAACAATTTAATTCCTATCATTCATTGAGTTTGACACTCGAAAATTACAGGGACCGGTTCATGCTTATGTCGCTGTTCCAGGTGGAAAGACTTGTTACCTGTCGGAGTTAAGGACCGGAACTGAGGTTATCGTTGTTGATCCGAAAGGAAAACAGCGGACAGCAGTTGTTGGACGAGTTAAAATAGAGAAGCGCCCGCTTATCCTTGTAGAGGCTAAGGTTCATATATTTAAATTCTTATAACACTCTGATCAATCTGTTAATTAGTATTTCTAATCTCTTAAATCTCTTGCAGCTTAGTGGAGAGGAGGAGCACACGGGTTTAAGCATCATCCTACAGAACGCGGAAACAGTTGCATTGGTCACTACTCATCGAGGTTCTTTGTCTGGAGTCTGATCATCATAGTTTTATCTATAGACATCAAATGTTTATGGTGAATTGGTTTTCTTGTTGCAGTAAACGCATCTGGAGAAACCGCTCTTCCCGTGAACTCGCTGAAACCCGGGGATCAAGTTTTGATCAGGTTACAAGGTGGGGCACGCCATACCGGCATAGAGATTCAGGAATTTATTGTTGAGAATTGATCATAGATTTTCCGATGACACTGAGACATGAAATAAAATGTTACTGTCTCTTCATATTTTGCTGTTTCTGTCTATTCATAACTGTCTACGAATTCTATAATAAATAGGATTGTAGAACTCTTATAACATTGTAGAAATTAATAAAAGGAAATGCAAATAATTTACGATTCATGTACGATCATCATGCAGTTGATAGGAGTTTAAGTCTTTATTATGATAAGGAGAATCACTAATTGCTTCATAAACAAACACCAATTCGTGTCTCGCAGTAATGTCAATTGGGATCGCATCAAAGGCTTCATTAGTGTGCGACATGAAGCTTTTCATGATGCATGTGATCTCTATTAAAATATACCCATCTTAACTCGGAGCCTTGATAGTTGATATTCAACTTGCCTCGATGACCATGCTATCTTTGTTTTGCTTATTCGATGAGCATGAAATGGGATGATTACCAAGATAGATAATGTACCAATTGTAGAAACTGTAATAACATATTATGGCTAAATTTATGTGTTATAAATAATCATATATATATATATATATATATATATATATATATAAAAGTGCATAAACAACACATAGAAATTTGATAACGAGATTTGGTTTTTCCTACATCCGCGGGATCCAATCCAGAATCAACTCCACTAGAACAAGATAGTATATACCTTTTCTAAATGGACAAACGCTATGGAGATAAAACATACACAATATGGTTTCTCACAAGAACTTACTTTCTTGACTCTTAAACTGAGATATTCTAACACACTGCACACATACTCAAAAAAACCCTTAGCTTCTTGTTTCTTACTAAACATTCGATTTGAGTTTCGACTTGGGTTATGACGGTTGCAGGCTCCATAGACAAAACCACCATAGCAGATCTTACTATCTCTATGGTGGGGCGACGCCACAAACACATATGTACCTCTCTCTCCAATAAACCCTAGACGCACACCTTTTCATTTGGCTGTCTCTTAGTTTATATTGGTAAGTGTCAAAACTCTAAATCTACTGAAGCACCCACGTGATTTTTGAAAGTGCAAAAAGATTGGTAAATTGTGGACTAACACAGAAAATAACACATGGTTTTATGAAGTGTAAACGCTTTGGCTTTATTAACTGTAAACTCACTTTTACAAGTTAGATTTCTCTGCAATAACTGACTTTCTTGTCTTAAACTCAAGTCCTAACATACTACCCAATCCTAAGACCTTATGCTCTCGTGTTTCTTGCTAAACCTCAAAACTTCTTTGTTTTTGGATTCTTGACGGCTAACCTAATTCAGAAATTAGACCAGCCTTTTTATACATCATGGCTTCACAAAAATTACCTAGATACACTTTCCTTATCTAAGCTAAATCTTCTTACAAGATAATACAACATATGATTATGCTTACACCTTTTCTAAATGGACAAACGCTATGGAGATAAAACATACACAATTTGGTTTAGAACACAAATTGACCAACTGATCAATACACCAAAGGGAGATATGAGCTCAGCAACGTCATCACAAGAACAATCAACACAAAGACTTATGAGAAAGAAAACAAGGAGAAAAATAAAGACGCCGCTGTCATGGCCGAGTTTAGCCATAAGTTATGTTCGAAAAGCATTGAAGAAAAGATGATAAATCTAGTATTGACCCGCACGATTCATACAAACGCAGCCAATCACTCCCGAGACAATCGACCCTTCAATAGTCAGTCGACTTGGCAAGGGAAGCATAGCTCAACGAGCTACAAAGAGAAGAACAATAAATGTCGGGATAACTCGATCCCATATTGTGATTTCAGTACTTATGATGGAGAATTCATGACATGGTTCGAATGCCTTGAACTTCATCGAGAGATTCCTAACAGAGCCACAAGAGCACATCTCAAACCCTTAATTTTAAACCTTAAATTGTATATTCTAAAACCCAAACCCTAAAACAATATGACATAACTTAAATTTTTGAAACTTCAAATTTTAAATTTTTAATAATCAACCCTAAACCTAAAATCTTTATTATAACTTCGTCTTTTCTATTATTTAGTTTTTAAATATTTAATTATATGTTAAAATCTTTCAATTGGCTTATTTAATTAACATAAAATAATCTCTTTTGTTTGGATAATATCAATTCTTTATTTTCTTTAATTTTGTCAAGTGACAAAATTAAATTACTTCAACAAAAGGGGTAAAGCCAAGATTTTTTTTTTTTTTTTGGCTGACAGCAAACAAAATAATTCAAAGAAGAAAAGAGATTAACATTTTTGATGACTATTTATATAATGAATTTATTTTTAATTTGTACTATATTAAAATTTTTTTACCGTATTTTCATATTACCACTTTTCAAATTTATCTCTTTCGAATAATGCTGAGAAAAATGTCCATCATATTATCTTTCATAGGTGCCACTAGTAGAGACTCTAATTGAGAAAGCTCCCTCTTTCACTACTTCCCTTAAAGAAAGCTCCAACTCCATCCCTACTCCCGCACCTATTAGTGACCCTTTTCCAGTTTCAGTCTCTAGTCCTACTGTGTTCATTGATGTAGAGATTTCTACAGCCCCATTGTCTTCGCAAAATACTATCCTTGCAGATACTGTAGCTGAAACAACTAGCAAATCGACATCAGACATAGCAGCCCCCACTATTGAAGCCGCTGAGCTTCAATCCGATACACATGAGCTGGTTGGAGACCAAGGTTCTAACAGATTTGCATCGTTGGTCGACGATCCTATGGGACAAATGCGCTTGCGAAGTGGTACTCTGAAACCTCCTCCAAAACCGCTACTCGATGAATGGATCAACATAAGTATTAATCAAGGTTGACGTGGTAGAGGCCGTGGTGGCCATGGTGGCCGTCACTGGTAAGAGCAAAGGCTCTCACCTTCTCTGCTCTTCTACTTTGTATTATCCACTAAATATCTTCTAAGCACTTGTGCTTCTATTGTCTTTGCCTCTGCTCTCTAATATATGTCCCAAAATGGATATATAACCTTGTAACTTTAAATGCTATTAATTTGAAAACTCTTTAACAAAAAAATAACATGTTTAATAAGAAAGAGGTGTAATAAGCTGGTTATCCACTCTTCTAGTTGAAACGATTGCTGACAATAAGATGATGCTACTTCACCTTTGGATATTTGAGATAAACATTCATATTCTAAAAATATAACTAGCAAGACTGATAGTCTAAATGAATGACCTGTTTCCAAATTTTTTTTCCTCATTTTGTTCATCGAATTATTCAATCACAACGAAAAATTCAAGTGAAAGCTCACGAATTTCGCTTTTTGTTTTGTGTTAGGTTTTTTTTTTTTTTTCGTTATCTATTATTAGTATATATGAAAATGTATATATAGCCTTCAAAATCCATTGTGAAGAGACGCACTTCCTTCATTTGCCTTTCTCTATTTAGTTTTTTTTTTAATATTTTTTTTTTTACCTTGCTATTAATACAACCATGGCGAGGATCTCTCTGTTGTTCTATTTAGCCTTTGTTCTAGCCATTGCCTCCGTCTCAGCTCACCCACCTAGCCACAAGAAAACACATAAGACCTTGTGTCCGACTACTTTGTCCAAACTCCAAATTTTCCCCCGTGTTGAAATCCTTAAGTTCATCGAGAAGAATGCTCAATCCGAACTGAGTATTCAATACAAGACTTTGTTTGCCGTCATTCTGGCCTACACCGACAATCTGAAGGGCAGTTTTGGGTTTGGCAGCCAATCGATTCATACCAAGTACGCTTTCCTAACCAAGGCGATGCTTAAGGCGCAGGCATTCGTTGGTGTTGAAGGGAAACTCGCGGTCCAGCTCAGCAAGAGTTACTCCGCGATGGCTGAAGGGTTTGTTCAGCTTGTGGACAAGATTTCTGAGATCACCGCCAAGTATAAGTTCGACGCTAACGCTAAGATAAGCCTGAAAGATCAGGCCGAATTAGAAAAATGTTTGATTAAGTTGAAGGGTTCCATTAGGGTTTACTTAAAGGTGATCTCTGCATGCACCAAGAAATTCTCTGCCAAGAAGGGAATGGTTATTCCCGGCGGTTTCATCGGAGGTGTGGCTAACCAAGATATTGGATTTGGCAGTAAATTTATCGGGTTCGGCGGCCACGGCCAAGTTAAAGCCGGAGCTCACGGCCATGTTAAAGCCGGAGCTCACGGCGGAGCTAAGGTCCAAACTCATGCCGGAGGTAAAATTAAAGGCGGAGCCAATGTCGGAGCACAAGGCGAAGTTAAGGTCGGAGGAATTTTTGGGGGAATCTTTGGGTTCGGAGGAAAATCTCAGTACGACGCTGCCGGTAAGGTCAAGGTCGGCGGAGAAAATGGATTCAAATCATTGAGCCACTCTCACAAGAAACACTTAGACTGAGCAAAGGCGCAACTTATGCATTCTAACAACAGATGAAGGAGCCATGAGTTCATCTCTACTTTTTACTTTTATTTCTAATAATATATGAAGGAGGAAAACACCATGCGATATTTATCTCTATTTGTTAACGATTAAAACGAATCGATCCTAATTCAATTATATATAAGAGATCGCTTGTTTTCTTGACTACTATTTTCGCTACCATTGTTATTAACTACTTACAACAAAACAAATCGGTCGCACATATTTGGGGTATTCGACTGATTAATCTTAAACGTTCTAACATAAGTTAAACTGAAAATCTTGAATTAATAATGATAAGCCAACCAGTCACATAGCAATGCAAAGCATTAATAAATATATATATGAACGTCCTCAACTACAATTAAAACGGTGGATTTTGAAAAGGCAAAGAGAAACAGAAGACAATATATAAACATCCTTATATCTGCAGAACTCAACACATGACAAAAACAAAATTTGCATAAGAAGAAACGAATCGAGGATGTACTTGCTTATGAGTTATGAAAATTGATCTTCTTATCAAACGAGGAAGAATGCAATTAAGAAACGATCAATAGACTCAGGACTCAGGCCTGTGAGTCTGTGACTTAAAACCAGTGTCCAAAAC